>JARJLE010000098.1:0-336418 GCA_029289555.1 Mycena latifolia
ATGAGCCAAATTAGGCCGGAAGGATAGTAAAAGAGACCCAGGGAGGACTGAGCCTACTCAACAGTGCTATCCTTATCAGCAGAGGCTGACCATTCGGCAATGAGAGCCTTGGTACAATGGTGCATGAGTTTGGTAGTGGATCATGTCGAAGTTGTAATGGAACCATGTGTGTCTTCTGGGTCAAATCTTGCACACACAAAAACAAATTGTACAGACCTTGGAAAAATCTGGGGTAAAATCGGAGGCCATCCGGCACTGGCACCGACCAACTTTCGTGTTTTATCACAGAGCTCAACTAAGTATTGAGTGAGATATAAAAAAACAAATTAGACCCACCTTTATTCGATTCTGATTGTTGATGGCGGTTACGGGAATGGACGCCGAAGGAGGCCGGAAGCGGAGGTGGTGGCCTCCCGATAGCGCAGTTGGTGGCTCGGAGGTAGTCCGTTGTTGTACGGACTCGTACGGAGATGTTGAGGTCTCATCCGAGCCGTGTCACGGTTGCAACTTGCAAGAAGCAAAAGCATCATGAAGTCCGACTCGGAGGGCACCGGTGATAGGCCTGCTGGGTGAACACCCGTGAAATCTTTCAATATTACACGAGTTGTTACCCGTTACAAGCGTTAATAGTCCTAATATATCATACTCTAGAGGCTATTGCTGAGGCCCGAAGCAGTTAGCAATGGGCGCATACGCGTACTATTGAACACTGACCCGCCTTGCATGACGGTACCACTATGGGTCAGATTACAAGAGGGTTACAGTTCTTTAGCTAAAGAATGTCTTACCACCTTAGACGGGTTGGGACGTTCCGGCGCGGCCCGGAACAAGGGCGAGGACACATAAACATCCGTTCAGAAGAGGGTTCCAATGGAGGCATGCGATTGGACAAGCAGGACGGGCATCACGGCCGAGGCAGGCCTGTTTGTCATCCTAGTCCGGTATGATCGGATATCGTTGATCCGACATCCAGCGGCCGAAGTTCAGTGACAGAACAATGGCCATGTGGGAGGCTGTGTTCGGGCCTAGGGCCAGATACATTTCCCATCACATCAGAGTTTGCCGATGTCAAGGCCCACACAGGGGCTCTGGCATTGCTGCGCTCGACTAGCCAATGGCGGAGATGGCATTGACAGTACAATGGGCAAGGAAGTAGATGCCATTGTTCTACGTCAGCACAGGTGTTCGGCCTACATGGGCAGGACGTCTTAAACTATACCCTGGCTGCAGTTTATCAGCCAAATATATCTTTAGCTAAAGATTCGACACTCAAACTAACATTCAACAGGTTATGTTTTATACCAAATAGGTGTGGTGCCTGGTTGCCCACCTTGTTCCGTTTATCCGTTTGTATTCAAAGTCTCATATTATCTATTATTCCCGTTTTGGACTGCCAGTTTGTATAAATACCAGTGGTTTCTAGGTGGAACGCCAGTGGATCCTTCCCTTTCCTGAGACTAGTGCAGACCCTGTGTCTGTGCGCTTCTGGGAAAGCTTTGAATTCATTCGGAATACCATTGGGAAGCTGTAGAGTTTTCTATTAGTGTTTCAGTGTTTGCAATATATTGGTCTTTTGGACAAAGTTTGGAAATAAGGAATCTGGATTAAGGAAACATCTGGCATCTGGATAAGGGATTAATCATCTGAACTTTGGACATTTGGCGCATAAGAGCAATAGAAGAACTTGTGTCTTTATTGGCTTCTGGCAATATTTGTGAGCTTGGAACTAAGGAAATAACACAACTATTGATCGTAAGATCACCCAGGAAGTAATTCCAACAACCCGCGAAACAAAACCAACTTTCAGTATCTTCTAGTCTGCGTATAGCGCCTGGAACGGTCGAGATTGTCAATTGTTTGTCTTTAGCTATAGAATTGTTTCAAAGTATTTACAATCAAATTGCACACAACCTTTATACGGTTGGAACCCCGAACCTCGCAGTCTGATTCTTGGAATATAGTGGTGTTTTTGGTGTATTTTAGTGGTTCATATTGGATCACTATTTGCATTAATTTCATATGTGTTCACATAGTCAGCGTTTCACCGGCATGATTTGGGTCTTCACTCTTCTTTCCCAAACTTTCCTGCCTATGCAGTATCGTTCAGTAGGCGCTCAACCCTACTATTCCCTTGCAATAATATGTCAAGTCATAGGCATCTCAGAACCTCAGCAATCAACCCTCTGTCATCATGGAGCCCTCCTCTTCCAAAAGTCGCTGCCATTCAAGTTGATTGAAAACGCGCAGTCAACCCTGACTGTGGGGTCAACCGTTTCTTCCCTCTGGAAACATATTCTCCTGCTTTCCCCTTGTCCAAACATCTTCGAGCAAGTTCGAAGGGGCTAACCTCTGGTATGGAGGCCTCCACTACCGGAAGTCTCCGAGCGCTGTACTACCTTTGGGTTTATCTTGCTTTATATCTTCCAGGATTCAAACCAGCACCTGCGTCTTTGTCACAGTTTTGGGCATCCTCTTCTAATTAATATTTTGGCAATGCCTTCCACGCGATCATCGCCTACAGCCGGTAGCGCATGCACAGTCTACTACATATTCTTGCCGCAGGGTCTCGCATCTTTTATCTTGGACTGTGGTGGCTTGGTGATGTGTCTAAACACGTGAACCGATTCCAACCAGCATATGGCGCAATACTTCTGACGGCGCATGATTCCTCGCACGGCAGTGGCCTCCGCGCGTGGCATTCCTGTGCATCAACTGCTGCCCTAAAATGCTGCCTGCTTGCGACACAGCCTTTCACGGCCTCTGCTTGTCATTTGCTAGTTCCCAGCACTTCTCCACAGTCGACCCGCATTCTGCGTCTCGCGCGTGGTGGCTTCCTCTCCATACCCATCATTTGATTCATTCTCGCCAGCTGAGTCACCACGGACACCACAAAGAAATACGGGAGTTTTGGCGGGAACTTCAAAGGCTCCAGAGGTGCTGCTGGCATAAATTAATCTCTGGAGTTGTGGAGTATAGGGTGACCTCCGTTTTCTTTTTTGGACAACCCGATAGTATTGCTACGAATTGCTTCCTTTGCATACTCATATCACTTGATTCTTTAAACTACCTCCTCTGTATCATCTTGGGATACATACATGCATTGCACCCACAATTAATGTGATTTGCTATTCAACAAGGAGGCCTCCGAGTGAAAGAGAGTGACAGAGCCAGCTACAGAGGTGATATTGGCGCCGCGGGAGGCGGCAGGCACTGGGCACGTGGATAGTACAAAATAGAAGGGGCGGAGGCTCCCTCGCGGAGGGGACCTCTTAGGTACCTTTAAGTAGTACACGAAAAGGTACCTAAGAGGTCCCTCACGTGACCAAAACGGAGGCTCCTTAGGTGCACCTAACAGACTTCAACAAGCGAGGCACGAGCTTCGTGTTGAAGCGTCTGTCTACGAGAGACTAATTACACCCTGGGATCCTCTGGCGAATGATTCATTTTCTGTGGAAACGACTGCCAGTGGCAGTCGTAGCCGGCCGGTCGAGGAAAGCCCCAGTGTAATCATGCTGCTTACATCACTTACTTATTGACCTTGCCAAACACGTACAACTAGACACGCTCCTTCTGTTGTACCACGACTTTCCCCCTCGTTACGCTAGCTACGACTTCAACGCCGACTCCCTGCGAAGGGTCTAATATCTTTCTGTGTGATTCCTTTCTGGCTTCTTTCCCTCTTCTGGTATCGGCTCTGGTGAGCACGATTCCATTTTTTTTGATATTTCCGCCCTTTCCACCACCCCTCCCCTCCCGCGACAGCCGAGCACCCGCTCGTTGCTGAACGCTCGGGAACACCCCGACCTCCTTCCTGCCGAGGCAGCCTGAGCTCACTCAGTGCCGCCAGCCTCGTGCTACCCACACACCACACCTCACGGACGAGCGTACAACGCCGTCCTATTTCTGGCACCAACGAGCGCAACGCTCGTGCCACACACCCACACCTCTCCCTCTCCCCACCCTTACCATGTCTTCTAAGATGATACTCAACGGGCCCGAACACAGGGTCCCGCTACAGACTCGCCACGTCACAAGCGCGTGCCACGTCACCACCACACACTGCGGGGATCGAAAAATTTTACCTCAGCAAATTGGGCCTAGAACTATGATGTTCCTTTTCCTGGATAAAATTTTACCTACAGAAATTTTACAGTATGATCTAGCCTGTTTCCTGTGAGATTTCGACAAGAAACATGCCAAGTCTTTCTCACAGGAAAGCTGCCAGAAGCAGCTCAACTTTTGCCGCAGTTTTTCCAAAGGACAAAGACAGAATTTTGATGTGGGAAAAATTGCAAACAATGGGCACTTCTTTGTTTTCCAAGGGAAAACAGTTTCTCCCCGGAAAAAGACAGGCTTTGTCCGATGGAGAATCCCTCAGAACAATCAATCTTTTACCTTCGAGTTTTTCTTGGGGAAGATATCATAGGTTACTGGAGGAAGCTATGGATGAAAAAGCTGAGATTTTTCCATCAATTTCCCCCCGGAAAAAGTTTGGCCAGGAAATTTAACATCATAGTTCTAGGCCATTTTTCCTCAGGTAAGATTTTTCGATCACCGCAGTGACACTGGCGGCCAGACAACCGTCCATTCCCCACTCTCTCCTCACTCGCGGACAGAAGGCCGCCGGCGCTAGCCAACCCATCGCCGACAGCACCCCGTCCTCATCGTCCGTGCCCCCCCTGGACTCGCCTTTGACGCCCCAGTCCCCCAACTCAGGAGCGACGACGCCGCAGCCAACAACCCCTCCGCGCGTCCCCGCGCCCGCCCCTGAGTCGGAATCGGATTCCTCCCCCGAGCTCCCCACCCGCCGTGTCATGTCGACCTCGGGCGCCGCCATGCTTGACCTTCCCCCCACGAAACTCCCGCTCCTCCACGAAGGGGAGACGACTCAAGGCCAGCTGCGCCAGCTCGAAGTTCACTGCATGAATTACTTCTCGCTGAAGACCATCCCGAGCGACAAACAGGTCGCTAACATCATCGGATGTTTCCGCGACTACCGCATCACCACCTGGCTCGAGGACAACGCCGAGCGCGCTGCTGCAATTTCGTTGGAGTTCAAGCCTTTTATGGCCAAGATCCGCGAGCGCCTCTTGCCCACGGATTGGGAGCGCTCAATCAAGCAAGAAATGCACAGCTGCAAACAAGGGAAGAATGAAACCTTCCTCGCGTTTCTCACCGTCATCGGCCGCTCGAACTCCCTTCTCATTAACACCCCCTCCTTCCTCGACGACGCCCTCCTCCGCACCCTTCTGGAATCCAATATGCTCGTCGATCTCTCCGATGACCTCGCCGATGACAGCAAGGCCGCCGAGGAGAAAGACTACAAGAAGTGGTGTGATATCGTCAAACGCAAGGACAACGTACGCGTCTGCAACATCACACGCTTGAATGAGATCGCCGACAACCGCGCAAAGCGCGAACGCCGGAACACGAACACCACCGACAACCGCCCACAGAAGCGCAATAAACGCGACGAGAACAGCGCTCTGCCTACTTCTGGACCTTCGTCGTCATCCGCCGCCCCCAACACCGGCGGTGGGAAACGTTGCCCGAAGCTGACCGAGGAAGAGCGCGAGCTCCTCATCGCCAATCACGGCTGCACGCGCTGCCGCGTCCCGTTCGTTGACCATGCCGATGAGCGCGACAAGACGTGCCCGTGGCCAAACCCCACCAACTACAAGCGCATTACACAAGCTTCCGTCGATAACGCCGCCGCCGGCCTCACCGCTGAGCAGCGCGCTAAATACGGCATCAAGGCCAAGCCCGCCGCCGCCACCGCCGTCATCAACCCGAACGCCGTCGCCGCAGTCGGGTTCGCCAACGTCGATGACCCCGACGACAGCGTCGACTCGATCAACGATGTGAGTGAACCCCACTTGTACTGGGACTTCCATATGGAAGGTCCTATGTCCAACCTTCCTATCTCTGTACGCGGTCTCATTGACAACGGTGCGCATTTAGTCTTGATACATGAAGACCTTGTCGACCGCCTCCAGCTACGCCGCCACCGCTTGCATGAACCCATTGCCGTCTCCGCCGCTTTCACAAATGACAACGCCCCGCCGCCCTTGACTGAATTTGTACGTTTCAAAGCACTATCAGACGATCTCTCATATGAAACAAACTCTGTACGCGCCTTGGTAGCGCCCGACCTCTGTGCCCCGGTTATTTTGGGCCTGCCCTTCCTTAAACGAAATTCGATTGTTGTCGATCACGCTGAACGCACTGTAATAGATAAACGTACCAATTATAATCTTCTTGAGCCTGTTATTGCTTCTCCCCCTCTGCCTCCAAAGCCCCGACTGCGCGAACGCCTGCAAAAGACAAAGGCGGACCACAAGCTACTGGCTGACGAACTACGTACAGTGTGCGCTACGCGCTTACAAACTCTGACAGACGCAAACCTGTTTGAAACAGTGCACGAAGTCAATGTGATTGCGGCCGTACGCGAACGTATCGAAATACTTGTAGAGGTCGAACGTCGACAACAAATGGGCGAAAGCCTAAAAGCAGAATACAGACCAATCTTCGAACCCATCCCGCATGTCGATGACCTACCTTCGGAAGTACTGTGCGAGATCAAGATAAAGGATGCGTTTAAAACGTTATCCAGGCGCTCTTACCAGAGCCCTCGAAAATACAAGGATGTTTGGCAGACTCTGATCCAAAAACATCTGGACGCCGGTCGGATTCGACCGTCTAACTCCCCTTTCTCCTCGCCTGCCTTCCTCATCCCGAAGGCGGATAAGACTGTTCTTCCCCGCTGGGTAAATGATTTTCGAATAATCAATTCAAACACCGTACATGATGTCTACCCGCTACCCCGTGTCGACGATATTCTCGCAGATTGTGCAAGAGGAAAAATTTGGTCGACCATCGACTTCACTGATAGCTTCTTTCAAACACGTCTTCACCCGGACTCGGTGCCTTACACTGCGGTGAGCACACCACTAGGGTTATACGAGTGGCTTGTGATGCCACAAGGGCTGCAAAATGCCCCGGCTGTTCAACAACGCCGTGTCACCGCCGCCTTGCGAGAACACATAGGCAAAATCTGCCACGTCTACCTCGACGATATAGTCATCTGGTCACAATCCGTCGAGGAACATACACGACACGTCCGTATAATATTCGACGCACTTAAGAAACACTCGCTATATTGCAACGCAAAAAAGACGAATCTTTTCTGCCACGAGATTAACTTCCTCGGACACCACATCTCAGAGCGCGGAATTGAACCGGACAAGAGCAAAATCGAACGCATAATAAACTGGCCCACACCCAAGTCCTCTACGAACGTGCGGGCCTTCCTCGGGCTTGTGCGGTACGTTAGCCAATTTCTGCCAAACCTGGCCGACCACACCGAGGTCCTGCACCGACTGACAACAAAAGCTGCCGATAGAAATTTCCCCGAATGGGAAGCAGAACACCAATATGCCTTTGAACAGATCAAAGCTATTGTCACTAGCGCTGACTGCCTAACCACCATCGACCACGAGAACATGGGGTCGAACAAGATTTTTGTGACCGCGGACGCCAGTGACAAACGCTCTGGGGCCGTCCTCTCCTTCGGCGAAACGTGGGAGTCTGCCCGACCTGTCGCCTTCGACTCCAGGACCTTTAAAGGTGCAGAGCTTAACTACCCGATCCATGAAAAAGAACTTCTGGCAATTATACGCGCACTGTGTCAGTGGCGTTCTGACCTCATCGGCCACACAATTCATGTGTATACAGACCACCGAACCCTAGAAAACTTCCACTCGCAGCGCGAACTATCACGCCGCCAGGCGCGTTGGATGGAGTTTATGTCACAGTTTGACACAAAAATTATCTATGTCCAAGGCAAAGCCAACACGGTGGCAGATGCCCTATCGTGGACAGAATTCTCAGACAGCGCGGAGGCGGACCTACACGCGTCCCCCCCTTGTGACGATGACTGCGACGCAATCGCCTCGTTAACCTGCCCAGTCGCAAATACACCGCTTATGGCAGCACACTGCCTGGCAGTGACGCGCATAAAAGATCCAAAGGACGCGCTCTGCACAATCATGTCTGTAGCAGTGGACTCAGACCTACTGGACACTATTCGCGCTGGGTACGAAACAGACCCCTGGTGTACAAAATTCCACTCCATCACAGAGAGCATACCGGGCCTAGTCAACAAAGACGGGCTGTGGTACATCGGTGAACGCCTGATGATCCCACGAATCGGTCACATCCGCGAACATCTATTTCGCCTGGCGCACGACTCGCTAGGTCATTTTGGCTTTGAGAAGTCTTACGGCTCCCTCCGGGACGCCTATTACTGGCCTAACATGCATCGCGATCTTGAGAACGCCTATATTCCCTCCTGCCCTGACTGTCAACGCAACAAATCGACGACGGCAAAGCCTACAGGCCCATTACACCCGCTACCGATCCCCGACGCAAGGCTTGACTCCGTTGCAATCGATTTCGTGGGCCCGCTCCCAGAGGAAGACGGTTTCAACTGCATTGCAACCTTCACTGACCGCCTTGGTGCGGACGTCCAACTGGCGCCTACACGCACAAATATCACCGCCGAGAACTTCGCACTACTCTTTTTCGACAAATGGTACTGCGAGAATGGCCTCCCTCTGGAAATAATCTCCGACCGCGACAAATTATTCGTCTCCAAGTTTTGGAAAGCTCTGCACAAACTTACCGGTGTAAAGCTTAAACTTTCCACCTCCTTCCACCCCGAGACGGATGGTGCCAGCGAACGAACTAATAAAACCTTGAACCAATGTATCCGTTTTCACGTAGCTCGAAACCAGAAGGGCTGGGTACGTGCACTACCACGTGTTCGTTTCCACATTATGAACATGATTAACAAATCCACGGGTTATTCACCCTTTCAACTCAAAACAGGCCGCGCCCCACGAGTAATTCCTCCGCTGGTAACTCCCGACAGCGGGGTTGAAGCTGAGGACGTGGCTGCAGCCGACATCATTGCTCGACTTCAACGCGACGTCCTGGACGCGCGTGATAACCTACTTGCAGCCAAAGTTACACAAGCAGCCAACGCCAACAAGGACCGTAAAGCGGACCCGTGTTACGAAATCGGCCAACGCGTCAAGTTAACAACTGAACACCGTCGCTCCCTATACCTCCGCTCCAAGGAGGGCCGCTGCGCGAAATTTATGCCACGGTTCGACGGACCGTACACAATCACTGGAGTACACAAGGAATGCTCCACAGTAACCCTTGATATGACCACCCAACCAGACATATTCCCAGTGTTCCACACGTCAGAGATCGAGCCATACATCGAGAACGATGCCAACCTTTTCCCTGATCGTGAACTTCCCCGCCCCGGACCTATCGTCACGCCCCGCGGTGAAGAGGAATGGGTAATCGACGAGATTATTGACGAACGCAAGCGCGGCCGAGGCCGCCAATACCTCGTACGCTGGGCCGGCCATGGCGACGAAGACTTACGATGGCTCCCAGGCCGAGAACTGGCAGAGTGTGAAGCCCTCGACCGCTGGCTCGCACAAATTGACACCCCCAACAACACTGCAAATTAATTACAATCTAACACACCTTCCCCCCCCCCCCCCCCCGGTCGTTCCACGAGGTATGCTCGAGTTTTTTACGGAGGGGGAGGGTGTAATCATGCTGCTTACATCACTTACTTATTGACCTTGCCAAACACGTACAACTAGACACGCTCCTTCTTTTGTACCACGACTTTCCCCCTCGTTACGCTAGCTACGACTTCAACGCCGACTCCCTGCGAAGGGTCTAATATCTTTCTGTGTGATTCCTTTCTGGCTTCTTTCCCTCTTCTGGTATCGGCTCTGGTGAGCACGATTCCACCCAGGCGCTTGTGTCTCCGAGGGAAGATTGAATGTATTAGTGTCGGCCATTAGGCGGGTTCCACGCGACTACTTCTCACAGGGATCCCGTAATATTTCTCGCATTGAATAGGTATATACCACGGATCACACTGGCCTGACAGCACGAAGAGAGAACTGAGGTTGATTGCAACCTGCGCCAATGTGGAGTTGGGCGCTTGTTGCAAGATTCAGTTCCTAATACTTTCCGTATGGTACACAGGTTCTCCGCTTCCTTATTACCACGACCTGACACTTCCTTGATAGCAACACGCAGATGAAACGTTCCCGTGGTAAAATGCGGACATAGCGGGAGCCCTCGAGACTGCAAGGGTCAAACTTTTGATCAACCGCCAATCTGGGCTGTTGATGCCGGCCTCGCCTCACCTCCTGTTGGCACTTCCCACTACATAAAATGGTTATTGAATTCTCATGGAGCTGGATGCCCTTCCGTTGATATCTCGACATGACCAACCCGCTCGAAAAGACTTGGGGCATTTGGCTCCTCGGACTGTTCTTGCAGGCGATGTCCGTATCGACATTGCTCGCTTCTGGCCACCCTAACGAATCCCCATAGTTTATATGGAATGGCCCTACTCCAGGTCTACTTGTGCGGCTAACAAGGATCATCGACCAGGCTCGCGCTCATATTTCTACAGATATTTCTTCTGGAAGTTCAAAGATGGCTGGGGCATAAGAGGAGCGGTAAGACCTACCTCTTTTACAAATTATCTAATCCGACGTTCCCAGGTCATCGTAATCACGTTTGACACAGCAGATCCTCCATATGCCCGTACTAACCCAGTCGACTAGGATATTGGAGACCTTCCAGATGGGAACTTATTTCAGCGGGACATATTCGTATCTCATTGATGGATTCGGTGACTTTCACAACCTCACCCAGTTCAACTGGTGAGAAATGCTGCTCATTCTACATGTCTCAATATTCATAGGTTGCCAGGGAATCTTACGCACACCTGCTCGCAATAGTACGTAATTCATCGGGTGTGATTTCCATGTCTCATTCAGCTTCCTAGTATCTATCGACTTTCGTAGCGCAGGTGTAAGCGGAGTCATCAGCATGATTTTAGTGTCTGACAGCACGAGCAGATATTTCGCGAACTGCATTTACCGGCGTATGTGTTCCATTGAAACTTCGAGGACTAATATGACTCCCTTCTCTCAGTGCATACCACAGACAGAGTTACGCCTGCAATTATACTGTGTCTCGCAATAGGAAGTGTGGGTGAGTGCGGCGCCCATATCTAATAAAATTCAACCATGAAACTTTCTGTCAGGGGGTGGAATCGGTAATCAGCCTTCTCCATTTTCGCGAGAGGTTGCTGAATTTTACAACAGGCCAAATCGTTCGGGAGTAGGCTTCATGGAGATCATGCCAACAGAAACATTGTTAAACGATATTCACAGCGCAGACATCACAACGTTTTCGCAGCTGGGTCGAACAACTGTGCGTCCCACGGCTGGTAAAGTTTTTGGGCCCCTTGATTAAAAGTATAAATTAGGTGACACGGACGGTCCAAGCGTCTTTTGCCTTCGCCTGTGATCTCCTCATCACCGTGACTCTCTGTTGGCGTTTGAATCAGAGCCGCACGGGAATCCGGTCGTGCGCTCTCCACCTATCCTGCAATTAACGATGCATGCTAATCCGCGCCGACGCAGGACGAATAACGTGCTCAATTACCTGATCGTAACCGCCATAAACCGCGGGGTCCTCACCATGCTAACCGCAGCGCTCAACATAATCCTGGTTCGCCTGAACTAGTTCGTTGTCAAGCTATCTTATGAATATAAATCTGCGTCTTGCAGTTTTCCGCGGAGCCAGGGACATTTTATTTCATGGTTGGCCTAGACCTGAGTGGCAAATGTGCGTGAATGTTGCGTCCTTTCACATCCTTGCACTGACAGTGGGGCAGTCTATATGAACAGTATGCTCGCCACGTAAGGACCTGTTCATCAAAGTCGATCCAAACTGACCTAACCAGGCTCAACACGCGCCAACACGCCGCCAGCATGCTGGGGAGGACCGTCGAGAGTGTCTCAATGCAGGGTGCCGCGGTGAGTACTTTTGCTGTAAAGGACCCCAGAACACTCGAGTCTGGGACCAACGGCGGGACCGCGACAGCGGCGGATAGTGTCGGGTGAGCTTCGTTTTGAGTTGTCGGACGAACTTGCTGAATTGTCTCCAGGGAGGCGAAATATGTGCTTTAGCATGGCCGCGGACGGTGATTTAATGGACCTGGATCGTCGAATTGAACGGACTCCTTTTGATTTCCGTGCTATCTAACGATATCCTTCTGCCAAAAGCTTTTGCGTCCAGAGCTTGGAGAGATCCATCCTTCAAGTATCGTCTTGTCCAAAAGGACGGATATGGTCAGTTCAAGTTCCAATTGCATTTCTCTCAAGCGCACCAATTGAAGCTTGATCCATTTTTTAATGCTGTAAATGGAGAGGAGGTCTTTATAATTACTCGCTAGGCCGTTGAAGCAGGTTCTGTGCTCTAGTCTTACCTGTAAAATTCCCTCAGTCAAGGTTGTGTGTCGAAAATAAATTGTCTTGTCCAGGTTCAGTGGGAGCCCAGTGTTTGATTTTGGCATAGCATAAGGACAGGGACCAAATGAGCAATGTATCGGCTCGGTGGTGGACGGTGGATCTTCCGCGCCTGTGTTCTGTGAAGTAGGAGTCGATCTCCAGCAGGACCGCCCGTTCGACTCGGGTCCGAGTCATACCTATGGCGAGCAATTTTAATGTTTTGGGGCCGCAAGGAGAGTTCTGTGCTCGAGCTTACTTCCTACCAACGCCTCCAGTTCAGGTTATGTCTTGAGAATATAATCCCGTCCCCAGGTTCAGTGGGATACGAGTTGTTGAGTCTGCGCAGCATAAAGCATGGGAGCAAAGTAGACATTGCACGGCTCGGCGGTGGACGGCACGCCTGCATATTTCATCGATAACAGCTCTCATGCTCAGCAAGTGCGCCCGTTCGACTCGGGCCCGAGCCATCCATGGTTTCACATCATCGATTTTTTGGTGTTTTGCAAGTGGAGAAGAGTCCTGTGTTCGAAAACAATTCTTGTCAGCACCCAGTGTTGAAAGTACTCGGTCAAGCTTCCATCTGAATTCAACATGCCAAAACTCGCTGGTAAAAGCAGGGAGCAAAAGAGTCATGTACCGGGTCGGTGGTGGATGGTCCACGCCTGTCTTCTGTGCTTATGTTATCTGAACACCGCAAGCAGGAGCGCCTTGTTCGACTCGGGCCCGAGCTTGGCCCGAGCCATATGTTTGTTTGTTTTTTTGTTCTTTTTGGCGTTGGACTTGCGTTGAATGAAGTCTTGTGTTAGCGGCAATTTTTGGTCAGCGTCGAGGTACCTCGTGTTGCAAATACTCGGTCAGGCTCCCACGTGGATTCAGCATGCTGGATGTTGGTAAAAGGAAGGAGCAAAGGAACCTTAGAACGGCTCGGTTATGGGTGGCCCACGCCTTCTTTCTGTAGATCCAAGAGAGCGTCTTTACATCAGCAGGAGCGCCCGTTCGATTCGGGGAGCCATGAGACTGGTCCTTGATTCTTTTTTGGTGTTGCGAAGAGTTCTTGCGCCGGGGAATAATTTGTCCTGTGCAGATTCAGCGTCCAGCTGCGGGTAATAGATAAATTTACTGGCTGGTGTATCGTCAAAGAAGAAAACGTGTGGTGTAAAGGAGTCTCGGGCTGGGGTAATCAGTAGCTGTCGACCTGACTCCCAGCCTCCCGCGTTGAATTGACTATCTTGTGGATACCGTCTGGATCTCGCTGGGAAGCACGCGCAGCGAACGGGATAGAAAACGGCTCGGTGGTGGGCGGTCTACATTTGCGATTTGTCGGGTATTCTATCGTTGACCAGCAAAGGTGCCCGTTCGACTCGGGCCCGCGGCATCTACCTTAGTCTGTAGTTTCCTTGGCGCGTGCCCAGTGAGAATCCCGTATGCCGAGATCTGCCGAGATCTGCCGACATCTGCCCAAGTTGGGCTCATATCTGCCCGAACCTGCCGCCATCTGTCGGCCGCCTCAAAATCTAAAATTATGACGTATTTTATTATTTTGACCTTCTTCCAACTTAGAAAAATTTGAACTCAAATGGCGAGGTCGCGCCATGGACGCCTCGGCGTGCACGGACCATCTCGAACGGAGTAATATACCCCCCGCTGGAAAGTTCGTTGGCGGCCGCCGGTGGCCACCATTGATTATCGGTGGCCATCGGCAGATGCTGATGGACATTGTATGGTGCTGCCTGCCAATGGATTCGTCGAGTCTGCCAATCACCAGCGGCATCCGCCGGACCGCCAGGCCTCAACTCGCCATCGAATGCCAGTGGAATCCAGTGGAGACAGATGATTTAAATGCCTGGCCATGGGATGTGCTTTCGGCGTCCGAAGTTCAGGCTGGCTGCTCAATAGTATTGGAGCTCCTGAACGCTAATTGAACCTAGCGGAAGTTCGGTTGAATCGAAGAATGAAGGCTTTAAATTCACTCTGCAGGTGGGAGACAAGTCATGCGACACTTAACCATTCCAGGGCGCCCAACTGGTACGCATAGCCCATACTACAGTGAATTTTGAGAGGGAATTGGGTACCTGATGGCTCATTCGACAGACTGAGTTGAAGCTTTCTATTGCAGTTAGGACAGGAGATCTGGAGACGATTGTCTGACAGATCATTACACCATATTTCTTCCATCCAGTTCGCTTGTCAAGCACGATACTTCATCCAAACTTCTGATCAGGAAACAGTGTCAGAAATTATCTAAAAGCCATCCGAAGCCACTGGAACACAATGAAGTCCAACGGCAATTGGTGGCTCTCGAGTGGTTGCAGGCCAGCAATATCCGTTGGAAACCATCATGAGCTAATGAATCTCGTCAGTGAGGTCCAATGGTTTCCGGTGGGACTTGGGGGGCACACTGGAAGCCATTGTTTTCCATTGGGGTCCAACGAACCAGCACTGAGTCCCGGCGGAGGCCGATGCCGACCAATGCCGATCGGCCGACTTGTCTGCCGCGTATATGACACCTCGAACGGGGGATCAGGCGGAGTTTGAATCACTGCTTGCTTACCGTCGCCCATCTCCCTACCGGGCCTACCCGTCTTCTTTCCTTCTTCCCTCCTTTTGCCTCCGTCGTCAATCCAGTGTCCCCACCTGTACCCTGCAACATGTATTCCAGTCTGTCGACGCGCCGCCGCAGCAACAACCCGAAGCTACGCGAGGACTCCGTTTTTTCGACGCGTCGATTTGTCTCCCGTCATGACTAACGTCGCATGAGATGAGCTGAACCTAGAGTACCCATACCAGTGAGCCCTCATTCCGATTCAAGACCTCTCGATGCTAACTGCGGTCTTCTTACGAGTCAGGGAGCAGTAGTGCTCGCAATTGACGGTGTTCTTGAGAATCCTGCTAACCTCTGTGCGTCTTCCGCTCCTTATGTCTTCGCCCTGAACTCACAGCCTTCCCACTGCACTGAAACGTCGTCTACACCGCCCCAGCTCCCGTCGCATGTCAGCGAGAAGGATCCCACTGGTTCTATTCACGCGGGCCGCGCATCCTTCATTCACCCGCTGTGAGTGGTTCTTCCACGGGACACGGATCTTCTCGCTGACTTCCCGTGTTAGCGTCGGGTGACTCGCCGAACACCTTTGACGGCCGGTGCTCTTCGTCGCGTCGTACGTCCGTCTTTCTCTCAGCTCACACCCACTAATTCAGCTCATAGAGTACGATGTTCGTTTGCTCATTTCCTCCCGCGTGTTTTTCTGTTCCATCCCCATTCATCTTCGCTTGCTCACTGTACACTCTCACAGCGACGCCAAGCACCGCACGATCTCCTCGCTCTTCTACTGACTCGACAGCGCCGCCGCTCCCGTTCGCGACGCCAACCTTCGCACGTGAAGCGCACTTTCTGGGGTGTCCCGCGCGAGCAGCGTAGCACACATGTTTGAGTTAGGATAGCGGCAGCGAGGCAGTCGAGACCGCTGGGATGGCGGCATTCACTTAGTAGTGTACTTGGTGTAATAGTGGCAATTGAATAATATCATTTCTGAAGTAATTGGAACCAAGGAAGGACGGAAATAACAGGGCATATGTGGGCAGCTGGGCATAAGACGACAGAATGAACCGGGCTCATTTCTCTGCTCCAGTCTACCCGTATCTGCCATACTTTGAGTGGGCAGATTGGAACAGAGCAGGGCAGACCCCGTCGTAGGGGAGGGCGTGATGTATGGAGCTCGACCTTATTATGTAATCGTCGGCGGCACTTCCTGCTCCCTCAGCTGTAAAAATGAAGAAGCCAAACATATTTCAGTTCCATTCGAAATGACTTGGCTTACTCCGGCTTTCTCCGTAGCCGCCCATCAAAAACTCGGCATCGTCGTTCCCAGGTCTGTGTGAGGGAGCTAGCAGGCAAGCAACCTTATTTTGGTCCTTTGAGTAAGACTGCATCTAAAAGAAATCCCCACGAGTATTTGAACGGTCCTCGCAGCAACCGAGAAATTAAGATTACATAATAAGGCCCAATCAAGGCAATCAACAGACCTCGGGTTCATAAAAACTCATCTTAATCCTTCGCAGGCACTGATGGATCCGGAAAGTAAGAGCTTCAGATTCAATTTCTGCCTCTTCACGACATCGAACGAACATTAGTTGATGTTGGGTCAATGTTGGGTTGACCAAAATGGATCTGCGGAGTTAGCAGAAATCAAGCCCAAATCGAACAGCCACGCCTACGAAGACTCCGGCAAACTGCTATTCGCCTCATTCAGTCCTTGCTAGCATCGCGCAGAATCGTACCGAGTAGTTTACTTTAATTTCAATCAAGATCATGACTCCTTTTGGTTCAGGGAATATTAATCCCTCGATCATTTCGGCCAACAGCCGCAACAGCCAGCAAGAGGGTAAATTGCTCCAACAACGAGGCGCCAAATGGAACCACTCCTCTGTCGGCATAGCGGCTCACCATCAATCATTCGGACAGGAAGCTTTTTGGTTAGGCCGTGTTGAGGCCGTGTACCCATGGGGTGGCTCGTCCGAGAGGCCCAGAGCCCACTCGGAGTTCATCTGTGCCTCCAACTCGCGAATCCGTGCTGCCTGCGCCTCGTTGCGCGCTCTCAGCTGTGCAACCAAGTCCGACGAGCCGGGCGCAGTGCGCATCGTGGATGCGCTCCGGGTCGACAGTATGCGCAGGATGTGGCTGGGGACCGATGCCTCTGTTGCGTTTGTGGACCATGTGCGTCGCTCCAAGTCTTCGAGATCGACCATCTTCTCCTTCGCGGCGCGCACCTCGTTTTGGAGGAATTGTTGGCGGACGGTGCTTGCGCTGATGCTGCGTGCGTCATTGTTTTCTGGAGCTGAGGGAAGTGGAGGCGTCGGCGGTACGACGCTAAAAGGGAGTAAGATAAATGGGGAGGCTGCGAGCGTGCGGCGGGCGAGGACATTTTGTCGAAGTCTCCTGCGCCAGACGCACAATCCAGCCATTGAAATGAGGGACAATATTCCGATCAGAATTCCCGTGATTGCTCCCGCAGAGAGGGTATTTCTAGGAAGATTACTTTATGATGTCAGGGAGCGACAGTTCACGGGCTAAGGCTATATGTCTTGACCTGGCTATGGTGGATGGTGCAACCGCTATCGGGGTTCCCGTGCGGCTACTGTGTAGGCTGCTGATGCTCGACCCGGGCACAAGGGGAGACTGGGTGGATTGCCTGGAATAAAATTTGAGCAAAAGTATTCAACGCGGTTTGAGAACACGCGTACTTAGTTTGTATCGTTGTTTGGCTAAAAACAGGGGTCGTCGAGGTGGCTTGTGATGTCGACGATTGGCTGAAATGCGAACATTGAGCACACGAATTTCATTGAGGTTTGGGAGCATGAGTACTCAGTCTGGAATGTTGTTTGGCCTGAAACAGTGGATGAGGTTGTGAAGGAGCTTGCGGGTTTGTCACTGTCCCTATTAGAAGTTGAAGGGGCTTTGAGATACGCAATTCTCAAATTACTTACTTGGCAGTACCATCCCCCCCATTCTTGCCGTCGAACTTGCCGTCATTATCCACCGCATCTATACCACCATCGACCTGAGCAATGCGAGTGCTCTTCTGCTTGACTCGACTACCCTGAGCCCTGTTACGGAGACTCTGACCCGCAGATGGTCCCCAGCGCTGTGCTCCAGATCTCTTCATGTCTTCGCTTTGGCGATTATGCCGCATGTACGGATTGTTCTTTTCTGCGGAGATTATCTACCGCTTTGGTCCGCAGATGCGGAAGGAAATGTAAGCCTCCTGGCTCAGCCGATATTGAGTGGCCCGGGGGTATTATGGATGACGCTCGTATCCGGACAAGATGCCCAGAGGCGCTGTAGAGAGGCAAGGCGATATATGGGGCATTACAGCGCTGATATTGTGCGCCACTGATCTACAGCGGAGCGCATGATATCCTGAGAGATCTCTAGGGGGGATGTAAGGTTGAGGTCAACCGCCGGGAGCAGATCATGTTGGTGATCCACACCGACTGACAATTTGGAATTTACTTGTGCGTCTGGTGATTGAGGTGACCCAAGGAGTGGAAAGACTGCGCTGGGCTCGGGCTCAGTAGCAGCATGTTTTATAGCCCCCCGTCCGACTCTGATTCTTGATATTTTACACCGTTAAATGATTTTTGAGATCTTTACCGTTGAACAGTCATGATGGCTGATGTTCGAGTAAAAACGGGTTCGCTTCCATCGGAGAAGTCGCTGGATCATTGCGGCCAACGAAATACAACGAGGGTGACCCAAAACGATTAAGACGGAGATTAATATTGCGATGGGGAGCGGGAACGATGGGCTCGAGTGCGTCGCGGGGCTGCAAGAACGAGAGGCTCGGCTGAACCAGAAATTGAACCACGCCTTGGGCTGATAACAGTTTTGTTGTAATGGTATATTCACAACCGAAAGCTTGCTGGTTAGGCCGTGTAATCAGGCGGGGGTTGGTCTGAGAGGCCCCAAGGCCACTCAGAATGCTACTGACCTAGCCGCATATGATAACTTTGGCCCGGTGGTGCCGTCCGCCGTGCAGACGGCACGAGTGGGCAGATGTGGAATATTGCTACGGCATCTATCAGTTAACTGACGTCCAATATACATGTGACGCACACAACCCCCAGGGCTCACTTGGACGAAAGAAAAGAGAAGAGAAGCAGGAAGTGCAACAGCAGCCTACAACGGGGCAACAAGACATGTCCTGCCAGGAATCTGATCAGCGGGATTCGGCAAGGCAACCTGATTGTAGCCTTCTGAGCAATGCTTCTGAGGGCTTTCGAGGAAATAGGACTAGGGGTTCGAGCGTCCATTTACGAGTGCTTCATTCGTCAGGTTCTAGCGGGCTCGTGAAGCCTGTTCTGGTCATCTTGGACTCAGAGGGTGGGTATAGTCATCAGCTCGTTCTCGCCGGATCTGCGGGAGTTCATCACTGTGATACCATTGATTACGAGTACTTATGTAATCGTTTATAATCAATCGAAGATGAGGTTTTTGCGCACCTCTTCACATCATGCCCCCGTTTATTTGTGTAAAGAAATTAGGGGCTGTTGCTAATGGATATAGTGGCTGTCTTGAAGGGAGCATAGTGGCAGTGCTTAAAAAGACTTCAAATTTTGTGATGATTTAGTGGCAGTGTTTGCTTGTGTAATCAGCCCACCTTTAGCGTGGGTTCGACCCTGGCCACCCTCAGCCTTTTCATACTGGGACTCGGACACCTGATGAAAAATTCATAATATAAATTTTCGTGTAGAGTTTGGGGGAAATTCAAGTACACAGCTGAGATCCTAGCTGTCTTTTACCCCAGATGACATCAAAAATTTGTCGTAAACCGATTATTCCTCGTTGCACAATGCCAAAACTTCTGTTTACCCTTGTTGTCCGAGCTCTAGGTAACACAGTTGCAGTAAGATTGCCAGCCTCATACTGAGTGCCGCAGCCCCAAAAGCTATATCTGGTTCATACAATGTCCGAAGTACCCTGACTGAGCGGCAGGTCGCTCTTATAGCCCATGGGGGAGACATATTCATTGTTGTTCAGCCATCAGCTCTAATTTAGCAGCCAAAAGTGAACTCTTGATGCACTGCAAGGGCTGCACATTATGTGCATTACCTAGAGCTTCCATACACATGCCTACTGAATCACTGAATCCCACTGAAGTGTTCCTGATACCCTATAGGCTCCTGTTCCGGTGTACACTACCCGAACATGGCTATTTCATCCAATTCGCTGGCCTCCAACCCTTTTCATCGGTTAATCAATGTTCACTATTTCAGATTCCCCACAGATGCTCTCCGAATGATCCATACAGACTCTTGTGAGCGTAACGAGCCCTGAAACAAGTTAAATGGTTGAGTAATGGCCGAGAAATCCTTGTTTGCTTGTGTAATGGGGCTGTCTAAATCAGAGAGATCAAGGCACTGCAGGGGCTACAGAGCAGCGGTGGTCCTGAAATTTTGCATTGACACTGGATTATTATGTAGACCATAAAATAAACACTCGGGTATCAATTCCGCCCCCAAATGCACCACAGGGATACATGGAATGCTGAAAATCCCAGAGTTGTCACTTTATAGAAAATATCACATAGGGAGGACAGTATGTGTAGACCCAGACTGTATTTGACGTGGTAGTCCACATTCCAGAGAGTACTTGGGCGAAGATATCTCGAAAAATAGCAAGAAATGAGTGAGTTATGAATATTTGTCCGAGCTCTAGGTTTGTCCGGACTGACGGGGGGGATAGTACTGTCTTCTTCCCTGGCCCCTCTGTGGTCTACAAGCATTCACCTTTTGTAGGCTATACAGAGCCTAACCGTCGGCAGAAACCCAAGGTGGTTCTGTTGAGCGTGAGTCACATGAACTAAAAACTGCCATGTAAAGTGCAATTCCAACATTGACTTTCGCTGAAATACGAACAACTAAAAAAAAAAACATAAGTATGAGTTTTGCCGGGCATCGCCTCGGCCTTCACCCCCAAGTTTGAAGACCTGAGGAGTTCATCATTTGACTCGAGGACCTGGAACATTCTTGTCGCAGAAGATCGGTGGACAATGGTGATGGCCCTGTGGATCCGGAATCTGCCAATCTGGGCGAGTTCAAGGTGAGTCTGAGAGTATCGTCACTCGAAAATATACCTAGAACGTGGCAACGGTGGGGAGTTCCCCTTTGACGGTGCGGTAAAAGAGAGAAAATGAAAAAGCACGGAAGCAAGCCCCGCTGGTCTGAAAGCACGAGGGGAGGACAGAGATTGATTGTCACCTGGGCCAATGTGAAGGTGGGCGCTTGTTGCAAGATCCAGTTCCTAATGGTTTCCCATAGGTTCTCCGGTCCCTTATTACCACGACCTGACATTTCCATGATAGCACCCCAACGTTACCGTGGTAAAATGCGGACATAGGAGCCCTCGAGACGGCAAGGGTCAAACTTTTGATTAGGTGTTAATCCGGGGCCCGGTTCCGGGCCGTTGATGCCGGCCTCGTCTCCCCTCTTGTCGGCGCTTCCCACTACATAAAAAGATTATTGAATTGTCAGGGAGCTGGATGCCCTTCCGTTGCTAATATTTCGACATGACCAGCCCTCTCGGAAAGACTTGGGGCATCTGGCTCCTCGGATTGTTCTTGCAAGCGATGTCCGTGTCGACGTTGCTCGCCTCTGGTCACGCTAATAAATTCCCATAGTTTATATGGAATGGCCCTACTTCAGGTCTACTTGTGCGGCTAACAAGGATCATCGACTAGGCTCGCGCTCATATTTCTACAGATATTTCTTCTGGAAGTTCAAAGATGGCTGGGGCATAAGAGGAGCGGTAAGACCTACCTCTTGTACCCAATTATCTCATCCGACGTTCCCAGGTCATCATAATCACGTTCGACACAGCGGATCCTCCATACTCCCGTACTAACCCAGTCGACTACTAGTAGGATATTGGAGACCTTCCAAATGGGGACCTATTTCAGCGGGACATATTCGTAGCTCATTGATGGATTCGGTGACTTTCACAACCTCACCCAGTTCAACTGGTGAGAAATGCTGCTTCTCATTCTCCGTGTCTCTACATGTATATTCATTGGTTGCCAGGGAATCTTTCGCACACTTACTCGCAACAGTACGTGATGCGTCGCGTATTATTTACATGTTTCACTCAGAGTATCTGTCGACTTTCGTGGCGCAGGTGTAAGTGGGCTATCAGTATGACTTTAGTGTCTGACAGCACGAGCAGATATTTCGCCAACTGCATTTACCGGCGTAGGTGTTCCCTTGAAAATTCGGGAATTTATGTGATTCCCATCTCTCAGTGCATAGCAGAGACAGGGTTATGCCTATGATTATACTGTGCCTCGCAATTGGAAGTCTGAGTGAGTGACGCGTCCGTTCTCGGTAATAGAATCAAATTCGACGTTGAAACTCTGTCAGGTGGTGGAATCGGTAATCCGCGTTCTCCATCTTTGCGAGGGGTTGCTGAATTTTACAACAGGCCAAATCGTTTGGAAGTAGG
Source organism: Mycena latifolia (assembly GCA_029289555.1). Lineage (NCBI taxonomy): Eukaryota > Fungi > Basidiomycota > Agaricomycetes > Agaricales > Mycenaceae > Mycena > Mycena latifolia. Next base: position 22,399 of record JARJLE010000098.1, read on the forward strand.
CTTCATGGAGATCATGCCAACAGAAACATTGTTTAACGATATTCACAGCGCAACGTTTTCGCAGCTCGGTCGAACAACCGTGTGTCCTCCGGCTGGTACATCATAGTCCCCACTGAATGATATACTGTTGGTGATTGAATCAGAGCCGCACGGGAACCCACTCGTACGCTGTTCCCCTGCCCTTTATTACTACAACCCATGCTGATTGTGCCGATGCAGGATGAATAACGTGCTCAATTACCTGATCGTAACCGCCATAAACCGCGGGGTCCTCACGATGCTTACCGCAGCGCTCAACATTATCCTGGTGCGCCTGAATTAATCTATATCTCGATTCACCTCACAGCTACGTGCCCTTTAGTTTTCCGCGGAGCCAGGGACATTTTATTTCATGGTTGGCCTAGACTTGAGCGGCAAATGTGCGTGAATGTTGCATCATTTCATATCCTTGAGCTGATAGTGGGGCAGTCTACATGAACAGTATGCTCGCCACGTAAGGATCTGCTCGTCAAAGTCAATCCAAACTGACCTAACCAGGCTCAACACGCGCCAACACGCCGCCAGCATGCTGGGGAGGACCGTCGAGAGTGTCTCAATGCAGGGTGCCGCGATGATGAGTACTTTTGCTGTAAAGGACCCCAGAACACTCGAGTCTGGGACCAACGGCGGGACCGCGACAGCGGCGGATAGTGTCGGGTGAGCTTCGTTTTGAGTTGTCGGACGAATTTGCTGAATTGTCTCCAGGGAGGTGAAATATGTGCTTTAGGATAGCCGCGAACGGTGCATTTGATATATACACCTGGATCGTCGAAGTTGAACAGACTCCTTTTTATCTCCGTGGTATTATACGTATACTTCATGTTGTAGACCACACGAGTATAATAACCCCCCCCCCCCCTTCGTCCAAAGGCTTTTGCGTGCAGATCTCGGAGAGATCTATCCTTGAAGCATCATCTTAACCCCGAGGACAGACACAGTCAGTTCTAATTCGAATTCCGGTTACATTACTCTCAGACGCGCCAATTTAAACCTGATGTGTTTTTTGGTGTCGTAAACGGAGACGAGATCTTGAGCTCGAGAGTAATTACTGGCGTGTGCAGATTTTGTGCTTTAAAACAGGGATCTGTGTTCTGGTCCTGCCTGTTAATTTCCCGCAGTCCAGGTCATGTGTTGAAGATAAAATACCTTTGCTTGGGTTCAACCACATACAACTCAGAGTGTTCGACTTTGGCATAGTATGACGCAAGGGAGTAAAAGAGCGCTATACCGGCTCGGTGGTGGATGGTCCAGGCCTGCGACTTGTACATCTTTGGCGATCGCATGTTGCATCATTAGGAGCGCCCGTTCGACTCAGGTCCGAGCCATTAGCGATCTCCCGTCATTTTTGGGCGCGGCAAGGGGAGAGGAGTCCTGTGCTCGAACCTGATTCTTGCTTGTCAAATTCCCTCAGTCCAGGTTGTGTGTCGAGAATAAAATACCTTGCCGATGTTCAGTGGAATAGTGATGGATTCGTTTGGCTAACATAAGGCAAGGGAGCAAAAGAGGCTTTGCAAGAATGAGTAAATAATGAGTAACAGTTCCCATGGTCAGCAGGAGCGGTCGTTCGACTCGGGCACGAGCCATATTGGGGATATAACTTTTTGGCGTTTCAAGGCTGACGAAGTTACCTGCTCGCACTCGATTCTCGTGTGTAGTGTTGAAAATACTTGGCCAGGCTCACACGCGTATTAAGCATGCCAAAAATCGCGGGTGAAAGGAACGAGCAAAGGAGCCTTGTACTGGCTCGGTGGTGGGTGGCCCACGCCTGCGTTCTGTGTCTTGTGGGCTCGTCAATTACATCAGCACGGGCCTGAGCCATATCATCCTTTTTCCTTTTATTTTTTGGCGTTGGACTTGTGTTGGACGAAGTCTTGTGCTAGATGCAATTTTTGTCAGCGTTCAGGTACCTCTTGCAAATAATCGGTCAGGCTCACACGTGGATTCAGCATGCTGGTAAAAGGAAGGAGCAAAGGAGCCTTAGAACGGCTCGGTTATGGGTGGCCCACGCCTTCTTTCTGTAGATCCAAGAGAGCGTCTTTACATCGGGGCTGAGCCATGAGACTGGTCCTTGATTCTTTTTCGGTGTCGCGAAGAGTTCTTGCGCCGGGGCATAATTCGTCCTGTGCAGATTCAGCGTCCAGCTGTGGGCAATAGATAAATTAACTGGCTGGTGTATCGTCAAAGAAGAAAACGCGTGGTTTAAAGGAGAGTTTCGGCCTGGGTTACCAATAGCTGTCGACCTGATTCCCAGCCTCCCGCGTTGAAATCGACTACCCCAAATTCCTTGTGGATACCGTCTGGATCTCGCTGGGAAGCCCGCGCAGCGAACGAGACAGAAAATGGCACGGTAGTGGGCGGTCCATATTTGCGACCTGTGAGCGGTGATCAATCGTTGGCCAGTAAAAGTGCCCGTTCGGCTCGGGCCTGAGCCATTAGTCGTCTCGCATCGAGATTTTTTTGCTTCACGAAAGATATCGACGTGGGACAAAGGGATGCTCCCCAGAGTGATGGGGGCGGATTGACAGGCGGCATGGATGGGGAAATAAATATTCGCCCGCAAAGGCAAGATCCATAAAAGGTACCGGTAGCATTGTTCGCGATCCCGGATCCACGCGAAAATCCGAGTCACTCGCTGGCGTTCGTTCGCTCCCACATCATGACGAGTAGATACCAGGCATGTGTGGTACATCATCATTTAGCACGTCTACTGGCGTTAATAAGGTCAGTTATAAATAGGCTGTAAAAAAAGAAAGTCGAAAATCGCACACTAAGGTGGGAGTGGAGAGAATATTAATATCGAGGGCAGAGCATCCGGGCAACCAATATACATGGATACGGGGGAGCTTCTGGGACGCACGTCGCGTAGAAACTGACAGAATCGCAGCGAAGGTGCCACCGAGTGCGCAGCATTCGGGACCTATTCCGGTCCGGAAGCGTGGATCCCACGAGGATGGCCCGAGGAGAGTTCAGGAGAGTTCAGTACAGTCTTGCTCTAGATCCTACAGCTATTCGCAACCGACGAAAGGAACCTGTGCGAAGCTGTAAATTGTGCCGATGGGGCACCGTCGGAATGATGCGGCGCGCACCGCCACCCGATAAGGCCCGCGCAGATCACGCGTCACGTCCCCACAATTAGATTTGCATCTTGTGACGCGTGACATCTAGCTCCTTCCTTTTCGCCCCCATGCCATTGCGCAGGCACCACCCTGCACTCGCGCTCATCGTCGCCCTCGTCGGCGGCGCATCTCTCGTCGCTGCCCAGAACAGCCCGGACAGCCGACATATCACCCCCTCTGCTGCTGGGATCGGCTTTGTCGTTGGTGGGCGCATTTTTGTCTTGTGAGCCTATTCAGAGCTGATGAACTCTTGCTTTTCCCTTCATTTTTTGCTTTCTGCTGCTGCTCTTTATCTGCGTTCGCTTTTTTTGTGTGGAAGCAGCCGCGGTCCTCCTGTTCCTCCTGTGCTGCTGCGTCCAACGGCGCAGGGTCGCGCAGCGTGCAAAGCCGCCATACGTTGCACCGCCTTTGCCACTCCATGCGGGTAGTCGTTTCCCGCACGGAATGCAGTACGGCACACCGCTCGTCGCCCCAGCCCAATATCCCTACCCCTCCCCTGCTGGTGGGTATCCGAATGCTTTGAGCGAGTACCCGCCCGCGGGGGCGGCCGATTGGGCCCCACCGCCATATGTGAAGGAGGGGGGCGACGTGCCTGGGCAGTATGCACCGGTGCGTTGTTCTATCGCATGTATTTCTGAGCGACAGGGCTGAACTCCTTTTTTCACAGCCCCCGGGCCCGCCACCCGGCTTTGAGGCGACGTATTCTCTGGTGCGTCTCCCTCGTGTTTTCCTACAACTCGAGCTCACTCCGTTGTATTGTACAGCCCCCAGGCCCCCCGCCGCGAGCCCACATCTCCGTGCGTCTTTCTCCGCTCCCTTCCTCCTGTCGTTCTGTCTCGGCTGACTGACATGATGCACAGTCCAACTCACAGGACTTCAGCGGTGGCTTCCGCCCCCCGGCCTCCTAGCACTCCTTATGCCTCACGGACGACTGACGATGATCCTCGGATGATACACGATGAAGTACGAACGGACTCGGCACGAACACCCTATGATATCCTCCGCGTGTAGTCTGCCTCTGCCTCCCGCAGGCAGCTTGTATTTGTATCCTTGTATCTGTGGGATTGGAATTATGGGTGGATTGGATTGTTGGTGCGCGTTCTTCGTGGGGGATCCCTCGATATTTGCAGTGCCGCACTAAGCGCGCAAACACGCCTTCCGCGCATGTCGTACATTTTTAACTGCTTTGGATCGGCTGCCCTCTAGAACATTCCATATCGAACATTTACATGGCGCCTGCTCGATCCAGGCCCGAGCTCGAGTCATCCAGACTAAGCTCCGGTTTTTTCTTCTTCTCCATCCTTGCCTGGTCGCGTCGTTTGTGTTCTTTTTTGCTTCCTCTGTGAAGGACGCCGAGCCCAGTTATCAACAATCGAAATTTCAAGTGTTTGTATTTTCGGCCTGAGCACGGCTCTTCGGCCTGTTCAGATGCCGGAGTTCCCTATTGATAACGTCTGGGGACCGAAATGGCTTGGTGGCAGGGTAGTTATGCGGCTGCCCACGGTGAAATTCTCTCATCATTGAGCCTTCTGCAGCACACGCCTGTTCGATTCGCCCGAGCCATTAGCATTTATCTCTGAAAGCTTTTCATGCCCTCCTGTTTTTAGTGCCCATGTTTTACTTACTTCTTCCCTATGTAACCAACGGGCCTTGCCATTAATCAAGGTGTGAGCAAGTTCCGTCGCCTCGAAATTGATGTATGTATTCCCAGTGTGGCCATCCCTCGCGTCGACATTGGAATTCGATGTATATGGCTCCGCTCGCCACTGCTGTGATTGAGCTTGCAGCTTAGATAGCACCGGCTCGGTGGAAGAGTGGTTATGCAATTGCATCTTGTTCAACTTCCTCCATGGTTCTGCAGCAGCTGCCAGTTTTTGACCTTTCGCCCCACGACTTTGAGACGCACGTGAGCGGCAAGGTATCAAATTGCAACAAAACTAGCCTGAAATGGGAGCTCATTTGGATAGTTTAAGTCTCACTGATTTCGCAACTCAGACTAGTGTAATAAGATTGAGATTCAGATGGGTTGAAAAGAATTCAAAACAGGACTAGTCAGGTTACAAAACAGACCAGCCGAAACTCGAACCTAACTTATTTGTCTCATCATTCATTTCAGCTCTCTAGAAATGCCAAGGTTCGACCTGAATTGCAGCCCAAGCTGAAATATGAACCTAAAGAATTGATTTCAGCTGGGCTGAAATTTGAATCACCTGCCGACACACAGATTTCAGGATCCCTGAAATTAATTCCTTCGGTTGGCATGTCAGTTGGACTGAAATTCAAGTCCAATCTGTGTGTTTAGGGAGGACTGAAATGCACAATGATACAAGTACTTTAGGTTCTGGTTTGAGTTGGTCTCTCTGATAATCCTACACGTAGAGGTTTCAAATTGATTCCAGGGAAGTTGAAGTTCAAACTTATTCAACTAGTTTAACAGACACTATCAGTTGGATTGAAGCCACTTGAATCAGTGTCAGTCCCAGACCGATTTTATTCTAATTCAATACTTTGGCTTTCGAATAGCACCTCGGTGTTGCCTAAATATGACAATCATCGGTGTGCTGCAAACATTTTGAAGGTCCGCTGACCATTGTTGTAATGCCTCTTTGTAATGCCTCTTTCTTTCGTACCACCACCTCCCGACCCTGACCCCACCGATACCCGTCCCAGGCCCGCACTCGTCTCGCCGCCCTACCTCCCTTATCCCTGGATACTCGTCGTGCCGTTACCTTGCCGCCGCCACAGCGAACGTCGACGTTCGACTCTCGGGCTGTCATCGGACAGGTGGGAGCATGACGCTACCGCATTTATGAGTAAGCTCTTCTCCCTATGCCCTGCCAGTGCCATATCGGGTTGCTACAACGTCAGGGTCGTGCTTCCGTCCCGCTCACCCTGCCGCCTCGGCGTCGCAGCCTGTCGGTCGTCCCGCGCCGCGCGACAGCTCCCCTTTCATGCGCCGCAATCGGTCTTCCCCGCGCCACGATTATTTCAATACATGTTGTATGTTGTTCACACCGTCCGTTTTATCCCCTTGACGCGTCAGAGATCGCGTCGGCGCGTCAAACGACACGTCGGGGCATTTATCTACATGTACTTGTGAAATTGTTCTGTAGCCCTTATTGCATTGAACCTAAATTTCTGACTCTGCCACTGAAATACCGGTCTGCTGCTTAGCCACAACTGGACCATGTCATAAAGTGCCACCTCCAGTTTTCTGGCGTCAGGGGACGGAGTTTCAAATGTGCCGGGCGGCTAGATCACGTGAAGTCAAAGTCGCGGGGCAAAAAGTAGCTGCCCGTTCAATTCGGGTCCGAGCTACTTATGCAGTATGATGGCCAAGTTTTATTATTATTTTCTTCCTCTCTTTTTCTTCTTTTTGCGTTACAGACTCTGGGTTTAGCGTGCAATTTTAGTTCTGCGGTGTCTGAGACTCTGAGCTGCTCCGAAAGAAATATTTCAAAGCGCCGTGGGCAGTCGAGAGGTCTACAGAATTCATTGTGCACTTTTTGCCTTTGTCATCCGTCGATCCCCAGACATGCCAGTCAGTTGGGGAACGTCTCTTACAAGTCTTGGGGATGCGCTCTTCCGGTTCGATCTATTTCCTGCTCAGCAGATCGGAGGCTGGTTGCTTTTATATCTCACCTGGGTTTAGCCGACGTGCATGCGCCCGGCTGGAGACGAAGCACTCAAGATAGCCCGTGAGGCAGGATGTAGATGAGCCAGGTTGAAGCAGGGGCCCTGCATCTGCAGCTAATGGAGCGAGCGAGTTTTCTAGCAGAGGGTACCCGTTTGACTCGGGTCTGAGCTATGATTTTTAAACCAGCTTATGTGTTGTAGTACATTTACCGGTATCATCCGGTACGGACCGTACATCACCAAGCTACTACATAGCTATCTTTTTAGCAGACAGTGTTGCCTTGCGGAATCCCCGTGTGCGCCTCAAAACCGACCCGCGACACAATCACACTCGGACTTCGTCTTCTGTTTGGTCAGTAAAGGTTGAACCCCGACCGCTGCTCTCATGGCTGGAGCCCGAGTCGAACGGGCACTCTTTCTCTATGGTCTGTTGAAAGCTTACAAAACGGCCGCGCAGACCGTCCATCGCCAAGGCGCTCTCCAGTTCACGTGCACTATGATATCCATATTTACTACTCCAACCAAATAGCCCGCAGTCAAAATGGTCATTGCGCCAAAAACAATTTCTCTTTACTCATGGCTCGAATCAGAGTCGAAAGGGCGCTCCCGCTGATCCTGCCGCATAGATGTACATTTGCACCAATTAGCGCAAACTCATACGGCGATGCGGATCCCACTCCGTGGCTCCCACTGCGCGAATTTAATGGGGACAGTGGGCTTATTTTTCGTATTGCATGTCAGTGTGATCATTCTCCCGGCGAGCTGCGGGTCCACGCACTTTTGGGTCGTGTGCGCGCTTGTGCTAGTTGGCAACGTCGCACATAGCCTGTAAGCATTTCACGATTACTAAACACCCTAACTTTTTTGGTACACTGAATACTTTCGCGATTGCGTAAGAAATGAAGTCAAAGGAGGTCCATGGTCAGAGTCGGAAGACTGGATTCTGTGACCGATATCAATGTCAAACAAGACTACCTCATACGTTTGTGAGTGCTCCGGGGCTGCATTTGATAAGGGCTTCGAGATATGGCCCAAAACTCAACTTAAGATAGGCCATCGAAGTTAGTAGTCATCATTAAATGAAGGGATGGAATGGAGGACAGCGGTCGTGAACGTGTAAGCAGTACGAAGATAAGCCGTTGCTCTGGATCCCTGATCAAATATACGGTACGGCCGATCGTATCCTGGGATTCGATGGGAGTTCTCAGTTTTCTATCTGATATCTTCCAGCCCATCACGTTAAAAGATGTGAACTGTGATTGAACTGTGATGCACTTAAGTTAGGTTGAAATTAATATTAGTCTCTCTAGACATACACTTGAATTGGTTAACTATTCTTTGGTTGTTCAAATTTGAAATAACCATGTATCGTCCCTGCGCCTGCGGTAGTAATCTCGGCTCTTCATCAGGGGTGGGGGCAGGGGGGATATATTATACTCGCAAGGTCCACAACATGAACAACAAGTCTACCGGAGACCGAAGACAAACATAGAGGGACATACGGATGGTTAGCCGTACACAAACCTACAAGATGTCAACGAACGGAGCACGCAGAGTGGCCGGTAGATAAACTTTCTGTGACGCATATATTTTACTTCCTATTACACGGCCTAGTGCCTTTATCTTTCGTACTTATCATGTGTTGATGTATTACATAATCCATCTATCTTTACCTCTTACTTCGATGTACGGCTAGGGCAACTACGAGCAGCAGCGCTACTACCAAAGGTCAACACCCAGGATGCACCAGATGGCTGAGCACCCGTATAACTGCTCCCCGTGCTCCTGGGTTACTTGAGTCCCGAACCTGGGTCACGGCTTCCCTCGCCGATGTGTTACAACGGCAGCGGCGCCTGAGTCGGCAGCCCCGTCTATTCGCGTTATCGCAGCTGCACAGAGCACCTTCTATGGCTGCTAGTGTGCCTGCCCCTTGCTTCAAGACCCAATGAGGCCTTCCGAACCCGCGTAGCATCACACTTTTGTTCGGACCATGTCTGATGATCTGGTCGCTGGCAGAACATATGAGCATCGCCGCAGATCCTCATGGCCTCATGGCAGGTGTGGTATCCGTCCTGTCTGCATCCGCTGTTGCTACCGAAGTTCGATGTTCTTCTGGTCTCTGGTTCATCCGGATGTAACCGGCAGGATGCGGATCAGCTCGGCGGCCCGCGGGGCTTGCTTCCGTGCTTTGCCATCATTGCCTTTTCGCTCTTCTACCGCACCGTCGAAGGGGAACCACCCACCGTTGCCACATTCTAGACTATATTTTCGAGTGACTACTGAAGCACTCATGAAACCCCAGTTCTATTTCCCTCAGAAGACGACAATCAGGTTGCCTGCCGAATCCTGTTGATCAGATTCCTGCCGACATCCGGGAAAAAACCACCTTGCTATGATAGTCTGGAAGCGCTATGGATTGCTACCATAGCGCTGCATAGCGGCATAGCAAGGTGGTTTTCTTCCTGATGAAAACCTGTCTTATAGCCCCGTTATAGGCTGTTGCGACGCTTCCTGATTCCCATCCACCTTTCCTTCGAGCTTGTCGTTCAATTCGCTGGCGGGCACACGACAGTGAGCCCTGGGGGCTATGTGGGTCTCATGTATATTGGACGTTCATTTGACTGAGAGATGCCGTAGCAATATTCCAGATATGTACACTCATGCCGTCTGCCGTGCAGACGACACCAACGAGCGAAAGTTATCATACACAGCGAGGTTAGTACCGTGAAATCCGCAATTTAGCCACTCCGCTCACCCTCATTCTTTATGAAGAAGCAACCCGCCGGCCCCAGTGGTTGGTGGAACCATCATCCTGTTTACGGTGATAATTATCGCCTTAATTGTCGTGGCCGCGACACTCGTCCTCTGGGTCGTCCGACGGCGACAGCGGGTGGCGAAAACCAAACACCGCGCGCTCGCAGCCTCCCCATTTATCTTACTCCATTCTGGAGTCGCACCGCCGACGCTTCCACTGCCCTCCGCTAGAAAACAGTGATGCGCGCAGCATCAGCGCGAGCACCGTCCGCCAACAGTTCCTTCAACACGAGTTGCGCGCCGCGCAGGAGAAGATGGTCGATCTCGAAGAACTGGAGCGGCGCACCTGGTCCACAAACGCAACAGAGGCATCGGTCCCCAGCCGCATCCTGCGCATGCTGTCGACCCGGAGCGCATCCACGACGCGCACGCTGCCCGGCTCGTCGGACCTGGTTGCACAGCTGAGGGAGCGTAACGAGGCGCAGGCAGCGCGGATTCGCGAGTTGGAGGCGCAAATGAATTTTGAGTGGGCCCTGGGTCTCTCCGACGACCCATCCCCTGGGTACACGGCCTAACCAAAAATCTTTCGGTCCGAATGATTAATCATAGGCCACTGTACGAGTGGTTCAACTTGGCGCCTCGTTGTTGGAGCAATTCGCCCTTTGGCTGGCTGCACTCTCTGTGGTCTGTTGAAAGCTTACAAAACGGCAGCGTAGACCGTCCATCGCCCAGGCGCTCTCCCCTTCACTATGATCTTCATGTTTTAAATTACTACTCCAACCAAATATCCCCGCAGTCAAAATGGTCATTGCGCCAAAAACAATTTCTCTCTACTCATGGCTCGAACCCGAGTCGAACGGGCGCTCCGGCTGATCCTGCCGCACAGATGTACAAGCTGCAGGCGCGGACCGTCCGCCAGCGAGCCGATGTATGGGCCCCTCGCTCCCTTACCTTGAGACCTGAGTTCGCAGGAAGTAATTAATTTTTCTCACGACCAAAAAGTTCACTTCGTAATGTCCGTGCCTCAGCCCCGAGTGAATGAACTCGGTTTCGCAGTAACTCACGAAGCAATTAATTTATTTCTCCGACGCAGGACTTAGCCGCGGAATAGCAGCTAATACTTCTGCTCGAGGACAAAACTCGTCTGCCGTCCAACTGTCCTCAGGACAAAAAAGTCCACATGTCAACCTGCATGGCTCAAGCCCGAGTCGAACGGGGGTGCCTGCTGTACGCAATAGATCTTGAGCCGTTATATGCCGCAAGCGTGGGCCTTCCACCACCGAGCCGATGTAAGGTTCATTTCCTTCCTTCCCTTACCGTCGAGATTCTGTTATTCAACGAACGAAGAGTCAGGCTCGCACGAAGCTAGAAATCAAAATGATTTCAACTCACCGGCCAAGCAGGGCATGAATCGGCACAACAAGCATGGTTGTCTTTGCACCCGCCCAAAAAGACGAAAATTCGATTCCCGAGCCTGGCTCAGCCCCGAGTCGAACGGGCGCTCCTGCTGTACGAGGAAAGTAGAACAGTTATACATTGCAAGTGTGTACCACCCGCCACCGAGCCGTTGTAAGGCTCCTTCGCTCCTTTCTTTCATCTGTGAGTTTTGCCATGCCGAATACAGGCGTGAGCTAGAGTCTGAGGAAGGAGCTTTATTTTCAGCGGAGCCGGAGTTGTGTGCGCTGTTTCGGCTTTCTTCGTTTTGATATATTCAAGCGACGAGGGTGAGGTACGGCCATGAATATTGGCAGCACACGAGGGATCACCGTCTGGTCGTGTAGATTGGAACAGCACGAGCGAAGTGGTGAACTGGCGAACAGCGCGCATCGCATAGAAATGTGCCAGGTCCCTGCGCAAGCCTCGCGGCGCCCGCATACATAGGTCGGTATGTGGCGGGGGAGCATGTGGTGTCCGCGCTGCAGCCGCCTCAGAAAGTCCAGAGAAAGGCCCGGGAGGAGGAGGAGACCAGCACTGTTTGCAGCCACAGCGATGGGCTACGATAGCACCAACACCAAAACTTCAAAGGAAGGCGCGAGACGCACGGAGAATACGTCGCCTTGAAAGCAGGCAGCCGGTCCGGGGGGGGCAAAACGCACTCATCAGCGCTCTCAGCCAAGACAACGTGTGCTAAAGACGCACCGGCGCACACTGTGGCGGGCGGGTACTCGTTCGCCGTGCCTATGGATCGGTAGAGGTGCGTATGCCAATCTGAGAAACGGCCAGCCGATCGAGTGCGCCCCGTGCTGTAACATCGAGGGCTGCGGCTCGCAGACGCACACTTCCACCACCCGAATGGAAAAGGAAAGGAAAGAGACGAATCAGGCAGTTTATCTTAGAAAGACGCTTCAAAGGGCCCACAAATGAGAAAACCAATAGAGAGTTTGCGCACGAGCCATTGGGGCCACCTGATGGCTTTTGCCAGTGCGCAAATGAATGGTTCCACCGCCAAAATATGACGTCAATGGCTTGTCAATGGCTTATGGAGCCATTCGCCTGCTATTTTTGCGCACGGCCCAAATGCCATTGAATGGCTCCAATGGGTTCTGCGCAAACAGGTTAATTCCAGCATACGGAATTAACGATAATGTGACCACTGTCCTAGCCGTTCTGGACGGCGACGTGGTGGGCGTGTAGGATGGGGCGCGGGGGAAGCCGGGTGCGCTGCGCCTCGTTCTGAAGCTTACTACACGGAACCGTGGCGGTGCTCCCTGTTTGGCCACTATGATGCTATCAGCCTCGACGTGGCTTCGGCCGAGCCCAAACACGCGGCCATCAAAAAAAATTCTGACGCCTGCTCGCTTCCCTCTGCTCCTTCCACGAACCTCCTCCTACTAGAGCGCAGAGATTTTGGAAATCGATCTCCTTCCCCATCGTAGGTGGATTCCAGCTTCAACTACATTGGAGCGCTTGTCTTTGTATTGGCACGAGGCCGCCTAGTCTTTCAATTCGCTCCGAGTCACGACCATTTAATTTGTCATTGTACATGTTCTCACCACCGTCTAGATCCAAATATGGATTTAATCAATCCTACGCCCGCCCTCGACGTTCAGGAGCTTTGGTACCATATCCTCGGCTTCCTTCGCGGAAGGACGTCAGATCTAAAGAATCTGGCACTGGTCTCTCGTGCCATGTGTCCAGCCGCACAATCGGTGCTATTTTACGATATTGATCTGGAGCCCCGCATAGTTGAGAAAGATTCCATGAGTAATCTCACAACCCAAGACTTCGACGCCTCGTGCCGCCTTTTGGTCGCAGTCCTAACCAAATCCCCCCATCTCGTCAAATACATCCACCGTCTCAAAGTCACGGTGACCCCAGACGTTCTCGATCAATTATGCTTCGTGGGTCTTACCTCATTGCGAGACATCGAAATTCAGTTCCAGAATTTCCGCGTTGACGACTCTCTCATCGAACCTCTTCAAAATCTCTTCAGCCTTCCCTCCATCCGACGAATTGAGCTCAGCTCGCACGTGTCACCCGGACTCTTCTCCGAATGTGTTCCACATCTGACTGGTCTCTCGTTCGTGTGTGTTCACACATTTACACCCGCATCTGTATCCATTCCGGTATCACGGTACGCACGACGTCCAGAGATCCAGACCCTGCTGCTTGCCGGTTCAGCGCCTCTCGATGACTGGCTTGTCGGCCCCACATGTCCATTCGATTTCACCCGGCTTGTCGATGTTCAAATCGAAGTGGACATTCGTCGATCGAGAACGATGAGTACCAACCTCCTGCGACTTCTTCACACCGCTCGATCGACGATCAAACGACTTACGATTGCGGCCTGTACGCCCTGATCTTCCTTCCTGCACTGTACTGTCAATTTAACGCCGTGGCTTCTCCCAAACCTAGATGATTTTCAGGAGCGCCCTATCGACCTTGGGCAGTTCCATAATATGACCCACTTTTACCTCCACGCCGAAAACCCATCTCCCCTGGCCTTCGTCATCCCCAGCCTTTCTAGCCTCGACGGGCACACCTCCCTTCAATATATTACTCTCGGCATCGAACGATTGAACGAAATAGAGTGGGTTGAAGCGGAGCTCCGTAGCATCGATGCCGCGCTCGCAGATATATCTCTCCCGGCTCTGGAGCAGGTGGAGATCTGCCTGGATGTCGTCTACCCTCCCAGAGATCAGCAGATGAGTGCCGCGGAGAGAGAAGTGCTGTTCAGGCGAGCGCTACCGAACATCGATACCAAAGGAATCTTGTCAATCGTGATGGAGTCTGAATGGATAAACCCCAGAACACGGATTAAGAGGTGAGACTCCGCTCAGAGTACGATTTACACTGCTGAGTATACGTCCCAGGGACTTGTGAAATTCGCTTCGAGGCTCTTCGGTCTTCCAGCTAAAATCTGTCAACTACATATTTTCTTGCTTGTATTTGCCTTCGCCGCAGCGGCTCACCAAATTTTGGTGCTCGTTGTACATATGTAGGGAACCTCTGACGAATCATTCATCTTCTTCTTGGATACGTTTTGCATCTGGTTTTGATGTGTAAAATGAATTCTGCACGTCCTCCGATTAATAGTCCCATCTGGACTACTTCCCGGCCCATGGTACGTCTCAGAATCCATGAGACGAGCTATAGTTGAATCTGTGAGATGGGTACGGGAACGAACTCGACGACGATTCATAAATATTTCCGCTGTGTATTCTGCCTAGAGCGCCGAGCACTGCCATCGACGTGACTTCGGTAAATAAGACTTCGTTGTGGGTACACTTCTCAGCTCTCTATATGGTTTCTCAGAAGATGCTGGCTTGGTGGCAGAGTGGTTATGCAGCTGCGTGTTATTCGTATACGGCGAAGTCGATGTTTCTGCAGTGGATGCCCGTTCGATTCGGGCCCAAGCCGTGCTCGAGTACTTCGGATTTCATTTATTTTGTGTTTTTCTGTTCTCATCTTTCCCCTTCGGCGTATTCCATTTACTTCTCTAAGTCACACCGTGGCGAGTTTCATAGAGTATGGTCCCGATGTCAGGCTGTATATTGCGTTCGATGTCAAGATCAAAACAAAAGATCTCACAGTTGTGTCCCTGTTAGACCTCAGGCTGTTCCACTTAATGGCTCGGTGGCAGAGCGGTATGCAGCTACACATTGTGTGATGGAGTCCATGTCGTCTGTAGCAGATGCCTGTTCGATTCGGGCCCGAGCCAATATATCTTTTTCGATGATCATTCTGTTTCTTTCTTTTGTGGTAAGCCCTCTTTTGCGTCGGACGTGATAACAAGACGGCTCGGTGGCAGAGTGGTTTACGCAGCTGTTCTTCTCATGGAGAAACCCTCGAAGTTCACGCCCGTTCGATTCGGGCCCCGGGCGAAGCTATTACTGGAGTCAGGCATTATTTTACATTCGCTCTACTATACTACCAGGAGTTCCGTAGTTCGTCTCGTGTTCCATTTTACTTCTAGCTCGCTCCCATATGACGCGCTAATAGCTGCACAAGAAAAGCGGTCAATTGCTTGTGCACTTTTTGCACTTGTTCCTCTCCCTCATCTATTCGGGATCCTTGAAGATACCAATAAGTTGGCAGAACCTGAGAGACACATGCACATCTTTGACAAGCAAGGATCGGCGATATGGCCTGCCAGTGGCTTCAGTTCATTTACTTCTCCGGACTTCAAGTCGAGCGGGAGGCCGAAAGCGCATCTCTGAAATTCTGTCTATATGCATACCGAACGATTCTGAGACTGAACCTCCAGTCAAACAGGGACCAGGAACTCGACCATAATGACCATAGGGAGCCTGTAAATCAACCAGCTTGGAGCAGGGTGGCCTGCATCTGCACCTGATAAAGTGTGTATCCAAGTGTTCAGCAGACGTTGCCCGTTCGACTCGGGTCTGAGCTATAGTTGTCGGCTTTATGATTCCTTTTGCCATCCTCGAAGATTTTGGTACATTGGCCTTACGGACAGAACTAATACATTCCGGTGCATGTATGTGATGTGAGAGAGCCAGCCTCAGAGCCTTGGGCGCGGTATAAGCGCATTGGTCGGACGATTTGAATCGTGATTTAAAGGGAAATCTACGCGCCTGGCAAATGTCGAGAGCGTTTGCCGTCTTCTTTGTCTTTCTTCGACTCTAGCGAATATCTTGCAGGAGTACTACCTCCAGGCTCCAGGATAAATGCACGGTTTCCAAACGGAGGGACAATTCGCGTGGGAGTACTGGAATTCCCTGCTGACTTAGATGTCTATTGCTTACAATTCGCCACCTACGAGGTCGACCATGACCAGGCGGTTAGAGCTCCGATCGCGTCAGCGCATCTCATAAATCGGCAAGACTGCCGAACGGTCTGAGATATTGTTCAACGAATTGTTTAGTTGGTGGCTTCTTGCACTTGTGGAAACAGGAAAAATATTCGTTCATCCCTCTTCTCTATTCCGGGGCCTTGGATGCGGCGAGGCATGAAATGCGGCAAGGTGTTGATTTCTCGGCAATTCCCGGCGGATAGGTTTCCGAGTGATTACCGAATCAGAACCAAACATCAACCTTCACCTTTAAAAACGCCTCCATCCGCGCCCTTCGATAATCATCGCCACACAATGACCACCAACGCTGCCAAACTACTGGAGACTGTCTTTCTCGCAAGCCAGCAGCACAAGACGGCCTTCATCGTCGGCGGAGCACTCGCCATCGGCACCGCTGCCGTTCTCGCCACAAGTTCTCCCAGCAAGCCCGCCAGCGCCGCGAAAGCCCTGAAGCGGGTCTCGCTCGCCGGGCAGCACAAGACCGCCGTCATCGTGGGCGGGTCGCTCGGCATTGGCGCCGCCATCGCGCGCCACCTCGCGAAGCTGGGCTGCAGCCGCATCATCATCTGTGGGCGGAACGAGGCGCGCGGTCTGGCTGTGTGCGAAGTTCTCAAAGGGCTTGCGCCGAAGGGCACCGAGATTCAGACGGGGTTCGTCAAGGGGGATGTGTCGTGCGTGTTTTGCGTGTGAGTGAAATTGCAGGCTGACGAGGGACATTAGGGACATCAAGGGTATGCGCGCGGCAGCAGAGGCGCTGCAGAAGGCGGCCGGGGAAGCGGGGATCGATTACTTCGTGCGCTTTCAGTGCCTTTTGTAAGAGGTTCAAATACTGATACACCCGCAGGTGATGACCCAGAGCGGTGTGCCCTCCGGGACCATCAGCAGAAATGCAGACGGGTGCGCCATCGCCTAGCCTATCCATTCTTTCTGAACGTTAACCAATATTGTCACGGGTGCGCAGGGACGAAATGGGCTTCGCAATCCAGGCCCTCTCGCGCTTCGCCCTCGCGTACCTCCTCACGACACGCGGCGCGCTTGCCCCCGGTGCGACCGTCATGTCCGTCGCGAACCAGGGGCAGACGCTCGCCGACCTCTCCGTCGACGACCTCTCGCTCGAGGCCAAGTACGCAGCGGGGGCGGGCAAGACGGCGTTCTTCATGGCGCAGTCGGCACGGGACAGCTGCGTGCTCGATGCGTTTCACGAGGTGCGGGGGCGCGTTCTCATTCTATTCTCCTTATGATTTGGCTGACGGATTGACGCGGACACGCAGGAGCTGAACACGCGGTACCCGCAGTACCGGTACTTCCACCTCTATCCAGGCATGTCTACCTTCATCCCAGAATCCACTCCGCCCCCCGCCCGAACGCGCTGACGCTGATTCTGCGCCCCAGGGCTCGTCGCGAGCGAGGAGTTCGACTTCGACCTCTTCCCCGGTTTTCTCAAGTATGCCGTACGCATGGCGATGGTGCTCGTTGGCACGACGCCCGACCAGTACGCCGTCTTGCCCACTTATGTGCGTCGCCGTTCTGGCCTTCCTTCTCTTTCCGTCGTTCCTCTTATTTCCTTTCCTTTCCCCATGTTTTACCACCTCGACTGCTCTATCACGTCGTTCGCCCTCCACCACTCACCACTTCTCCTCCCCATCGCCTTTTACCCCGACACGTATTGACGCACGCTTGCAGATTCTCACCGCGCCCCCCTCCAGCGTTACTGGGCGCTACTTCGGCAGCAGGCTCGCGCCGGGGAAGCTCGGTGCGTGGGCCGCGGACAGGGCGAATCGCGAGAAGCTGTGGGAGAGGCTGGTAAGCCGTGTTGGGGCGTGAGGGCGCGGCGTTGGGTAGTCGGATGAGGATTCGGAGACCCGGCGTCATGAAACGTGGTTGACGTTATTTCGCGCAAGAGCAGGCGGTGCACGTCTGAATCAATTTGAAGGGCGACGCTCGGGAAGTAGTGTACAAGTGTACTAGTAATTCAGTAGGATGGGGTGATTCTGTCACTAATCCGTTCTATGCGCGCTCGAGAAGTTCCGTTGGCATTTGCACGTCGGCACCATAACTGTGGAAACAATACGGAAGAAAGCCAATGGTTGATTCCCTCCTCTCGTACGCTTTCATATATACAGTGTTCAAAGAACAAAAGAATTCGTGACCGACATTTGAGGCCGAATATAACAAGAAAAAATATTGTTGACTGATTTAGACGGCGCGCAGAGTCGAAGCGAATTTCACCAGGGCCTGGAAGACGAATTCAGCAACGAGAAACGAACTGGAAGGTCTGACCTGTCTCACCTTTTAATCTCCGTTCGGGGGTAGATCCATTCAGATTCCATTACAATCGACAGGATTCCGTTGGCACTGAGGTTCGGTAGCGCTCGCCTGAATATCACTTCTCTCTGTGAAAGGCTCCTCTTCTTAGTCTCGGGAGCGGAGACCACGTCCAAACGAATCTCCACCTGCTCCAGAGCTGGGAGAGATATATTTGTGAGCGCGGCGTCGATACTGAGCAAGCTCGCTTCGACGCGCTTGGCAGTGCTCGTCCATTCCATATCGCGAAATTGTTCAATGCCTAGAGTAATATATCTGAGGGCGCTGTGTCCGTCGAGGCTAGGAACGCTCGGTACGATGAAAGCCAGGGGACACGCATTTTTGGCGTGGACGTGAAAATGAGTCATGTTGGGGAACTGGCCGAGGTCCACAGGACGCTGTTCGAAATCATCTAGGATCGGGGAAACCCCCAGCGTGAGATTCATGGAGAAGGAAGGAATATCAGAGCGTACACGCCGCAAATGTCAGTCGTTCGATCGTCAGTCGAGTGGAGTGGAGAAGTTTGAGGAGATTGGCGCTCATTGGGGTAGTTTGCCCATGCCCCACCCAAATCCCAACATCTACGAGCCCCGTAAGATCAAATGGACATGTAGGATCGATGAGCCAGTCATCAAGAGGCGCCGAAATCTCAAGCTCCAGAGTCTTGATCTTTGGACGTCGCGCTCCAGCCTTCCGTATTCCCGGGGTGGTTTCGTGCTTGAATGTTTCGACGCAGTGGAATGAGAGAGCAGTCAAATGTGAAATAGCTCCGGAGAACATTCCAGCTGAGATGGGGGAGCCGAGCTCAATTCGTCGGACGGAAGGCAGAGAGATGAAATTTTGAATAGGGTCGATGAGGGAGTCGTCAAGGCGGAAACCTGGGAATATCATTTCTATGTCGCGGAGTGAGGTGAGACCCATGGAACACAATTGGTGGAGAACATCTGAAGTCAACATGACTTTCAAACGACGGACGTATTTGACAAGATGGGGGGACTCGGCTAGGACTGAGCCCAAACGACGGCACGTAATGTCGAAATGGTAGGATGTAAGGTCAATGTGGGTCATGTCGTCCTGCTCGAATGCGTAGGGCACCAAATCAATATCATAGAAGAGCACGGATTGTGCGGCTGGACACATGGCGCGAGAGACCAGTGCCAGATTCTTTAGATCTGACGTTCTGCCGCGAAGGAAGCCGAGGATATGGTACCAAAGTTCCTGCACATCGAGGGCGGGAGGGTCATCAGTTGCATCCATTTCTGAATCTAGGCGGTGGTGAGAACAGTGGTATCGAAAAGGATCTGTGTGGCACGACAAGAAAAGTCGAGCCGTTCACGGCATGTAACTGGGAGAAGGGGTCTGGAAATCAAACACCTACGTTAGAAACAGCGACACCCAGCTTCCAACGATCGCCACGGTCGCTGAGGGGAAGGCGTAGAGGTGGCAAGACAAGAAGGTTTTGATGACGGATGTTTGCCGCAATCGCCAGTGCCTACATTTTTCGCCCCACGACTTTGAGACGCACGTGAGCGGCATGTCGGCGGCCTGCAAACATTTTAAAGGTCCGCTGACCATTGTTCTACTGTAGTAATCCCAAGAGGGTTTGAATACCTGAAAAATGTACAGTGGGTCGGATTTTTTTTTTCAGCACGTCGAGGGACCTCCCTCCCCCCTACGTAAGCGATTTGTAAGCAGCACGTGGTCTTCGCTTGGGCTTTTCTCCGGTAGAAAATGTCCCGGGGGCCTGACTTTGAGCAAATACATTGTTTGAATCGTTCTAGGTGAAACCTGATGAGTTTCCAGGACAGTAACTATCAGTAAGTAATTTTTCAATTCAAGATCTATTTCGGCAGATTCCGCGCGATCAGTACACGTGATTATTCCTGTCGTTTGATTGGCTGTCGCTTAACCCCCCCTCCAAATGCGGTAATAATCTTCTGGCCTTTAGCACCACAATGGCTGCACCACTCACCTTGGGAGGTTGATTTTCGGAATCCTCGTCAAAAATGGGGTCGGACTGGTACCATATGTAAAAAATTCGCATTTTCGCACCCTCTTGAGTAATCCAACCAAGTGTTCAGAAGGCGGGTGACGGCGACCTGTGAACTGAACACTTGAGACAGGGGTGACGGGTGACTGGCCAATTTTCTGCCCAAATATGTTGAAAATTTTCGTTCCGGCATTCCCCGGCTATACATGTATGGGAATTGATGGTGATTGCCGAGAAATGAACACTTGCAAAAATGAACACTGTAGGTGATGGGCGACACCCTATGAACACCTGGTCAGATTACTACAGTAATGCGTAATGCCTCTTTCTTCCGTACCACCTCCCGACCCTGACCCCACCGATACCCGTCCCAGGCTCGCACTCGTCTCGCCGCCGCCCTACCTCCCTTATCCCTGGATACTCGTCGTGTCGTCACCTTGCCGCCGCCACATAGGGCTGCCCACCGTCCCCGTATTTACGGGTGTGACGGGTGCTGTCAACGGCACGCCGTCCCGTCCCGTCGAGCCTTTGGTCGATGAAATATGCGGGACGGGTACGGGACGATAAAATGCCGTCCCGTCCCGTTAAAGTGCAGCCGTTGACGGCCGTTAACGGGTCGCGTCCGGGGTGCATAGTGTGTGTGTTGGAGTTTGTGCCATAAGAGGCAACCCGGCATCATGGCCGAGGTAACGAGTCGTACGGAGTCAGTGTGAGTCAGTGTGAGTTAGTGTGAGTCAGCGAGAGAACACAGGAGAACATGGGAGAATATCATGGAACATTCTAGTTGCATTGGACAATTTAGTATCTAAGCAGCTACAGATTCATGTAAAGCTCAAGCATTTGCAGAGCTCAACCAACCGCTAATTATTATCTTGGATTCTTACCCCAATCACTGTCTGATTCCTTAAGAAACTACAACAGTGTGCTATTAAAATCGAGGATAATTTGATCCTGCAGAGCTATTTGGTCACTCAGAGTGAATCGGGGACCAAGAAAGTCCTCCACAACACACCACAGATTTGTTTTCCGTTGCTGTTCGGACCAATGTCTTACGTGCATGAGCGCACGTTCAATTTCTTGCAAATTTTCTGAGCGGAGTATTATTTGGAAGCGACTTTGAGGTCTCGGAAGATACCTCTCACGTTTAACTGCTTGAGATCCTTGAAATCTGAACTCTAATATATAATCTCACGCACCTTGGCGCCGTCCCGTTATTTTACGGTTGACGGCCGTTTTTTTTGCGTCTCAACCCCAGAGAATCGAAAAGACAGCCGTCATCGTGACGGCCCGTACCCGTCTCATGTCTCCAGATTGACGGCCGTCCCCGTTTACGGGACGATGGGCAGCCCTACCGCCACAGCGAACGTCGACGTTAGACGCTCGGGCTGTCAGCGGACAGGTGGTAGCATGACGCTACCGGCTCTTCTCTCCATGCCCTGCCAGTGCCATATCGGGTTGCTACAACGTCAGGGTCGTGCTTCCGTCCCACTCACCTTGCCGCCTTGACGTCGCAGCCTGTCGGTCGTCCCGCGCTGCGCGACAGCTCCCCTTTCATGCGCCGCAATCGGTCTTCCCGCGCCACAATTATTTTAATACATGTCGTATGTTGTTCACACCGTCCGTTTTATCCCCTTGACGGGTCAGAGATCGTGTCGGCGCGTCAAACGACACGTCGGAGCATTTATCTATATGTACTTGTGAAATTGTTCTGTAGTCCATTGTCCTGTAGCCCTTATTGCATTGAACCTAAATTTCTGCATGTGAATCTACTGTGCCACTGTAATACCGGCTTGCTGCTTAGCCACAACTGGACCATGTCATAGAGTGCCACCTCCAGTCTTCTGGCGTCAGGGGACGGAGTTTCAAATGTGCTGGGCGGCTAGATCTGGGACGCAACTGCCAAACACCAAGCCAGCATTCGGTGATTTCCGAAATTCAACGGAAAATAGGGAGTTCTGATTTCTCGGGGCGTTTTACATATCCCTAAAATTTTAGAGTGAATTTAAGGGCCCCCACTACTGGTAGTAAGAACTGAGACCCAGAGCTCGGAGGCGTGCATGGATGGATCTACCTTCGAACACAAAGAAAGAGGGCGGCGGAAGCAACGAGAACATTTGTATCTGACGAGTTTCATAAGTAGCTTGGACCGCACGGCGTTCGGTAGAAGATAGACAGGGTTCAACTGATCAAAAATTGAAATTTCGGTGTGGTCGTCCTGCGTTGAGCGTACTCTTGCCATTTAAAACCACGAACGTCTTAATCTGGGACCCCACGGAAGCTTACTACGTATCTTGCCATTGCATTACAGTATTATCCCGTTGCTCTACGAGTACACTATCGAGTTCTTTATTTTAAAATCATTTATGCATTACTCCCCTCATCCGCAAAATCCCATTCCTGCCGGCGTCACGCCCCAACACGGCTCACGAGCCGCTCCCACAGCGCCTCGCGGTTCGCCTTGTCCGCGGCCCATTTGCCGAGCTTGCCCGGCGCGAGCGTGCTGCCGAAGTAGCGCCCGGGGACGCTGGTGGGGGGCGCGGTGAGGATCTGCCGAGGTGCGTTAATACGTGTAAAGCGGCGGTGGCGGGTTAAGATGTGCAGGAAGGGATGGAGGATTGGGGGAAGGAAGGGGGAGGAAGGGAAGCAAAACGCAGACGCACGTAGGTCGGCAGTATCGCGTACTGGTCGGGCATCGTGCCGAAGAGCGGCATCGCGAGGCGCGCGCCGTACCCGAGGAAGCCGGGGAAGAGGTCGAAGTCGAACTCCTCGCTCGCGACGAGCCCTGGGGCGCAGAATCAGCATTAGCGCGTTCGGGCGTGGGGCGAAGTGGATTCTGGAATAAAGGTAGGCGTACCTGGATAGAGGTGGAAGTACCGGTACTGTGGGTACCGGATGTTCAGCTCCTGCGTGTCCGTCAGTCAGACGGTAATAAATAAGAATGAGAACGTGCCCACGCACCTCGTGAAACGCATCGAGCACACAGCTGTCTCTCGCCGATTGCGCCATGAAGAACGCCGCCTTGCTCGGCCCCGCTGCGAGCTTGCCCTCGAGCGAGAGGTCGTCGATGGAGAGGCCGTCGAGGTTCTGCCCCTGGTTCGCGACGGACATGACGGCTGCGCCGGAGGCGAGCGCGCCGCGCGTCGTAAGGAGGTACGCTAGGGCGAAGCGCGAGAGGGCCTGGATTGCGAAGGCCGTGTCGTCCCTGCGTAACAATGTTGGTTAACGTCCGGAAAGAGAGGGCAGGGAGACAATAGCGCACCCGTCGGCGTTTTTGTTGATGGTCCCGGTCGGCACGCCGTTCTGGCACATAACCTACGAACGTATTAGCACGTTCAATGAAAAGGATCTCAACGCACGAAGTAATCGATCCCAGCCTCCCCGCCCGCCTTCTGCAGTGCCTCCGCCGCTGCGCGCATGCCCTTGCTATCTCTGATGTCCGCAGTCAGCCTCCAATTTCACCCACACACAGCACACGCACGACAGATCCCCCTTGACGAACTCGGTCTGAATCTCGGTGCCCTTCGGCGCAAGCCCCCGGAGAGCCTCGCACACCGCCGCCCCGCGCGTCTCGTTGCGCCCAAAGATAATGATGCGGCTGCAGCCCAACTTGGCGAGCTGGCGCGCGATGGCGGCGCCGATGCCGAGGGTCCCACCCACGACGACGGCGGTCTTGTGCTGCCCGGCGAGTGAGACGCGCTTGAGGGCCTTCGCGGCGCTGGCGGGCTTTCTGGGAGAACTTGAGGCGAGAACGGCAGCGGTGCCGAGCGCCAGTGCTCCGCCGACGATGAGGGCGGTCTTGTGCTGCTGGCTGGCTAGCGAGACGGTCTCGAGGAGTTTTGCAGCGCTGGGGGCCATTGGTGGTGTTTCAGTTGGGAAAGTGGTGGGGATGGAGGTCGTCGCTCGTTTTTGAGGGAGGGGGAAAAGGGGGCCTGCCGTATTTGCCGCAGACGCGTGGTTGTTGGTTGATGCAACAATGCTTATGCTATCCGCCGGCAATTGCCGAGAGGTCAACTTCTCGCCTGCAGTTCGCACTTGAGGCTCTTTTCTTGGAAATGGAAATGTTTTTTCTGTTCACACAAGTTTCTACAAGTAACAAGAAACATGAACCGACGATTGTGAGCCCTCGATCAAGCTCAGACTCCGCAAAACCGCAGTCTTGGCGATTATAGGATGTGCTGACACGACTGGTCTTGTCATCGGTGAGAATATGATGGATGGTGTATTGTCAGCATACAATTGCAGTCAGCAAGGAATTTTAATTCCACAAACAAATGAATAGCATTTGATCGCGAATATAAGTAAGAAGAAATATTGTTGACTGATTTGAGGGCCAGAGTGAATTCAGGCATACCCAGCCTGTAGCTCCAGCGGTGTAAATCGAACTTAAATCCCTTGACACTGGGCGCTGTCATCTGGTTCTTTCTCTGATTTTTTCTTGGATTACTGTGCGCTTCGGACGATCGCCCAACCTGCGGTGCTCGTGCCTTTGTTGCCTACCCGTCCTCTCATTCGTGAGTACTGTTTGATCCCGAATACCAGCAAGAGAAATTATTATTTACTGATTTGAACAACGAACGGTGTCGAACCGCTTAATTGGGCCCTGGCAGGTAGACTCAACGGCGCAAATCGAAATCAAAAGGCCGCGATGGCCTCACTTGTTGATCCGTGTTCGACAGCAAAACCTCGCGGCAGGCGCTGTCTTCCAAATAAACGAAGGAAGGGCTCCTCCGAGTCACGATATAGAGGACTTCAAACGTAGAAGTCCTTGTCGACGAGCAGTGCTTGGGCACTAAATTTCCACCCGAAGCATAGTATGGAGACAGATGCGTCGGATGGGCACCAACTTTCCGAGGAGAAGAAAATGTCTCAATCCCTGAAGCAACCTTCATTTAAACGACTCCGTTATCTTGAGGTCAATAAATATAAAACTTGGGGAGGAAACACTTGATAGCGGCTCCGGCAAACTGCTTAGATCGGGCCTACTACCGAAGTTTCCCAGGACCGCATGCCAAGGTCCTGGCAAGTGCCTATTCTACGATCGCCTTGTTGGGAAGATCTCGTTCGACCTGGATCTCCAAGCTGAGATACCAATCTAGCGTCGGATCATTCAGCTGCGCGCTGCGCGCCATCTTTCTGTGGACGCCGATCGGCTTGAATCTGTGCGAAATCGTCAGGCCGACATCGAGGGGAAATGAGCTAAACAAGGTACGCCTCGTCCACGTACCTGACTTCTGTGCTCATCCCGCCGGGGAGCGCGTGTGGGCCCACATTCCGTGCAATGACCACGACCGTGGCGTAATCCTCCTGCCCCGCTGTGCGCTTCTTCAGCGCATCGCGGTGCTGCTTGTGGAGCTCCATCACGGTGGGCCCGTGGTTGGGGCCCTGCGCCTGGAGCGACTGGAGCCCCATGAGGTCTACGATTTCGGCCATGGGCGTGACCACGGCAGAGACCAGGTCGAACCGTGAGCCCGCTTCGGCGTGGGGACGCGGGCGCAGGGTAATGATCAGGCCCAACTTATCGATATTTTCCGGGTGTTCGTTCAATTTAAGGGCGACGATGGTGGCGCATACGAGAGATCCGTTGAACCGCGAAGTCCAGAGCCGAAGATGGCGCTGAAGAGCGGGTTCACCCCCGGTTTCCGGGTCGACTGTGGGCGGGAAGTCCGACGCGAGCTTGCACATAGGCTTGTGGTGCGCCCAGTCCGCTTCTGATGAAGGAGTCAGTGTGAATAACGAGGGTATGTATACCTAGCGCACTTTGACATTCTTGCTCTTTGTGCGTTGGACAGATGAGTAGCACGTTCAGTAGACTCAGAAAACTCACGCAGTACATGGCAGTCCTGAGATGTTGTTCAGGACAAATTTTTCGGAACCGAGTGGGTCTCACCTGCACCGAGCACACTTGTTGAGCTTCTCGTAGTTTTTGCAGTCTCGGAAATCGCACATCCGAGTTGTCCATTTGTTGGCAGCGCCGAGCTCGTCTGCCCGTCTACCTTCGCCAGTAATTACTGATCCATCGATCAGCCACAGTCCGACGCAGGTTCTGTGCACTCGCCTCCGCACTTGAGAACGGGCTGTCGTGACATGATGGTGGAGCGGAAACACGAGAATTCGGAGTCGGAACAGCCGGCGACAAAAAGTGATGGCACGTGTCGATCGAATTTCAAGTCGGGATGCAGCACGCACGAAATCGTTGGCAAGTTCAAATTTTTCACAGAGTACCATAAATATCCCTAGAGAGTAGAGTTTCGGTGATGAAGTTTGGATGAAGTTGCCGTCGACGGAATTTCAATAGTTCAAAGACTTCCTTGGTCGGGGGAAACTTGCAGGAAATTGCATGCACGAGAGGATCCCCGCTTTGTACAAGGTCGAATGCCTTCTCCATGGCCACCCACATACCACCGAATTAAGCTCTTTTCACGTTGAATTGGGAGCTCAGAAAATTGAACTCATCCTTCCCGACATATTTCCAGAACCCCGGTACTCGCGGCTTCAATAGAAAGGCGATTTGATACTACACTACGAATTACAGTCGAATGACAGGAGGAACGGGAAGGTCGTCGTCGATGTAAACACTGAAATCTGACTCGGCGTCTTCAAAAGTGCGCTTGCTCGCCCAGTCACGAATGTGGTCGAAATCGCGACATACATGGACGATGTCGTCTCTCTGTTCTGCGACCTTAAGCTTGTCGGACCACTGCCACACAATGGTGCTGATATCAGCAGAGCACATCAGAGCTTGTCGAATAGCACCGATGCAGTGTCTGATATGACTGTGAGGTATGTGGCTGTAATTATGACCGGGGTGCAGCTGTTGGCGGAGTATATCCTAAGGATTTCCAATGAGTGTTATAGCCGGGCTCAATGAAGAACACTCAGACCAAGCAATGAAGCTGATGAAAGACGTCCAGCGAAAATATATATCTTTCCGGGCTGTGCAGCAACGGCCACGTCCGGTTGGGCAGCTGCATAGCCTCGGTTCTCGACATCGTAGTTTGAGCAACTGGATAATTTGGTTAAGCGCGAAATCAGGTATCCCTCGGCTATCGTACCAGAATAAAGGGCATTCCAGGCTTCATCGACTTCAGCTGATGGTCGGCGCTCGTATATCGGAATGTCGTCTGCAACACCTCGAGTGAACTTGACGATTTTATGTCTCAGGATAGGTTGTGCAGGAGCTTGGATTCTCCTTCAGGATAGGGTAGTGCAGAAGGATGATGGCTCACAATAAACATGGGGCTCATGCCCTGGATGCCCAACGCCATGCCGAAACATAAACAGCAAAAATGCAAGGTTTAGGACAGTGGAAAAGACGCAGAAGACCTTCAGTCGTAGTGAGGGATCCTGTCGAGTTTTCTCAGGTTCTTCATTCAGCGGTATGTAGTAGTTGGCCATAACGACGACCTGGAAAGTGTGTCGAGGTGGGAGGCACAGCAGTCACAAATTTTAGTTATATCCACATGGCAGAGACGCGTCGCACCCGACATCGCTAGATCTTCCATCGAACGATGCTTGTCTTTTTGTTACGCGCTGTCGGAAATCACCGATAGTCTCGATATGTTCCCATCGCTTGCCTCGGTTAAGAGAACGCCGAGACTCACACGCGAAGATAAGGTTACAGATGCCCATCACTGCACCGTCCACCCTACTTTACGTATTCAGTTTCTCAGAAGTCTCCCGACCCAGAAATGCATTTCTTCTCGTTGCTAAAATTCTTCCTTTTATTCTTTCAGTTCTACAGCGGCGAGGTCAAGAGATTGCAACAGTGAGCTTGGCTACAGGCCAATACTGTACAGAACGCGTGCACACTTCGACACTCCCTGGAAACCGGTGTTCCTAAGCTGGACCGGCGGTGTAATTCCTTTTTGCACCCCTGCGGTCATTGCTTCAAGTTCCCCGTCCACGGAAAATTTGTCCTCGGCCCTTTAGATGTTGGGCGGCGTTACTTGTGCAATGATCCGATTTTTGTCCTGCTCCTGGTCGGACCCAATAGCTTGGTGTACCCACGAGCTGTAAAATTAAATGCACACCTGCCAGCACCGAGCAAAGTACCGAGCAGCGGCTCCACGCCAGCAGCGCATTGACCAGTATCATCTTCTTTTTCTTTTTGCTGCTTCGATTGATCGTATTGCTGCCGATGATAGGGGCCGCCGATCAAACAGAAAAAAAAAGCAAACTCTCTCGTTCCTTAAATCCATCTTCCATCGGTCATACCCCGATATTCTCAAGGTATAAAAGGATCGCTAGTTGAGCCATCTATCCTGATCTCATCTGATCCCCCATATTCTCTTCGAAATGAAGTTCGTTACGCATCTCTCTCTCGGCGTCGCCATCGCTATTTTGTCGAGCGGTAGGGACAATTATGATCCTCCTATCTCTTCTGAACCTGCCGAATAGTTTCAGGAACACCTCTCGGTACTACCGTTCGCTTATAGCATATCTAATCCTCACCATCCATCAGCATCGAATATTCGCGGGAAAAGCAGTCTGACGCCAACATCCAACATCGTCAACTTGCGTGATAAAGAACGCACCAACTTTGAAAAGTAAGCCGCCGTTTGGAATACGGTACTCTCGTGCTGACCCGCTCCCAGGAATGAGCTTCACAGGCGCCAAGTGTTTTTCGCCCCTTATGTTGACGATGACGAGCAAGTGATCTCTGAATTCGAAGATGGGTAAGCGATCCTTTTCAACGGACTATTGTACCCCTTTCTCATAAATGTTCAGTGATGACGCTGACGAACCCACCCCCCGGGAGGTCGAAAAGCGTGGAGTGTTTTTCGCCGACTATGTTGACGACCCCGAGTACGTGATCCCTTGGGCGAACGATTGTACTCCTTTGCCTATAAATGCTCACAGTGATGATGACGGTGACGAAACCACTCCCCGGGAGGTCGAAAAGCGCGGGGTGTTTTTTGCCGGCTATGTTGACGACGACGAGTAAGTCATCCCCTGTGCGAGGACCATCATCGCTTGCTCATAGATGCCCAGCGACGACGGTGACGCAAGCACTCCCAGAGCGGTCGAAAAACGGATGTTTTCATCAACTACGTAGATGAGTAAGTCATCTCAGGCGGAATATTGTCCTCCTCGCTCATCAGCGTTCAGCGATGACACTGACGACTCGGAGACAACACCTGAGCCTTGAGCGAGACGCGAAACTGCGGTAGACGGCTCATGTCACACATTTGTACATATCAAGTGAACATTTTACACAGCTTCCGCCATACATCTTCATCAAATCGTCGGCGGCGAAAAAAATCGCCCAGTAAATCTGTGTGAACTCTGATAGACGCTGATCGATGATCTTCGGTAGCACGAAAGTTATATAAGTATTTCATTTGTACATATCGAGTGAACATTTTTAAAATAGCTCACGCCATAAATTCTTCGTTGAATCGTCGGCGGTGAAAGAATTCGCCCAGTGAACGTGTGTAAACGCTGATCCTCGGTAGCGGAAAGTTCTATAAGTATTTCTGACACCGGCCTCCGAGTTGTATTCGAAAACTTCACGCGACGTCTAGATTTCTGAAACAAGTTGGTGAGTTCTGAACCAATTCCAAACACGAAGTGGATATAATTTAGACGGATGCGGACAGTGTATGAAATGATATTGCTACAATTAGACCGCCCAAGAACCCTCTTTCGTCCCATCATTACTGTCGTCGACGCGAGACAGCGCAGTATTCGTGCTGGGGAGCTCGGATCTGTGCGTGCTAGGGAGCTCGGATCTCATGCTTCCAATGAAGCCCAGAGACGATGTCGGAACCTGCCACGTCTCATCAGGACGAGCAAGTCCGAAGCTAACGCGTGCAACGATCAAGGTTGGGGCAATTCCCTGTGAATGGCCGGAACGAGTCAGTGTGAGAACAGTATTCAGACTAAATCTCACCGTCATTTGCACCACGACCGCCTGTGGATACCCATCGTCGAACGATCCCTTGACGAGGAATGGGAGGAAGACAATCAATGATACGGAGTATAGGATCGCGGATTCCACGACAATCTCGATTATACGTCCATAGCCTCGAGCTTTCCTTGCGGCGGGCTCGGTCATGCTGATTATGCGAAAGGTGATCAAAATAGTCGCCAGGCAGGTCGTTACGAGGGAGAGGCTAAAGTACGGAGTCGCGAAATCGACGAACGCGTTTCGGTCAAGCTTTGGGTTAATAATATAGGCCGCTTGTTCCGCGATGCTTCGGTATCCAAGCCCTGCAAATTGGGTCCATCAGATTTTAGGAATCGGGAGAGGAGAGGATAGATAGCTACCTGCGCCGGCGAGCGTGCAACAAATGGGGAGAATCACTATGAACCAATTGCGATTCCATACAGTCCAACAGCGCCAGATCTGTCGTGTAAAAATAAGCCGTCCATTCTGGAAACAATGACGGTCGACACTTACCAGAACACAATCTGAGATAAGAGTGTTTGTCGTGAGGGAAATGGCGGGTAGTATAGCCAACCACAGGGGTGGTTGAATTAGATATAGCAAGGTCGTTGTCGACGTATCACCATGATCAATGAAAGCATTCTTGACGAGGAGCCAACGACAAGCCGCATGGATAGTGGCGAGGGTGTACATCGCCACGAGCGCAAGAAGAAGCCCCAGATTTCTCTTGTGCGTCTGCCGTTTGAAGACTGCGCGCGGTCTCAACAACCACGAGGGGGAGGACAGGAGAATTAGTTACTCATGGCGTACAGAGTGCCGAAGAAAAGCACGGCGTATATGCCTTCATTTAAGGGTGAATCACATAAACGTCAACTGGAATTCGGCTCACCATTTATGAAGAGCTCTATCAGCGCCTGGTGCAGGTAGACAGCCCGCACGGGGAGCAGGGCGGCAATGGAGGACATGGAGGCAGGTCTGGCGTGCGGCGTCTGATCGCAGGGGTAAATCGGCCACCAACTGCGGCAAGATCTCAGTTTCCACGATGTCTTGATAAGCGAGAACAAGCGAGAGGATTGAATATACAGAAGCGCCGGAACGAAGCGGAAAACTGATTTCAGGATTATGCATATCACACCGCGTGCTTGCTGTATAGTAAGCGGCGCTTAGTGTGCCGCGCTACATAAAGAGAAAGTTCTGATCTCCCACGGCTCTTCCTGCCACGGTTTGCGCGGAAACGGGCGACGGCCCACAGCGGCATACATCCATGCCGCATTCGATCATGCAATCGTCCACGAACCGCACTTCATGATTTTACGCCAAGCCGTGAAAAATTCAGAGAAATGTTACGGGCGCGGTGCTCTATGAGTCTATGACCTCATGCGTAGCTGCTGCGCATGATAAGTATATCAGATGGAATTACAACCGATTGAATAGGCGGATCATTGTCCGTTCTATGCGGTACTAATGTGGGAGTTTGACGGAACCAGAAAATGCCCAAAAAAAAATGCTGGTTGCAATCTTGGTGTTTGGGGACTGGCAATCCCTGCCAAATAAATGTCTGTTTGTTCCTTGTTTGTTCTTCGTCGGTCCAGGCTACAGCCTTCCACACTTGCCGCAGCGCCTCATAAAAAAAATGCATATACCTTGTGAAAGGGTTCTTCAGGGAATGTCCCGAGCAGAATGTTTAATTTTGGCCCAGGGAAGGCGGTACGAACTGCCTAATTTGGCTGTGAAACACCAAATTCTCACGAAAAGAATTCATGAGGGACGAACAGAGCACAAAATAAAAATTCCGTCCGGGACATTCCCTTTGAAGGTCAAAGGGCTACTGATGCTACAGCAGGAGTCCGGCCAGAATGTTGATGACTGAGGCTGTAGGATGGACCAAAGGCAGTCCGCCATCAAAACCCTTTACGTTGCCAGTCCCCATGGTGTTGTTACCTGTCTGGCTCTTGAACCGGACGCGTCAGCACACGTGACACATCATCAACATGCAGTTGAACGGGTTTCAAACTTTGAGCTCAAGCAACTTACACGGTAAGTTACAAGATAACGAGGTCACAGTCCCCCAGGTACGAAATTGGTAAGTTCAAGGTTACACCCAGGGTAGATAAGCTCGAATAAACGGCCAAAGACGAGGGCGGTTGAAAATTTACCGTTGCAGAATTCAACTGCGGGCCGCAAGACTGAGCATCATCTCAGCGCTCGGGCTCAAACTCAATGCAAATAGGACCGCTCTAACGAGGATGGAGGGACCATTTAAATATCACGACAGATTTTTTCGTATCCTATCCCTGCTATCGTTCACCATACATACTAGTATTCCATCAGTTAACAAAGTCATCAAAGCCGATCTCGAGACTTACCTCAGCAATCGAAGAAACACTGCATGCTCTGTGCCCCCGCCGCGTTTGCACATTCAAATCCAACCGAATTCCCCGTGTCGGCGATCTCGTCCTGGCAATTGCTATCGGCGAAGACATGGCAGTCTGTGCCCAGGAAGCCATTTCCAATGACGGAGACGCTGTCGAAGCTGCTGAATTGGAAGCAGTTCCCCTCGCAGGTGGGGACAAATTCGGTGAGCTCCGCCCCAGATTGGCAGCCACCCCCGCTGAACAAGGTGACACATTCGCCGGAGCCAGTGATGCCGTGGTTGCAAGACTTGGAAAGGACAAGATGCCCGTTCAGGAAGATGGACAGGAAGAGGGCTGGGAACGAAATCTTCATTGCTGTTTGACCTGCTCGGGAAGGTTAACCAGGACAAAAGCGAGATGGGGGTTGGCGAAGGACTCACTGAAGTAGTAGCTTGGGTACTCTGAGTTGTGAGTTGATAGGAAATCGATGTGAAGCCATCGACCGCTAGCCCTGCCTTTGTAGTCCGCCAATGTGCCGCCTTCAGCGGGAGTAAGTATATCGGAGGTTGAACATCGGACATTAGAAAGTTAGTTAAGTGCTACTTCCGACGCAAGATAGTTTGCTGATTCACCGTCTCATAGTCTAAACAGAGGATGGCTGTATTCCTGTGAGTCGGAATCGAACAGAAACGAAGATCCATGCTGATGCCAAGCGGCAGGATATGATTCACCGGCAGACAGTCCGTACGCAACGCACAATCCATACGCAAGTCCTTCTTCAATCAACAGCACACCGGGTTGGAAGTAGATAATACTTGATTTCTAATGTTAGCACTGAGAATCAAGGTATTTCATTGTCACGAATGAGTACAATTTAAGTTCAAAACCAGGGACGCACACGTCTATTTGTGGAGGTTATAACAGCAGTCACACTGGCTTGGAGACCGGGCGATTTCGGAGATCCCGGCCGTCTTCGGTGCAATACCGGATCCTAACAAGACGGAGGTATTACGCTGCAGGCGACGCCGTTGGTGACAAGATGCATGGAATGCCCTGGTCCTTCCATTTATGTATGACATCGGGGCGTGTGGGTGTCATTGTACACGGAAGACCCCGTTGAAGCTGTCATCCGGGGCGAAATTATTTTAAGGCTCTAATTAAACCATGTTCTCTCGATAGTTGCCAAGATTTCGGGAGGGCCGTAAGAATAGGCTCACGTACACGCTATCTGAATCAGGAACCCGTGAAAATAACCCACGCGCCGGCTGCCCATGTATTCAACGAACCTCCTTGGAATTGGAACGCCGCCTGAGCCGATTGCCACCCCGGTATGTTGGTTGGAAACCGCAGAGCTCACCATGGTACCCGCGTGTAAATCCCCAGTAGTGTCAGTGGGGCGAGGGGTAACCGGCGATGTCGGAAGGAATTAATGCTGTGACAGTCCGACTCAGCCTCAGTACATGACTTGACGGCGGGCGGTGCGAGGGCAGTTAACGGTAGTTCAACAAGAATAGCAGCGATCTGCGCAGTTTCGCATGGAAGTCTTTCATCAGTACAGGTGGCAGGGGCTGTATCCTCGGTAGAAGGCTCATAGCACCTGTAGTAGCAGATATTACACGAGTGACGCGCGTCGCGCGATTGTCGAGTCTCGACCTGTCTCGGCGTAATTGGTGGCTGAAGATTCACATGGATGTCGCCTAGCATAGAATCTTCCACCTGAACTTGAGATGTAACTCCGGGCGAATGATATTTTGTGCATCCCAACCGGAGCGCTTGTGCAATGGTGGGAAGGGTGGGAGAGAGAGGACAGAGAGTACGAGATTAAATCTTCCGCTGATGACTCGCGACTCATGATCAGTGGCTGTGTCTACCCTTTTGATTCTTGCCATCAACTTGCCATCCTTAGCTGCGCAGCCGCTAATATGGACGTGGACCTGAACTTCTTCTCCAGATCGAACGCAGCGCTGGACGCCCCGGCTTTCCCAAATTCTGCGACGCCAATGCTACGGATGGTTGACTCGGATTCTCCTTCTACGATGCGCGAGTAACGCTGTTAAAGAGAAGACTCAGTTCACGGCCTCTAATTAGACCGGTGACCGTCTGTCTATGAAAGTATTGTCTACCGACAGCTTTATTTTGGTGGACAGGCTGGATTCGACCCTAGCCTCTAATGCATGCACCGCATCCTGGGTTTTCTTTCGCCTTCAACTGGGGCGTTGCACGGTATTGATACTGTCTGCATCTTGCCTGCAGGCAAAGACATTCGCGCCACCGTGGGCCGCAGTACTGTACCTCATCCGCAGTACTGTACCTCATACACGATGTCTCTACCGCAATAATCCCGGAATCCCCGAGCATGCCATTCTCATGCGTTACACCTCAGTCTCTGGATTCCTGGCTGCATCCCGTATACCCGTCTGTGGAAGATTTCCTGGGAACATATGGGCGGCGCCGCTTATTTAGGTGGTCGGCTACCAGTGATGCAGCACAAAGACATTATAAACCAGCGCTCTTCGATCATAATGCCCATCAGCCTTCGCTGCTTTCGAAGGAGCTAATTGGAGTTCCGGGGGTGGATCTCGTGGACACAATTTAAAAAGAAAGATCGCTTCCTGCGCAGAGCTATCTATCATGCATAACAAATGTCTGACGGTGTGTACAGATTTTTTTTTTGATGCAGAGTTTGAATTGATCGGGCAGTTCTACCTTCCAGGCGTGCTCCTAGGGATTGGAGACTCATCCATACACTCCTTGAAATTTTAAACCGCTCGGTGCCGCCTGTATCTGATGTTCCGATGTTTCAAATGGCTTGAGAGATCAACGGCACGCGATCATGAAAATGCCCCAGCGGGGTCTGTGTCAAACGCTGCAGGTCCACGGTTGCGGTATGGTCAGTCGCTGTTCATGACACGACAGTCAAGTTGTTCCGTGAGTAAGCAACATCAGTCGACCTTCATAGCGTGTTTTATCCTTAAAGAGTAGTTCATAATGTCGGTTTACAAGCTCTGATCCACTCTGATTCGCTGAATGCTTCGTAGGAATCTTCAGTATCGGACGGTTAGACTGTGGTCTTCGCGTCCGAATTAGTACGCTCCTGTAAATCGTTTAGGTATACATCAATGTCCATGTTTCGAAAGATCGAAAGATCGCGTCGTTTCTGTATAATAGCGTATAATTATCGTGGACTATGTACTGATATTCAGCCCTGTTCTTTCCTGTCCGACCCCGCCGCAAGCCCGTCGTGGACTCTTTGATCGTACTATGTGAATATCCCTCCTGTATTTGTTACCCCGAGGTCAGGGACGTCAGGGAATTCTCGAGAGCGATTATCAACGATCGGGGAAAATTTCGAAGGATTGGTTACATATGCCGCTGGCGCGGAGTTGGTGGGTTACGAGTCCCCTGCCGTTCGCGCCGAGTGCGACCGGCCAATTCCCAAAATGGAAGGTGATCATCGCTTACCAATCCTTGACCCACATTTCACCGAAACCTCCACCTTGTCCCGGCGGTTGGAATTGCCTGCCGCGAACGCGTAATTATGCCTTTGGCGGCATCGCGCGCGTATAAGTAGTGTCTCTTGACGCCTTCTAATGCATTATTTGCGCGACTCTCAGAAACTCCCAACTCCTCCCACTCAAAACCAATCTCCATGTCGGCCAGCAAAGTTATCCTTGTAACAGGCTCCAACGCCGGGATCGGATACGAACTCGTGCACCTCCTCGCGGCGAAGGGGAACACCGTGTATCTCGCGTCGCGCAAAGAAGCTGCAGGGGCCGAGGCAGTGTACGCTCACTCCGGCCCAGTGTCTGCAGCATCGGAGGCTCATCTGCCGTTTACAGTGCAAAAATCAAGAAGGAGAAGAACCTTGACGTGAAACTCGTGCAGCTTGATGTTACCGATCCCGCCTCAGTCGATGCCGCCGCCGCGAAGATCAAGAAGGACGAGGGCCACTTGGACGTCCTCGTCAACAATGCTGGTGCGCATTTCTGGCGCCTGACGCGCTCCTGAACAAGTCTAACGCGATCGGCAGGCATCAGCCAGATGGACAAGCCCATGGGTGCCACCACGACCGACATCGCCACCATTCGCGGCGCCTTCGAGACCAACTTCTTCGGCCTGGTGCAGACGACGACCGTGTTCCTCCCCCTGCTGCGCGCCGCCGCCACGCCAGACACCCCGGCCGTGATCCTCAACGTCTCGACGGACATGGCGTCCAACAGCTTCATGGCGAGCCCGAAGGGCTTCCTTCATGCGACGGTCGCGTATAACACGAGCAAGGCCGCAGCGAACTCGTACACCATCGCGCTTGCGCGCGAGCTCGAGGAAGCGCATATCAAGGTCAACGCCGCGACGCCCGGGTTCACGACGACGAAGCTGAATGGGTTCAGGCCCGGGGGTAAGACGCCGGAGCAAGGCGCGCAGATGCTGGTTGAGTGGTGTCTGATGGACAAGGCCGGCAAGACAGGTGAGCTTTTTTGTGCTGAGATCGGTTTGTGTTGCTCATAGTTATGCGTCTAGGCCGCTTCGCATTTGACGGCGGAGAGTTCCCGTGGTAAAAGCTTGATCCGCGCATTGTATTCCTCCGCGCCCTGTTATTTTCTCCGCGCATGTACTACATAGCCAAATGTCTGTCCCAATATTGCCCCAGGTTTCGAGGCGCAGGAAAATAAATACTAGTGCAACCGCAATATTAATTCATCCGCAGTGAGTCCCCGCTCCGCGACTGGTCTCCGGACTGTCTGAGTAATTTGGCAGGCTCGGTTCATGACGCGCAGAACATGGTAGAAAGTCACGCAAATCAAATGGCCACGTGGGTCCCTTTGGCTCTCACCTCGCCCGCCAGATGTCTGGTCAGGATCGCATTTCAGCTGAGCTCTGGCTCGAAATCTGCGACCTTCTTCTCCAGAATGCCATCCGAGCTCTTTCATTGACCTCCCGCACTCTCCGCCTCGTATCACGTCCTCTGCTTTTTGCCCACTTCGATTTCCACACATGGACTCCTGTCGCCGAGGACTCGTCAACCCTAATTGACGACTCGAAATTGGACTGCTACTTAGAGCGGCTGGCCTTTTTCTCCTGCGGCGGCACCGTCCCACTCGTTCGCTCGTGTAGCATAACTCCTTGGCGGCCGAGGCGTCTCCTGGCTCCAGCCGGAGTAACGTTCGCCGAAACGCTGCTCCCCGCATTTGTTGAGCATCTGCTGCGCGTCATCGGTCTCCAGAGACTGTTTGCAGAGGATGTTGATTTCACGCCATACTGAGGCGTTTCCCTGCGCTGGAGCGGCTTGACGTCGATGGATGCAAATTCGATGCTGGACCCCACATCCCACCTCTTCCTAACATCCGACATTTGGCAGTGAGGCGATCCTGAATGGATGATATACAAACACTCGCGTTCATGTCTAAATTCCCGAATGCCAAGGCTCTCGAGTCTTCTGCGACAGACCTCTGCGCGACTAGCTAGGCATGCAGCAGATTTTCCCTCTGCTCCGAGAATGTTTTACACCCTCGGTGCCTTCCTCCCGCTTCCACCCTCACCTGCCCCTCACCGTGGAGAGCTGTGATACTCGAGCCCTCATAGCGCAGCTAGATCACTTTACTCACCATTGCGTTCGATTCATGGTATCATGAACCTGGCGACCGTGACATATACAACGCTATGTTAATACCCTATACGGGTTCTTCCCTATGCTCACGGAACTCCGAATCTCAATCATGCACAGTACCTTCGTAATGGCAGACGCCGTCAACGTGGTGCGCATCCACCGTTCGTTCACTACCAATGATAATCATTTATCGACTTGCAGACAACACAATTCTTCGAAGCGCTGCCGGATGCCCCGGCACTGCCGGCAACCCTCAAACGCCTTGGCATCTCGTGGAACTTCGACCACGAAAGCGAGATCGCGCCACGCTGCCCGACTTCGGAGCATTGCGTGATGCGCTCGTGGCGAGGTGTCCTGCACTGGGCTCGCTTTGGTTCGATGGCGATGACTTCGTGTACCGGTGGTGCAAGGATGTAAATGGGATAGTCGTTGAAGCTACGACGGTTAATTTTGGTGTGTGGTTCCAGGGCCGGGTGTTTGCGCCGCGCACTGACCTTGTTAGATGACGCGCAGGGGATGCGCGACCAAGAGGAGCTGATCATCTCATCGAGGGTAAGAAATAATTGTTCACACTGATTTTGAGCTCCTAGCGACATCTGGTCGTTCAGCAGTCGGGTCTATCATGAGGGCACGGTTCTTCAGCAAAATCTATGCATTTTATAAACTCGCACTGATCTATGGTGCCCCATGCGCCGCCTCCTCCTCTGGATCTATATCCAGCCCAGTCGACACCTCCTTCCACTCCTCCAGAAGATGCATCACCCGCTGGCACTTCTCTGTCACCCCCGAAACCCCGACGTCGCCCAGCACTAAATACAGCGGCCACGGCTTCCCCGCTGCGGCCCCCTCCCCGCGCACGACATTTACTACGGCCTCCATCGCCTTCGCGGGGTCCCCGCGGAGCGCACGGTACGAGTCTTTGTATCGTTGGATCGCCACGGCGCGCATGGTGTCGTAGTCCGGGATCGGGTGGTCCGTGGAGACGCCAGGGCTCACGAGCGCGTCTGTGCGGAAGGCCGCAGGCTCGACGATGAGCATTCGGATTCCGAAGGGCCCGAGCTCAGTCGCGAGCGTCTCGCTGAAGACACGCAGCGCCGCTTTGGAGGACGCGTATAGGCCTAAGGTCAGCGCGGTTTCTCAGCCAGTAGGATGTTGCTGTATGGAAGCGATGCACGCACCGGTACACTGTGATGGGTGAATTCGTGGTTCAAAACATGCAGGTGAGGAGAGCGTACCGTGAGCTCGGGGCGCCAGCTTGTCCGACTGCCGATCATGACGATGGTGCCGGACCTTTCTGCGCGCATATAGGGCAGCACCGCGGTCGTGACATCCAGCGTCCCGAAAACATTCGTCTGCAATGTAAGCGTGAACCGTACAATCACTCCATGTTCAGCTCAGTAATACCTCGTACTGCAGCCGCATCTCCGCCGACCTAAGTGTCATGATAAATCAGGAATGCGAAACACCCAAGATCTTGAACATCGCACGGACCCGGCCTCCTCGACGAGCCCTTTTGCGCCATAGCCGGCGTTGTTCACCAGGACATCGATGCGCCCCCAGAACGCGATGGCCGCAGCGATAATGCCCTTGAGCGCCGGCGCTCCGGCGGTGACATCCAGTTGCAGCAGCCGGATGCGGTCTGTTCTAGGCAGGTCCCGCATCTTGTCGACCGAGCGCGCTGTTGCGATGACGCGGTCGCCGCGCGCCAAGACGGACTTGACGAGACACTTGCCGAAGCCGCCAGAGGCGCCTAGCGCGCGAGGAAATCAGGAACGACTGGGAAAGGGTGGAGTGCATGCCAGGGGGCGGGATACCTGTGATGAGCCAGACGTTGGGCGCGTGCATTGGAATACTTTCAGGGAAGTGGGCGGGGTAGGCGATGTGTGGGCGCTTGATTGTGTGGGCGCTGAGGGCTTTCGAAGCTGTGGGGTTGATGTCAAGGCTGATGTAGCTGCTGATAACAATATGGTGCAGCGACTACCAACGACTCGGCGAGACAAGGCCGGGACCAGAAGCGGTTATCACGCTAGATTCCACGCCCCTTGGGGATTATCTGAGTCCGGCTGACTGTTGGTGATTTCACCGAAGTTATAGAAAGTTTCTAGTTCCACCATTACGCCTCACGCGGAGCTATAGACTAGGTAATAGCTTTTCCACCTATTAGGATCTCATTTACAATATTTTTCCCGTCCTTCAGCTTGGCGAAGAAATCTCGGGCTGGATCGGACCTATGCCGTGGGATTTGCCGGAGCACTTCGGGCTCGGTGATATCGGGCGGTTGAAAAAATTTCGATGAATCGAATGCATAACGCCCATGTGCGTATGCCTCACTCCATAGCGCTGGAATTATATTCAGGTGGAGCCTGATGGATAACAATTCTGGGAATGCGGTCCTTCGAGAGCGAGGCAAATTGGATGATTTATGCATTTTGCGTACATAACACAGGAAGTAGTTCGCTAACAGTGCCATCTGAATCATTTCCCACTCCGCTACTTATCAATGGGAGTGATCACCTCCGTTGCAAATATTTCCCCCAAATCGACACCCAGATTTTGAGCGGACGCTCCCATGAGTTTGCGGAACGCCGGATCTTCACCAATTTATATGAAAGTGATCAGGATTTAGGAACGAAACACCAAGGTGCGCAGAGTATACCTCCTCCATGGCCTCATGGCTCTGAATGGTACTCAACTCTTAGTACTGATCCGGTTGAGGTCGGTGTAAGCGCACCTCCGCTTCAACTATGGCGACAATCGTCGCGTCAGCCTTGGCGACGCCGAATGGGACTGCCCTCGCGGGCTCGTCGAGGTTGTTCCTCGCAAAACAATGAGCAAGCTCAAATATCATCAGGACAAGAAAAAAAGAGATGTGAACGCACCATTTCATACTTCAGGAGGCTCTTTTGCACGATCGCATAGCAGCGATCATTGCTTTGAACTGCGTCTCGAAATTGGCCCGCGAGACGCCAGGAGGAGCCTTGTAAATTGCAACGGTGCGAGCACGATCTTTCGAGAGCATGGTGGGAGGTTGATGGGGGGTGCGAGTATCGTCCGCAGCAACCAGTTATAGAGCCACCTCGGCAAGTTAAGCATACTCAACGAAGCTTTCCACGCAAAGTATAATAGCCCCGTGATTCAACCGCCAAGTGAGAAATGAGCCAGAAACATCGCCCATGGGAATGTATAAAAACTTCAAAGAAGCGTGGCGTGCGTCCGTACTAGTATTAAGCTTCCGGCCCGTTATCCACCGTCCGAGGCATGAGGTGAAGGGAATGAACGCATAATTAAACTTTGACGCGGCTTGAACGGTCGCGGCTATGTCCGTGAACAGCTACTATCTCCCGTAAGTAGTCGTACTCCCAAATGAAAATAAAAACAGCCGAAATTGAACCTTGAATGAGTATTGTACTGCGGTAATCATCAAATGCGCGGGCCTCATGGCAGACGAAAATAACATTGTGCAAAGCACTCATTGCCCTTTCATCGGCTGAGAAAGTTCCCAGCGAAGACATACAGGCCCGCATGATGCAGTGCGAAAGGTAAGGGGACGACGAGCGGGCCGGGATATCAGATCATATTTATAGCGTGAGATGCTAACGAGAGGATCAAACAGAGAATCGGAGGGTATTGCGGTGCGACGAGCGTTGAGAGTACTAGAAATTAACATTTTAACATTTTAACGGTATTTTTTACCAAGGAAACATGGGAAGTGATGCTCGAAGTTCAAACACTCTTAGAACTATCTGCTCCTCTCCTACTTGCCGATTGTTGTCATCACCTCCGCTGCAAACATTTCTCCAACCTCGAGACCCAGACTCTGGGACGTCGCTCGCATGAGCTTGCGGAACGCCAGATCTTCGCCGACCTACCCAGGCGGGATCAGGAGTGATCAATCAGTTGTTCCAAGTGCGTACCTCTGCCACAGCTTCAAAGCTCTGAATAAACTTCAACGGTGGTGCACCGCAAAATGGTGCAATTTTTACCTCTGCTTCAACAATTACAATGACTATTGGTCTTGAGGACTCCGAGGGGGACTGCCCTTGCGGCTTCTTCAAGGTCGTTCCTCGCAAAAATCTATGAGCGCAGTGGATCAACCCAAGACGATCGAGGATTAAAATTTCTACGCACCAGCTCATGCTTGATAAAGCTCTTCGTCACAATCGGGAGCGCTAGCATGGTAGTTGTCATTGCCTTGAACTACGTCTCGAAATGGGCCCGCGACACGCCGGGAGGGGCCTTGTAAATTCCGACGGCGCGAACACGATCTTTCGAGAGCATGGCTAGAGGTTGGTGGGGGTGCGAGTATCGTCCGCAGTGTATAGAGTCGCCTCACCAAATTAAGTACAGTCGACAAAGCTTTCCACGCAGAGGATAGCGGCCCTAGTGATTCACATGATCAGCTGCTCGGTGGGAAACTTGAGCTAGGAGCGTCGCCCATGGGAATGATGCGAAGCTTGGCGTGCGTCCGTACTAGTACTAAGCTTTCCGGCTCGTTATTGAGGAGGTAAAGGGAGCGAACGCAGGATTACATAAACCATTGACGCGGCTCCCACTGTCGCGGCTATGGCCGCAAACAGGTAGGCTCCCGTAATCATACTTCCGAATAAAAATTAAGACTGTCGAAATTCTGATTGGCCACCATTCGTATTTTTCTGAGAAGGGAGCATGATAAGGAGGACTCGCAGTTAAAACACTGCTATCAAAGTTGTCTTGTCCGCCTACTTGTCTACTTGTCGATAGTGATCATCACCTCCGTTGCAAAAATTTCCCCCAAGTCGGCGCCTAAAATTTGAGCGGAGGCTACCATCAGTTCCCGGAAGGCTGGGTCTTTGCTAATCTAAACGATTGGGATCAGGATTTGGGAACGACGCCGGGTGCGAACATAACGCACCTCGTGAAATGCTTCATGGCTCTGAAAAATATGCGATTCTCAGCCATCGGCCAACTGATATGGATACAAACACACCTTCGCTTCCAAGATGGCGACAATCGTTGCATTTGTCTGAGTGACGCCGAGCGGGACCGCGCGCGCGTGGTCATCAAGATGCTCCCGTGCGAAACACTGAGACAGCGGGATCAAATATCGATCTGCTACCAAAGAGATGAGGGCGTACTACTTCGTGCTTCAAAAGGTTCTTCTGCACGATGGGGAGCTTTATGAATCGAGCGACCATATCTTTGAACTCCGTCTCGAACACCACACACGAGACGTCAGGAGGAGCCTTATAAATTCCAATGGTGCGAACACGGTCTTGCGAGAGCATAGTGGGAGGTTGATGGAGGGGTGCGAAGGCACCCGCACTTTATAGACTAGGAGTCGTCTCGCCAAATTAAGCATAGCTCACGGAACTTTCCAAGCAAAGCATAATGGCCCGCGTGATTCAGCTGCTATAGTATTTCCCCTGGCTTTCAGCGCACCCTCGAACGTCCGAGCCCGGCTCTGCATTTCCGCGCGTCCGAGCCCGGCCCCGCATCTCCGCGCGTCCGAGTTTCGTTCCGGACTCGACCTCCCTCTGCCCCTTGCCCGCAGCCCCCCCTCCGTCCCGCTTGAATCCCATGCGCCGTCCAGATTCCGGGCAACGCATGGCCTCACTACATTGCATCTGGCCCCGGAAATAATACATACCGTGTACCGTATCCGTTTATA
The DNA here is from genome assembly GCA_029289555.1 of Mycena latifolia. Taxonomy (NCBI): domain Eukaryota; kingdom Fungi; phylum Basidiomycota; class Agaricomycetes; order Agaricales; family Mycenaceae; genus Mycena; species Mycena latifolia. The sequence continues at coordinate 65,989 of JARJLE010000098.1, forward strand.
GCGACTCGAGCACGTTAATTGATTCCACCACAAGTGTGTTAGTGCGCTAGTGCACCAGGGACACCGCATGGGGAGGTATCGGAAGCGAGGTGTGCGGCCCTACTAGTATGAAGCTTCCAGCGAATTGACACCGCTCGAGGCATGAGGTGAAGCCGCGGAAGCATATTATGTAGAATGCGTTCTAGGTCTACGACTGTGCTGCCAGAAAGTCGCCTTCTGTTGGTTGCGCATCACCTCCGCATCCTCTGTGTCAAGCGTCAGCGCGCGATGTATCACCCGGCTTTCGATCTACGCACTATAATTATACGCAGTCGCTTCGACGACTGTCCCATCTACATCCTTGGACCAACTGAACAAGAAATCTTCGCCGTCGAGCCAAAGTGAGGCCAGCGCGGGACACCTCGTGAGGAGGGCATTCCGCAATGTCGGGAAATTGGGCGGCGCGTCCGATGGGACGATCTCGAACTCGTGGGTGAAGTTCAGGGAGAAGCCTAGGTGTTGGAGTGTGGGCGGAAGTGCCAGAGCATCTGGCAGCGTTTTGAAGAATGATGTTGCCTGCAAGTGGATTAGTATCACCGATTGTCGGAATCAAGTAATGGCGCATGCGTACCGCAGAGTTGACATCGTCCCTCATGGGTATATGCATAATCGCGATTCGGAGCTCCGTGAGGTCAGGAAAAAAGCCGTACGGCGTGTTGAGAAGGCGTAGCACATGTCGCGTTCGGGAGAATGAGCCCATGAAGTTAAGTTGGCCGCAAGAATTAGTGAGGTAAGAGTCCCCATTCCCTCCAGCTGCGCTATCACCCTGGCACTTGGGAGCTTGGACAGAAATGCGAGTGTTTGAGTATCATCCATCTGGGATCGCCTCATTCCCAATTTTTGTATAAGGGGCCCTGCATAGAAATCGCATGTATCGATGTCTAGCTGCTCCAGTGCAGGCAAGCGCCACAGTACGGCTACCATGGTCCGTGTCACATCCACGCTCGCAGCAGAGAACCGCTGCAGACCGAAGAAGCGCGGAAGACGCTCCAAAAATTTGGCGAGTAGTGTTCCGGAAAAAGTCAATGCTGAGCCAGGGCGACGGATCCGCGGCCGGGCAGATATGGCACACGAACGAACGAGCGGGCCTATCTCATCGGAAGAGAAAAAGTCTAGCCGTTCCAAGTACCGGTCGATTTCGGCGACAGAAGGCGAGCCCTTGGCGACGGGAGTCCATGTGTGAAAAGCGAAGTGAGCAAAAAGGAGAGGATTCAATATGCCGCGGAAGGTGGAGCAGGTCAATGAAAGCGGTGGGATAGCATCTCTGGGAAGAAGGGCGAATATCTCGACCCAGAGCTCAACTGGAAGGCGATCCTGACCAGACATCTGTTGGGGGGAGGAGACAAAGGGTACTGTATAGTTTCGATCAATTCGTATGTCACGGGTCACAGGCCCCAAAATTTAAGAAAATATTCATACCTGTCACAGGTCACCGAGGGCATATTCGAATATGCGAAAAGAGTCACGAAATCGCCCAGAGACCACCAAAAAACCCTGTTTTTCGCCGGCTTTGGCGCCGCGCTCTCACGTTTGACGTGATCCGGTGGATTTGCACTGTGGCGGCAACTGAAAGTTGACGAGGCTGGAGAGAGAAATACATAGGATTCCAGTTTTAAGTACCTTTCGCGAAGGCTGTTTACTTTGCGGGCCATGGAATATTTCGCAATCCCAAAAATACAACAAAAGAAAATGGAGGAAGCAGTTTCGAACATCCGACGTACAGAAACACCACAGTTAACTGAGAACTGGCACAATGCAACTGAGCGATGGAGGTCCAGCAGTGCGTTAGGCTCATGCCCTGTGACCTTTCCACCACGTTTACGAACATTTTTGGGCTGTCACGGGCGCTCTGGCGGATTTACGAATACTCAAGTTCGAATCTGCGGGTCACAGGTCACAGGCGAGGAGAATTGATCGAAACTATACAGTACACGTGGCCGATAGCGATCAGGAAACCGCACAGCAGTTGATCTGAGCCGAACTCGAGCCGAACTTTCAACTACTTGCCTCCGAGTTCGTTGTCCCTTTTGAATTCATAAAGTCTATCTGCATATCAGGTGCATTCACAATCTTTTGAATTTTCTCTCCCAAGTTCCTACAGACTCCTCCAACTAGCAACAACGTCGCCGCAGACAATGGTGTGTCCGCAACTTGAGCCACGGTGGCCAGGCTGGCAACAGCCCAGGCGTAATACCAGCGTCTGAGAAGCGGGTAAGAGCACTGCCCTTTATTCTTCTTTTTTGTCAAGTTGATTCAGAATCAGACATCGGGCCCACAGCCCCTTGGGCCGTGATGCCGAGTTCTTTACCGACCGCCGAAGATATTTGTTGGCCTATGCAGGAAGATTAGATTAGCTAGATTATACATTGGAAGAGTAAAGTTTAGGTGTGGAACTGACATGGCACATGAAAATTAAGGTGCGCACGCTAAGAACTCTCCAAAATTTGATCGGAACCCGCACTTGGAGGTTGAAGCTATCGACATGTATGCTTCGTTCGACAAGCAATCAAGTAGTGTATCAGGTGGGAGAATCACCCAAATAATGCCATGGAAAGCGTGGCGTTGAATCCCAAGGGAGCGATTGGGGATCTGAGTGTGCGGAGATTCACGTTCTAATATATTGCGTTGCGTAAAATGAATTGTGGTTCTGCGATGGCTCCTCCTTATTCCGCGTGCCTCGCCACGAGTCCTTAGGTTTGGGCCCGGGGCGATTCCGCGGATTCAAGGCAATTTCAGCCTCGATGGGATGCTCGAGGGCGAGCAAACACTGTGCAAGCAATTATGTACAGTCCCATCCGAATACTTGCGCCACTGGAACAAAAACTCTTCGCCGTCGAGCCAAAGTGCAGTCAGTGCTGGACACCGAGCCACGAGAGCAGCGTGCACCGCTGCGAAGTCGGGTAGCGATCCAGTCCGCGGCGTGTCCCCTAACTCTTGGACGAATACCTAGCAGAGGTTGGGGTGCGTGAGGGCCGGCGGCAGGCCGAAGCATCTGGCAGCCCTTTGAAGAAGGTCGTTACCTACAAGCAAACTATTAAGATTGACGCTGAAATGGAGGAAAGTCGGATGTCCACCACGGAGTTGACGTCGGTTCTCATGCTGCCGTTCATGTTCGGTGATACCATGACGAGAAAGAAATGGTTAGTGAGGTGATCTTGCTAGGATTCCTGATTGCCTGGAGCTGTGCTATGAGGGCTTCAGGACCACAGCTCTCGACGGTGAGGCAGGTGAGGCAGATGAGGGTGGGCAGCGGGAAGAAGGCACCGAGGGTGTAGAATGGACTCGAATATTTTGGGAGCACAGGGAAAACGTCCTACATGCCGACCCAGTCGGAGGTCTGTCGCCTCCACTGGGTCGCCTGTCGCGGAAAAACTCGAGGGCCTTGACATTCGTGAACTTGGACATGAACGCGAGTGTTTCGGTTTAATCCGGCCGAAATCGCGTCACTGTCAAATGTTGGACGTTAGGAAGAGGTGGAATGTAGGGTCCGCGGGATCGAATTTGCATCCATCGACGCCAAGCCGCTCCACCGCAGGCAAACGTCACAGGATGCTTGGCTCAATTTGCGTAAAATCGACATCCTGTGCGAACAGCTTCTGAAGATCGATGAAGCGCGGAAGACGCTCAAGAAATGCGGCAAGTAATGTGCGGGAGACATCAATACCGTCAGAGCTGGGAGACGCTCGGCCGGGCAGTTATGCGAAACGAGCGAACGAGCGGGGCGATGTCGGAGAAAAAGGCCATGTCACTCCAAGTAACGGCCGAATTTCGCGACGCTAATGAGGGTCGGAGAGTCCTTGGCGACAGGAGTATATGTGTAAAATTGAAATGGGCAAAAGGTAGGGAACATAACATGAGGTGGAGAGTGCAGGAGGTCGATGAAAGAGCTCGGATGGTGTCCTGGGGAAGAAGATCAGATATTGCGAGCCAGAGCTCAGCCGGGATGCGATCGTGAGCCATCTGGCGGGGCGAGGTGAGAGTCGGAGACGATGGGACTCCCGTGGCCTCAAGTCATATATAGGGCGGTGGGCGTTCCAGGATACGATCCGAAGGCTCACCTTCCGACTGCTTCCCGAATCTTGCGGCGAGTGGTTTTCAGACGAGTTTTAAGATGCTGTACGCAAATCCGACGGGAGTGCTTGGCAACCTGGATGTAACTGAACCAACTCACGTTCGGTAATTATTACATTGTGGAGAGACGAATACAATGACGAGATAAGAATACAATGCACGGATTCAGCTTTTACCAGGGGAACTCTCCGCCGTCAAATGCGAACCGGCCTAGACGCATAACTATGAGCAAGACGAATCGCTCTCAGAACAAAAAAAAATCACCCGTCTTGCCGGCCTTGTCCATCAGGCACCACTCAACCAGCAGCTGCGCGCCCTGCTCCGCCGTCTTGCCACCGGCCGCGAACCCATTCAGCTTGGTCGACGTGAACCCGGGCGTCGCGGCGTTGACCTTGATATGCGCCTCTTCGAGCTCGCGCGCAAGCGCGATGGTGTATGAGTTCGCTGCGGCCTTGCTCGTGTTATACGCGACCGCCTCGTGCAGGTAACCCTTCGGGCTTGCCATGAAGCTGTTTGATGCCATGTCCGTCGAGAGGTTGAGGATCACGGCCGGGGTGTCTGGCGTGGCAGCTGCACGCAGCAGGGGGAGGAACGCGGTCGTTGTCTGCACCAGGCCGAAAAAGTTGGTCTCGAAGGCGCCGCGGATGGTTTCGAGGTCGGTCGTGGTGGCACCCATCGGTTTGTCCATCTGGCTGATACCTGCAAATCGCATTATAAATTGTTTCAGGAACGCGTTAGGCACCAGAAATGCGCACCAGCGTTGTTGACGAGGACGTCCAAGCGGCCCTCGTCCTTCTTGATCTTCGTGGCGGCGGCATCGACTGAGGCCGGATCGGTAATATCGAGTTGCACGAATTTCACATCCAGGTTCTTTTCCTTCTTGACTTTCGCTCTGTGAACGACAGATGAGCCTCCAATGCTGTAGGAAACTTAGTTGAAGCGTACACTGCCTCAGCCCCCGCAGCTTCTTTGCGCGAAGCGAGATACACGGTGTTTCCCTTCGCTGCGAGGAGGTGCACGAGCTCGTACCCGATCCCGGCGTTGGAGCCCGTTACAAGGATGGTTTTGTTGGCCGACATCGAGATTGGTTTTGGATTGGTTTTGAGTGGGAAGAATGGGGTTTTTCTGAGAGTCGCACAGAGAATGAGTTAGAAAGCATCGAGAGACGCTACTTATACGCGCGCGATGCCGCCAAAAACGTACTTACGCGTTCGTCGGCAGGTACAACGACGTCGAGAATGGAGGTTTCGGTGAAAGGTGGGTCAAGGCTGAGTCAGCCGCGGTTTGCCGATTCGGCAACGTGTCCTATTTTGGTAACTGCTCCCGTTAGGTCCTCGGGAATTGGCGAATCGCATTCGCTGCATGCAAGTCGCAATTTTTTGGTCCTACCTATCCTTTCCAATCCTTCCAGTACAACCCGCGGGCCCCTGCTATTAGAATAAAATCAACGGCAGGCTTGCACCGGGCTCTGACACAAAAATGTTCGGTGATGATACAACCATCCGCGAATACTACCGCATAATCGCAGCGGTTCTCATGATCAGCGGCTAAAGCGCGATCCTTAGCTGCCAGGTGTGTTGTCAAACCGCTCCATGCGATGTCGTACGCTTCACTACTCCACTCAAAATTGGGTTTTCTCCGCCCGACTATTGAGTTGCTATTTATAATTGTGCAGATGCTGAATACTTCCCTCTCCGAGAGAGGGACCACCCGGTATTAGCTGCTGGGACATCACACCAATCGATGAGACTTCTAGGAATAGGATCACTTGAATGAAGGAAGTATCGGGATGAAAGCGGGTTTTTGAATTCACGAGCAGTAATTGCGGAGGATAAGGAGGCAGAGATGAAGGTCGCACCGTAAAATTCAAATGAGGGTAACAAAGTGATATTGGCGGGATGAAGGCCGTGTCTCCGCGTGCTGTTGTCGGTGTCTGCTAGCAAAAACGGCCCGGCTATTGTATGAGGAATTGGATGAGTGTCATATGGAAATAATGAAAACCGTGGATTCAGAAGATGGAGGTGATCCCGATAATTTTGCCCAAGCATTTGTAGGATGAACATGATGGGTGCGCAGGCCAAGACACGTCTCGAGATCTCAAATTGGTTGGACAGAAGAAGTTGTGATTTCTGGGTTGAAAAGATAGATGGGATCCACTGGCGGCTGCCACATGGCGCGCTGCAATTAAAGGCAGAAGTAGAACATTGTGTTTTGTTAGTTCTAATTAGCCGCCACTAGCCTATCAGGCCATGAGGAACCAACCGACGGTTGGAGGAGGGGGAGGATATATTATACTGACGCGGTCCCACAATTGGAACTGCCAGTTTACTATGTACTATAATGTAGAACATGGTGATGAGTGGCGTGATTAAGTCTCAAATTTTCTCAGGGTCTCAGCTCCCGTAGATTTTTTCTGATCATGCAAAATATCCCGTAGCGTAGCACGTGCAAACTACTAGATGTGGGCGAAAATTACATAATTTACAACGCCCACAAGTAAAGTTTGAGCTGATATGTCAATCCTCTTCGGCCATCGATCGAATAGTACGCTATCAACAATAGCCGCCATACCCACGGTCCATGGAATCATACACAGCGACGAAGTTCCATGTCCGCTCACATCTGCGGAATTATTGGGGCCGAGAAAAGAAACCTGCACGTACTCACTTCGCAAGGTACTATGCAACGTTTCCGATGCAGGCCAACAGAGAGCACTTCACATAAAGCCCTATCCAACTTCGAAATGGAATTGGGACAAGACAAAAGGTTGAAGGATGTCTCAGCGTACGCTGAGCGGCCCGGGCTCGAATCGAACGAGCGTCCCTGCAGACATTACTCTCCAGAGCGACATTGGGTGCAGGCGCGGACCATCCGCTACTGGAGCCTTTCTGCTCCACCTATCAGCATGATGAAGTTGGATTTGTCGCCGATGCATACGGTGGAAATTCAAGTCTAAGAGAGCTAAGCGTTCACTGCAGAATGGCAAACGTCCAGATTACTGTAAATGATGCCCTACCCCTGCTGCCATTGGATAAGGAGGAGTTAAATCGAACCTACGGTACAAAAAGCTCTTGATGTTAGCAAAGAGGCCCAGGCTCGAATCGAACGAGCGTTCCCGCTGACTGTAGCCAAAACCCCCAGGCATAGGGTGTAGGTGCGAACCATCCGCTACTGGGCCTTTATCGCTAACTTCTTACCCTGTTGAAGCGCTGCTGATCGATGAAATTCAAGAGGAGGTTGGAAATGCACGTACACACTGCGCGATGTAATGTTTCCGACGCAGGCGACCAGAGAGAAAGCCCTATTCGACTCTGAAATGGACGTGGAGAGAGACAAAAAAATCTCTCAGCCTATGCCGAGCGGCCCAGGCCCGAATCGAACAGGCGTCCCCGCAGAGTGATCCATAGACGCGGATGAGCACGGTTATCGGGTGCGGGTGCGGACCATCCACCACCGGGCCTTTCTCGCTCACCCAAGACCTTGTTGAGGTTATAGAGTTGGAGCGTCTCGAGACATGCAGTCTTCGCCCAATTGCAATACCATAGCCGTCGCGCGCGCTGTACATCTGAATTTATTCCTGCCCTTCGGAGTACATACTCCTCCGAGTCATCTACGTACCCTAATTACAGATACTTGATCATCCACTCCACCGTGCTCCGGAACGCCCCCGCGCGCACGAGCGGGTCGCTCAGGTCGCCGCGCACGGAGAAGCTGTGCTTGCACCCCTCGAAGAAGTTGCGCTTGTACTCCGGCGCGAACGGATTATCAAATCAACAAGCCTTTTCCGCGCCCGAAGCAACAGCGTACCTTGAACCCGTTCCGCGCAAAGTCGTCCGCCAGGAACTGCGTGCATGTATGTGTAAGTTGAGGCCGGGCAGCGGGGAGGGCGCGCTACGCACCCTGCTGTTGACGAGCTCGAGCCCATAGACGTCCGTGAGGAAGAGCAGGACCTTGTCCTTGGGGTAGTCGACAGTGGGGGTTGCGGCGTAGCACGCGACGCCCCCGATGGTCTCGATAGTCCCTGCGACACCGTTAGCTCAGCGCTCTCGCTGGGGTTGCTGGGCCCGACACACCTTCGGGGGTGCCCTCGTGGGTGACGCCGGTTATGCAGTCTTTGCAGAAGCTCATGTCGAAGGTGGCTGGGAGGGAGAACGTAGTGTAACAGGAGCGCACATAGGGAGGGAAGCTTTATCAGGGGACAAAAATAGACGCGAATATTTTTCCTGGTTGCTTTCCGAATCGATACACGGCGGACAATGAACTGTCATTTGCGATGTGGGTTTCTGTTGTCATCGAACCCACACCTGAACTGTCATTTGTTTAAATCCGGGCCACCTTCCCCTTTAGTCGAATTTCGGACTTTTCCGCGACCACGACGCAGCCTCGTGTTTTGGCGGCATTCTGTTTTAAGTACGATAAAGATACTTTTGACCACTTTCTCGATTTGCGCGGATCCTTTAAGAAAGAAATGTACCAATAGTTAGCTAGAATATTAATAGTTAAAAGAAATATTATAATTAAGGGTTAACACGAGGGCCCAACCGCCGCCAAACCTTGCTTTAGGACTTAAGATGCACATGGGGACTTGGGGACTTGGCGAACAGCCATGTAATTATACTAAAACGTACACCTAGGTAACAATGAGCCAAAAGCCCGCGTAAAGTACAATATGTGTGCAGTGTGTTAGTTAGTAGCAAGAAAGCGTTGATAGTGTATGGTAGGTAGCAAACGATACCGAATCACGGTCTCCCGCGCGTCAATGCACGGCGGAGCTCGCGGTGCAGGGTTTCGAACCCGGGAGGCGCAGGTAGGAAAGCGCTGGGGTTGGATGGTTAGCGAAACCATGTTCCTCGTGCGAAGGGGAAGTCCTACCAATAAACGCCAGTTTGTCCGAGGTGTGCGAGAACCGCGCGGATGGTGCGGTCCATTGAGCGCAACCCGCCGATCCTGGCCAGCGAGAAGAACTCCCGGTGATTCACGGTGCAGCACGCCCCGAGACAGCGGCGCACGATGCGCGGCGCACCCATTGCAATATAAGCATTATGAATAGCAGCCTCTGTACGCTGGTCAATATCAGCCAATCGCGGGGCAAAAGACTTACCAGCCAAGATGCGTTGGTCCACCTGGTACGTGCAAAGCCAAATGGTGACGTCTTTTCCCCCTTCGCATCGTTTGTAGCCTCCGCGACGTACATTCCAGTCCCCAGCGTGGCCAGTCTTCACCTCGGCGCCGTCGAGCAAGTCCGTGGTCGTGAGCTCGCCTGCGAACCAGTCTTCGAGGTGATCTTCCGTCACACGCACCCCGGTGTAGATCGCCCCGTCGCCGTCGTTGGCATATAGCCCAGCGTCGCGATATGTGTACAGGGCGTCTCGACGGTCAGCGTAGTTCGGCGTCCGTGCGCTGCAGACTGCGTTAATCGGGCTCGACATCCCATTTGCGGCGTACATAGATCGTAAGTGCCGTTTGCGATCTTGCGGGTTCAGCGGCAGGACGAGGCCGGTGGAGATAGGACGAGTATGAAGGCAGGTGACGACCGCGCGCAACGGCGCCATAGGCTCGCGTCGAGCACGACGGAGAAGACGGCGTCGTCGTCGATGATGCGCTGTGTTACGTAATCACGTGACTCTGCCTCTCTCCTCCGCTCGCCGGTGTGCACAGGCGAGCTGAGGGACCCGCCGCCGCCTCCTGCTCCTCCGCTTGGGTCCCCGCATCGACCTGCAGCTCCTCGACCGCCTCCTCGACCGCCTCCGCGACCGCCTGCTCGACCGCCTCCACGACCGCCTGCTCGACCGCCTGCTCGACCACCTGCTCGCCTGCCTCGGGCTCCTCCGCCTCCGCCTCCCGACCGTGCATCTTCGCCAGCGGCTTCGGCGCAGCGACAGAGCGCCGGAGCGCCAGCGTCTGTCCCTCTCAATGGGCGAGGAACGACGTCTCCGCGGCTGAAGCGGCACCGGGCTGTCCATGCCTCTTCTCTTCCCTCATCCCCCTGTCCCCGAGGAACCGCACCGGGCGTACGGCGTCTTCGTCCTCCGTGCCCGCCTCCGCGTCGTTGTCCTCCGCGCCCGCCTCCACGACCTCGGGCTTGGCCGCAGGAAGGGGCTCGAGCTTCACTGCCGCACCGGCGCGCCCAGGCCCAGCGCCGCCTTCTTCCCGGGGCCCACGCGGATCCTGACGCCGGGGTACGCGCGCTTCTTCTTCTCCTTCCCGTCCTTCCCCAGCCCCACCCCCGCCCCGTCCTTCCCCATCATCCCCATCTCGCGCTCCCGCTCCTGCAGCTCCACCTCCCCGGGCCCGGCGCCCCGCCCCACCGCATCATGCTTCCGCTTCAGCCCACCCCGCCTTAGCCCGCCGACCCTCACGACCGTCGGCCCCGCGTGCGCGCCCCCGTCCGCGATGTGCACCACGTCGGGCGCAGGCGCGCCCCACACGCGCGCGAGCAGCTCCTCGAGCACGTGCAGCGCCTCGCCGCCGCCCCACCCGCCCTCGAGCGCCATGCGCGCGCCGGGCGCAAAGGGGGCGTCGTGTGCGCGCACTCTGTCCCTGTCCCTGGCTTGCACTCGAGCCGGTCGAGGCCTACGACAAACCCCCGCGCCGTCCTCCGTCTTCACCACCGCGCGCTTCCTCTGCCCGCCCTGTGCTTGTCCTCCTTGTGCGTGTGTTTGTGGGTGGTACCACTCGTCGAGGTAGATGCGTAGGACGGTACAAGAGACGCGGGGCGCATTAGAAATATATCTGTCTGAAATTCAGCCTGGATTAAAACGAATGAATAAAAAAAGTCCTACCGTTGAGAGTACTCATACTTGGAAACTATGGCATGAAGCAAGCGACGAAACGCAACACCCAATCTAATCATATTGACCATATCTATGATTGTTCAGTGGAGGCGATCTCTTTGACCAAACTTGACCAAACTTAGGGGCGATCCTATCTTTGTCTTCAGCGTTCAGTGCTGCAGTCGCGCCCTTCGTTATTGGCCAACATGGAGAAACATCCAGAGGGGAAGAAGCATTATGTCTTGTGTCATTGCCGCTCCCATGACTGTGCGGCACAAATCTGGCAGGCATTAGATGGGACGACGAAGAAGGGTCACTGGCTCCACAAGAGCACAGTATCTAAACACCGCACGAAGGATAGGGAACTCGTTGAAGCTGGAACTTTGCCTCCTGTAAGATTCTGCAGTCAGCAAGCGGTATGCTGATTCATATTCAGGCTCACAATATTCAGCCTCACAATGAAGTAGAGGCGCAACCACCAATGGTGGCGCATAAGCTCCCTACGGCTTTGAGAGTTGTTCGCGATGGAGGTGATGTATCGGAGGACGGTATGGGTCAGTCTAAGAATCTTGTGTTGAGTGCAAGCCGTTGATTTAGTTTTTTTCTTTCAGGCCTCGCAGCCCGTCGTCGTCTCGTTTTTCTGGCTTGCACGCTTGTCGCCTGGCTGCATATAGTTTGCGGCGTCAGTCGAGATGCGAGCAACCGAGCTCTCAAGGTCCTTGGTCTCATTATCGCGATGGTGGCCGCGTCAGGGACCAACCATAAGATCCCCGAGGACGTACGCACGGCAGTAAAGCAACTATCGATCGAGCCAGACATCAAGCGATCGATTTGCTGTCCTACATGCTATCGAGCATATTCCTTTGCAGACCTTCCCCAAATTTGCCTTGCTCGACAAACAGCCTCCTCCCGCCCATGCAACACTCCGCTCTGGGTGGAACGACAGACTCGTGCAGGCCCCAAAATTGTGCCACGGCGGCTGTATTCCACGCAGGACTTTGAGAGTTGGCTGGAACACTTTCGATCCCAGCCTGGGATGGAGGAGCTTCTTCGGAAGTCCCACCTCCATCGGCCGAATCCAGACAGGATGACCTCCATCTGGGACAGCCCAGCATGGCAAAGCCTAGGAACGTTTACCTCCGAGCCCAATAATCTTGTATTCACCATTTACATCGACTGGTTCAATCCCTTCATGAACAAAATCGCCGGAAAGTCGGCATCCTGCGGAGCTATCATCGCAGTCTGTCTCAATCTTCCCAATGAGATGTGGCATCTCGAGGACATCGCATACTTTGTGGGAATAACACCTCCTCCCAAAGAGCCCACAGTCACGACGATGACCGCACTCATCGACCCGGTTGTGGACCAGTTTCAGGGAATGTGGCGCGGAAAGATGGTGCGGACATATAATCACCCTGAGGGCGACCTCTACCGGGCTGCGATCCTTGCTGCTATTGGGGATCTTCTGGCTCTCAAAAAAGCGCTAGGTTTTGCCGGTCACGCGTCCCATAACTTTTGCTCTTTTTGCAAACTCCAGCGTTGTGACATCGATCGGCTAGATTACGAAAATTTCGAGCCGCGACGCGGGTGGGAGGTCCTCCAGGCGGCCAGAGCTTGGCTCCTGGCCCAAACGCAAGTCGCTCGCAAAGCTATTTTCGCGCAGCACGGCGTTCGCAATTCACCGTTCAACCCCCTAACGTACCGCGACCCGGTTAGGCACACTGTGCTCGGACTCATGCACGGCTGGATTGAAGGTGTGCTGCAGCATCACTGCCGCCTTAAATGGGGAATTGGTTCCGATGCTCCGAAGGTGGGGAGCACCGAGGTTGGCGCTTTCGACACGACATCCTCCTCTGACTCCGATGTGGACATGATGGACGTAGACGATGGCGCCATTGCAGCCGAAATCGAGGACCTCCATCAAGACAGTTTCATGAAGAACGACGCACCAGCTTCCCTCAGCCGCCGTGCATCATTCTACTTCATCCCCGAGTCTGAAGACAAGGTAACAGAGCCGTGTGAGGAGGATGACGACAACAACAACAACAATGATGAAGAAGCGATCTACGAGAAGGAGAAGCCTTCGCGGAGAGTGTTCGACAGCGACGCCATGGCCTTTATCCATGCAGGGCTGGCCAGTGTTGTGATTCCTTCTTGGATTGATCGGCCACCCGTCAACCTAGGAGAGAAGGCGCATGGAAAGTTGAAAGCCGATAATTGGTTTGTTTTGTTCACCATCTTCTTCCCCTTGATCATCCCCGAGCTCTGGTACCATGATTCGTCGTCAAGAAGAGATCACAAATTGCTCGACAACCTTCACGATCTCATTGGGGCGACAAACATCCTCTGCTCTTACGCAACGAGCCCAGCGGACGCGGACGACTACGAGAAGCTCTATCTCAGCTATCTCCAGTCCTCCAAATCACTTTTCCCCGGTCTCACGACTCGTCCTAACCACCACTATGCCATGCACAACGGCGACCAATTGAAGTGGTGGGGTCCACTTGTCAAGCTCAGCGAATTTTTGTATGAAAGCCACAACGGAAGGCTGCAGAAAATCAAGACGAACAACCACATGTGTAAGCTGAAGTTTAACGCATTGCAATCGGCAACTTACACGTGGAACAGGGGAGCTTGACTTGACAATGCTTCGCCAGATGTGTCGACGGGGAAGGTTACTTGCGTCAATCAGCGATAGCGCCCGGACAGCTGATTCGAAGTCTCCTGTTGCTGAGGCCATGCGAGTCCTATCCCCTCGAGTCCCGGTCAGCATGAATTCGCAACACCCTCAAAAGCTCTCACCTGCCGAAGAAACCGCCTTCAACGGCTCCGGACTCGTACTCGAGGCATCAATTTATGAGCTGATCTTCAGCTACTGGAATCGCACATATTCCCCTCCATTCATCCATGCAGCGGAGCTTACATACGACCTCCTAGACGCCGGCGTTAGCGTGTTTCCGAATCGAGCGGTACAACTTACCAACTTCACGCATAACACACGGGGTTACTCCACCTTCAAAAAGCACGCCGGCGGTAGCTCCATTTCTTTCCGGCATCCCTCGACGGGACGGAAGGACATGGGGTTCATCCGATCCATATGGACGCAGGTCCTTCAGGGACAGAGCCGGATCTTCGTTGTCGTCCAACCCCATACAGATTTGAGCCCAGAGGATGCTGCAAAAACGCCATACCCCACGCGTCCACTGTTTGCTTGCACTGCGAAATACTCGAAGCCACTGCTGCCGCAAGCTCAGCTCGTCGTTGAGCCTCGTCACATCATCTCCCATGTTGCCTACAACCCGCGGCCGAAGGGGACGTATGGCATCAGGCACGAGATTACTGTTTTCGTGGATTCACTGCATAGGAACCGAGATTGATGCAACACGAAGTTGCAGAGACACCCAACGCGAAGTCGAGTAATATAGCACCAACGCGAAGTCAGTGGAGGAAGGTGGTGTGCGGATGATGGAGTTCAGGTAGATTTGTACATAGGAGTCGAGATCAATGCAACACGAAGTTGCAGATACACCCGACGCGAAGTCGAGCAGCACCAACGCGAAGTTGGTGGAAGAAGGTGAGATGCAGATGACGAATAAGCCATCAACTCATAACAGGACCAAACATATCTCACTGCCACCACATCATCCTTTGGACTAGGGCCGATTCTTTCTTTTCCTTTTTCTAAGTCCTCGACTCAATAAAGAAGCAAAAAAAACAAGAAAGAGTCGTTATTCATTCTATGTACATATGGGCGTTGAGCATACATTATTAGCGTTTAGCATACACTGTTAGCATTGATATATACATTTTTTCGTCCGTGAATACGTTGTAGCAATATTGTCCGGCGGAGGCGAACTTCAGGATGCGATCTCGTGCTCCAGGCACATGGGGACGACTGCTGCTCGCCCAAAGAGCTCGTAAAAACTTTGGGTGTAGTATTGGGCAACCTTCTGCTCCAAGTGGCGGACAGCAGTAGCAACCCATTCCGTACGCCCCTTCGCGATGTCGATTTGCTTGGGCCGTTCGCAAGGAACCGACCAGTCGCACATGAGACCCGCCATGCAGAGGAGGTACGGCAGGCGGTCCATTGCTTCGCGGGCTGCCAGACCTCTTTGGCTTTCGCGGAAATCCATCCCAATCAGTCCCTCACCTGCAAAACACCTGCGACACTCGTCGGATCGATCCAGCCCAGAAGCGCGTGCATCCAAAGCAAGGAACTCGTAGCGAAAGTTGATTTCCGCGAGCTCCCACAACAGCTCCTTCGTACTGTTCATGTGCAGTGGCGGGACGGCTTCTGGCGGTACTGGAAATTCCGTCAAAGCGTTGATACCGCAGGCGCTGAAAGCAGGCCGCAAAAGGTCCTCCAGACTTGTGCTGCGTGCTTGCGCGCGAGTACCGTCCTTGCCCTGTTTGATGACTTTGCCCTGCAAGATGTCTCGCCACTGTTGCGTGGTCAGCAGCGCATGGCGCTGACTGCGATCCGCAAGGCGAAACATCAGTGCGTCACGCAGTAGCCTGTAGTGATGATACAGCATGCGCCGGCGGGGTTCTTCTTCTGGAGAAGCAAGCAGGGCGGGCTCTGGCATCACATAAAGTTGCGGGAGGTCGATACCGCAGGATGGGGGGTGGCTTCTGTCAATTGCCGCTAGTGCAGTGGCCCAGGAAGTGATTGTGGTCGGCATTTCTGGGCGATCGAATGGCAAATACTTGTCGCGGGGCGGCTTGGCGTTGGGGTTCGGCCCTTTTGCCTCCTTTTGCGCCTTGGCTTGCGCTCGTGCTGCAGCATCTGCAAAATGATTAATTCTTTCCCCAAGTCAGCTTGAAAATGGAAAGACGCACATGGAGGTCCCTTCCGGCTTGACGGTGCAGACGACACGTTCCGACTAGGACCTGCTTTGGCCGACTGTTCTCCTGCCGTTCCCGCCCGAGAACTTCGAGCAGCAGAAGTACTAGCGACATCTGGGCTAGTATCTTCGAACGGATTCCGATACCACGGCGTATTCTCGGTGCAGCGGTGCACCAGGGATATGTGGTCGTCAAGTCGATCTGTTGTTGGCACTGGGGAAAACCCAGCAGCCGGCTTCATCTCCAGGAAATTGGTTGCTGCAAAGGGGACGACCACCTTCAAGATGTATTCATCGGCGAACGCTTTGAGGGGCCGGATTAACCAGCACGGTAGGCACGCCTTCCAAAAAATCTGGGCAATGCGGGGATCGTCGGTGAAGCAGCCAATGCAGTTGTCGGGACGGGCGGTGTTTGCGGCAGGGTCCTCGATGCCTTCTAGGCGTGGCTTGTACTTTGTCATGTATCGCAGCAGCCCCGTGAGCTCAAGATATTCACGCTGCACCGTGGTGACACCAACCACCATTCGGATGTACGTTGATGGGATTCTGAGACGCTCCAAACTCAGTCGGAGTCTCTGAACCAGTTGAGGGAGGAGCAGCGGAGGTTTGGCGCCAGTGGGGAGGGATTTCCTGTACTGCTCATACTCGTCGATGAGCGAGCCGGTAAGGACAGCAAACTCCGAGAACCATGCTTCAGCGAGTCTGCCAAGCCCACGGGTGAGGGTCAGTCCCGACGCAGGGCAGACAAAATTGGCGGGGCTCGGGTTCCACCACATCACGCGAAGTTCGTCTTGATCGATTGGGGCCTTCGGAATGGCCGCCAAATGGCAGAATCTGTCACTGTAGAGGCGGGGCCACAGGACCGGATCATCAGGCCCAAAGCGTAGGTCTCGTCGTACCACAATTTTTTTGGGGTCGATCTCGGGCAGGAGGGGGACATAGCAAGCGTTTGTGGTGACAAAATACGATGATCGTCCCATCTCGAAATATGCAGCGACCCTTCCGTCTAGCGGGCCAGGAAGGTCTAGTGCTAGTCGTCGATTTTGGAGGAGATCAACACCTTCGTAGACGGAGGGGGCTTCCCTGACTTTCCAGGCATCTATCTTGGGTCAGACAACACTCTCTCTCAGCTCAGCATGAAACGTACCGCGCTCGAGTAGTCTCATCATGAGCGGGTCGTTGTCCAAATCCATTTGAATGTCGATGAGTTTCATTATGTGATTGGGTACTGGCGATAGCTCACTGGCGCGAAGCCAATGGGATGGGTACACTGGCGCGAAGCCAATGGACAGATACACTGGCGCGAAGCCAATGAAGAGACTTAGAGAGAATGAAGTACGTGCTCACGTGGCTCAGTGACTTTTGTGACCATCATCACAAGTGCCCAATCCGTCTCTAAGTCCCGCTCCCTCTCTCCACAGCGAGCTTCGCGCTCGCTGCCTGTGCCAACTTCGCGTTGGTGCACCTGCCAACTTCGCGTTAGTCCTTTTCCTCCGCTTCCATCGGATCAAGAACCTGGCGACTGCACACGTACAGTCTTGCGACTGCAGTCTTGGATGACACGGCGCTCTATGGTCGCCCACGGAGTCGGTTTCCTGCCGTTGAGATGCGCGGCTCGGTTGGGAACCAAAGCAGTTTGTTCTCGGGCTATAAAAAAATGAACGAGGCTTTGTGAACGACTACAAAGAGCCAAAAGGTATTCCTTTGTCCAGACCATCTTTAAAAGGAGCGCTCACCACCTCTGACTGCAGTCAACTTTCCTTCCACTTACCGCCACATCGAATTCAACCCCCCCTCCAAACTCTTTACAATATGGACCCCAACCATGCACTCCATGCCGTTGGCGTCGACCAATCCTACGACAACTCTGTCACTTCGAGTGGCTATTCATCCAACCTTGTCACTGCGAGTGGCCATTCTCCCGACCTTGTCACTTCGAGTGGCTATCCCGACAACGCATATGCTCAGAACCCTGCCAGTGGATTCCTCCACGACTCGGTCGCCCCCCAACACCCACCTGTGGATGTCGCGGCTCTGATGGCTTCTAATGTCGAGCTGACCGAGCAGATCAACCGAATGCGCATTGGGTATAACACCGAGGTGCAGACGGAGATGCAAGCGTTCCAAGCTTCTGTCCGCGACGACTTCGACGCTGTGCGGGCTCAAAGGGACGCCGTGCAGGCTCAAAGAGACGCTGCCCGCGCCGAGGCGCAGAATCTTGCTGCGAAGATGGCCGCTACTATCGAACGTCTTGAGCGTCTTGAAAAGTACGTCGTAGCGCTGCTCGACTTTCTTTGTCCACTAATTTGTGTCCTATCAGTGCATCCAAGGCCCATCCGGTGCACGAACGTACTCGCGACCCTCGCGTCAGGCCTACTCCATCCAAGGCTACTTCATCTAATGCTCCTCCCGCCAATGCTCAGTCCACCGCCAAGCCCACAGCGGCAAAGGTACCCCCGGCTACACCAAAGCCGGCCTCAGACACTCGTCGTCGTTCCAAGACCCCCAAAGACTCTCATCCTAATCCATCGCCTAAGCCGCCTCGTCCGTCCCCTAAGACCTCTCGTGCGTCTACGTCCACCAACCCGCCTCGTTCGTCCCCCAACCCGTCGGGCTCGTCCGCGAAGGGAGCCCGTAAGTCGCCAAGTTCCACTTCTCCGCCCTCTGCTTCGTCCTCCAAAGGCAAGCACGCAACCAAGCAAGGCACTCCAAGGAAGATCGCTGAGCATCAGATGCTCAGAGGCGACATCGATGCCGAGGCTCATTCGTTCAAGGTATAGTACATCCTTTGATCCTTCTGGCATTGGCTCATCTCTCTGCTGCTAGACTGCCCTCCAGATGCACGTACGTTTTCTCTCGGGCTCCTTGGACTCCACCACCGTTCCTGCGTCGGCGACACCAGCCGTGGTCGAGCAATTTGAACTCCGGTTCCAAGGCCTTACCGTTACCGACCTGAGGAGAACGGGACAAATTGGTTCCCCCATCATTGATCCTAGCAAAGTGAAGGTTAGTTGGGTCCAATATCGTGAGGTGTGTAGTTCATGCTCAATGTTCTTTGTCAAGGTCGGCATCTCCGTCGAACACGCTATTCGCTCCAAAAACCGAATCGTTCGTGCATTCCTCCAACTGGAAGAGAGCGCCATTCTCCACGTCCAGGCTTACCTCGCGAAACTCGGCATCACCGTCTGGGCGGTCGACTTCAGCCAAAGCCCCTACTCCATGTACAACACCGCCATGCGCATGTGCGCCATCGACACATTTCGCTACTTGATGTCGGGTACATATTACGACTTCCTCCATCCGAACACGCAGTACGTCAAAGATTCTGGGCTCATGGTCAGGTTGTACGATCACTTCGTCCACCGCTACCTGTTTGACAAGTGGAAGGCGGAGATACGGGCGGCGGGTAGCAGCCGAGTCACTGCTGAGCGAAACAAAGCCTCTCAGGCTCGTCTTCGTGTGAGTTTTTCAGCCGTATTTCGATTTTCTTCGACTGATTTTTTTCCCAGCTCTCCGGAACGCGCCAGAAGTATCTAAAGGACGCCAAGGTTCCCCAGAGAATCCGGCTTCTGTTCGCCCCCAAGGCCACCTCGGACGACGAAAACACTCCGGAAGGTCCTCGGGCCTTTGCACGCGAGGAGAGGTCTGAAGCTGCCGATAAAGTCATTCGGGCAGTGGATCGTCTCATCGTGGAAGACCTCCGTCAAGACGGCAAGACGTGCGTCGCCAACAATCGCGAACGGCGCCGCGTCGCTCCCTTTGGCCAGCGCAACTCTGGCCATTTTCAAGAGGTGAGATCATCCTCTCTTTTTGTTACGCCTTATTTTAAGAGAAAAAATTATCTTTCAGGTACCGAAAGGAATGCCGATCCAGTACTACAAGCCCGACTGGTTCAACAATCGACCTCCCCAGGCTCGGGCCAAAATTGCGCCCAAACTCATTGTCGTTTGCCCCCCGGTTCCCAAGACTTCTTCAGTCGCCGTGGCGACAACCTCTTGTCTGTAGCGCAATTGACGGAGAAGTTCGGCGCCACCGTCTTCGCCGACTACGATCTTGACTTTGGGACGGCTGATGCCGCCGAGGCGTCGGGCGAGGGCGTTGATGTTGATGCCGATGATGAAGGCGAGGGGGATATCGTTGGCAGCGAGGACAGTGACGACGAAGCTGAAACGTCGGACACCGGCAGCGTAGCCTCCTTCATCGATAACGAGGACGCCTCGGGCGGCGAGCAGGACGATGGCGAGTACGACGAGCAGGATGGTGGCATGCACAGCGACGACCCAGCTTCGGGCGACGACCCGGCTTCTGGCGACGACCTGACCTCGGGCGAAGAGCAGGACGGCGATCAGGATGGCACTTGGGACGGCGAGGCACAATTTGCTGCAGAGTATGATATTGACATGGAGGAAGAAATCTTCGGCGACGGCAACGACTCGGTTTAATTAATTTCTTTGTACTTGGAAATTTCTAGATTTTTTTACTTTATTTACTTTCTTGTAGCTAAGTAGATAGCTAACCCTTGTTAATTCTTTTTTCACAGTTTCGGGCAAATCGAGAAAGCGGTCAAAAAAGTTTTGTATCGTACTTAAAAGGAAATGCCGCCAAAACACGAGGCTGCGTCGTGGTCGCGGAAAAATCCGAAATTCGACTAAAGGGGAAGGTGGCCCGGATTTAAACAAATGACAGTTCAGGTGTGGGTTCGATGACAACAGAAACCCACATCGCAAATGACAGTTCATTGTCCGCCGTGATATTTGATGGATCTCAGCACTATTTCGTAGCTTACGCAAAGCACCATACAATAATGCGTGGCAGGGTGGAGCACCGCCAGGCACTAGCGCTGAGTAATATGTGGCCAATAGACTTGACTCCACCGCAGAAAAGTTAGAATAATAGCGGAGAAAGAGGAAATGCCGTATGAGGCAATCATGATCCGCACGATGCCATCGACGCCCGCCGTGTTGCCGAGAACGGAGTTGAAAACATAATGTGGTTGAAATCCGGTCGGCCAAATGGACTCAGGCGCCGAGCACGCAAATGCTGCCTAATTAGCACCTTAGATGCACCGCGCCTCTGACGGCACCGATATCGCATTACAGCCCATGGCTGACTCTGACGCACTCTGCTTCCGACGGCGACAGGTGGAGCTGCCGGGAACGCGCAAGTATGCTGAGGACGCATAAGTGTGCCGTGGCGCATCAGGGTTTTCCGTTCTATCGATTTCGCCCCGACGTAATTACCTACGCGTAGTCGGTCGTATCTTCGTAAAGTATCTCAGCACCACCGTCGGATTCAAACCATTTCAATCTACCTCTGTCGGCATCCGGAGTTTCCGACGCCCCTGGGCCTTGCGTACGTATCCACGACCGGGGAGATGTTGGAATGGGAGGATTCGAGTCGAACTCACGGGAGAAAAAAGAATTTGAGTCTCAAGCTATGATATGGCCCAGGCTCGAATCCCTTCTGATACTCTTATTTAGAGTAGATGCGGCGATCCGCCACTGGGCCTTTTCCTCTTAGTGGCTACCCTGTGGATGTTCGAGCATCTATATAAGAATCTATATAAGAATTCACATGATTGGCTACTGTACTAGGTGTGTTCTCAGACAAACCGCTCCACACGATGTCGTATGCTCCACTGCTTCACCCAAAAGCTTGCCCAAAAGTGCATTTCTCCACTCGACTGTTGAGTTGCTATTTATAATCTGCGGAGACCTTGGATACTTCCTAGGCCTCTTTCCGACCACCACCCAGTATTAGCTGCTGGGACATCGCACCGAGTTCCGACTGATCGACGGGGCTTCGGGAAATAGGACGAAGCGGGGTTTTGAACTCATGAGGTGCAATTGCCGAGAAGGATGAGGGCCGGAGGACGTAAGATGAAGAGGTGCACGCAGTGATATTTGATTGGGGGTAACATGGGGATCGAAGTGATATTTGCAGGAGGAAGGACATGTCTCCGCTTGCTGTCGTCGGTGTCCACCAGCAAAACGGCTAGGCTATTTTATCTATATTACAATCGAACACCTTTGACTTTCGATAAACCTGATTGGCTGCTGTGACGTTTGTCTCTTCTCAACCCGGTCCTCTGCTCCACCCCAATAGCGAGTTATCCACCGAAATGTCCCATTTATATATATAAATGTTAAGATGTTGACAATTCTCGCCAGATCTAGAGGCACAACAACTCCCACACCGGAAGTTGCCAAATTTAGGCACAAAGCAGGGAGGTTCGTTCGATTCGGGCCTGGGCCTCTTCGCCGTACTTTGGCTTTTTTGTATGATGCTTCGGTGAGTTCGAGTCAAATGCCCCCCGGATATTCGAAGCAGAGGCATCCATCTCTTTTAGAAGGCTAACATTCGGCGGTGGATGCTAGTCCTTGAATGATCCGCTTCAAATCCACTTTCATTAAATTGTACAGCTTCAGCTTCACCATAGAAAGGCCCAGTGGCGGATGGTCCGCACTTGCACCCCATTACTCCTGAAGATCAGCGGGAACGCCCGTTTGATTCGGGCCTGGGCCTCTTCGCCTGTCGCGCTGGCCTTTTATTTATTTTATGATAGATACCTCATGATTTTGATCACTGTGAATTATTTCAGGTCCATGCAAGGGGGCATAAGGATTAAATTCCTCCAGGATGACACTACCCCCTGGTGGGGTGGGTGGGTGGTCTGATTTTGGGGAAATCAAAATTTTCTCTTGCAGACGAAAATTTCCTCTCAAAGCAAAATTGCTCTAATTTGGTTGTGTTCCTTGCAATTTAGCACCACAGCCAACTAGATATGACATCCCCTTCCTAGGAGTGTGACCTGCCGCAGTTGTGGAAGGGATATGTAGGGAACTTGTAGGCAGAAATCTTATGCCATTGTTCAGTCGAAAATTGTGAGAAAGAAAAAGTAATAGACAGGATGTGCAAAGCCGCTCAGAGCCGCATTCGGCTTCTGTGCATTGTGCAAAGCCGCATGCGGCACCGTGTGGCATTTGATTCCCTATCCATTAAGTATATAAACATTGCATAGAGTGCTTTGAAGCTGGTGGTGTTGACTCCGGCTCCAGGTGGAAGGAGGAAGCGTGGAAAATGGTTGAAAAATGTTCTGTTTGGGCAGAATTGCGGCCATAGCCGCATAGCGGCTGTGGCGAAACCAAATAGCGACGTGAAAGTGGTGCACCTTATGTTAGGTAAGTGGCTCAGTGTACTGTATAGCACCTAACTTACTCAGATTTCATCGGAATGACCAAGGATCCGCTGTGGAAGGGGGGGATGGACCGCTCGTCGCCATCTCCCCTATCCCTATCTTTATTCTTAGCCTTCGGTACATCGGCCATCGGGCCCGATATTTGTTTCGTAGGTACATATGGCCAAATAGAACCTCCTTACACCCGAACTACGACCTTCGACGCGCCCAGTGAACTGAGTAGCCCACCGTGGCTACGGCGCCAGTGAACTCTCTCCACCCAAGCCCTACTAAATCACCCTCTCCGAGCCTTTACGCGCTACGCCCGTACCCCACGCCTGCACGGCATATTCCCCAATCAACAATCCATTTTCATTCCACACCTCCACGACATTCTTGGGACCTATCCCCGCTTTTTCTACTTCACCCTTGGACCCCATATCCTGGACTTCCGGCCCATATTTCTGTCTACCAACCCCGAACTCGGTTCTTCGACACCGCTCGTAAATCCTTTGGTTTATTACGCGGCTTTGGACAATGCACAAAAGCCGCATGCGGCTCTGTGCGGCTTTGCACATCCTGTCTAATTTCTTCTTGCCTCATTAGGACGATTTGATCATTGATTTGGGGTGGGTCTTTGAGCCTTGGAGAGTATGTGCACTGGGGAAAAAATCTGGGAGGGTAGGGGGGGTGGGCCCCCAAAATCTATGTATTTCCGAAAAAGGTAGCGTCGTCCTCTGAAATTTAATCCTCGCGCCCCCTTGCGTCCATGTACCTTTTTCGTAGAATATTTTGACCTTCGCCAGGGAATAGCTCTCATGAGTTTCCACCGTCGGCATAAGCTCAACTTGACAGTCAGCAGTGAGTTCCCACTATCGGCACAACCTTGAACTTGCTCAGGGTATTAAGTCGACGGGAAAGGCCCCGACTGGGTCGCCTGTCGCGGGAAAACTCGAGGGCCTTGACATTCGTGAATTTGGACATGAACGCAAGTGTTTAAGTTTCATCCATCGGGATCGCGTCACTGCGAAGTGTTGGATGTTAGGAAGTGGTAGAATATGCGGTCTGGCATCGACTTTGCATCCATCGACGTCAAGCCGTTCCAGCGCATGCAACAAAGTATGGGCTCAACGGTCTGCGTGAAATCAACATCCTGTGCGAACAGCTTCTGAAGACAGATGAAGTGCGGGAGACGCTCAAAAATGCGGCGAACAGTGTTTCGAAAAACGTTAATACCGCCGGAGTTGGGAGTCGCATCGGCGGCCGGGCAGTTATGCTGCACGAGCGAGCGAGCAGGGCGATGTCGTCGGAGGAGAAAAAGGCCAGCCACTCTAAGTAGCGGTCGAATTCCACGACGTCAATGAGCGTCAGAGTCTTTAGCCGACCGGAGTATAGGGGTGAAAATGGAAGTGGGTAAAAAGCAGAAGACGCAATATGAGACGGAGGGTGTGGGAAGTCAATGAAAGAGCTCGGATGGTGTCCTGGGAAGAAGATCAGATATTGCGAGCCAGAGCTCAGCCGGGCTGCGATCGTGAGCAGACATCTGGCGGGGCGAGGTGAGAGTCGGAGACGATGGAACTCCCGTGGCCCCAAGTCATATATAGGGCGGTCGAAGGCTCACCTTCCGACTGCTTCCCGAATCTTGCGGCGAGTGGTTTTGAGACGAGTTTTAAGATGCTGCACGCGAATCCGACGGGAGTGCTTGGCAACCTGGATGTAACTGAACCAACTCACGTTCGGTAATTATTACATTGTGGAGAGACGAATACAATGACGAGATAAGAATACAATGCACGGATTCAGCTTTTACCAGGGGAACTCTCCGCCGTCAAACGCGAACCGGCCTGGACGCATAACTATGAGCAAGACGAATCGTTCTCGGAACAAAAAAACTCACCCGTCTTGCCGGACTTGTCCATCAGGCACCACTCAACCAGCATCTGCGCGCCCTGCTCCGCCGTCTTGCCCCCGGGCGCGAACCCATTTAACTTTGTCGTCGTGAACCCCGGCGTCGCGGCGTTGACCTTAATATGCGCCTCCTCAAGCTCGCGCGCAAGCGCGATGGTGTACGAGTTCGCCGCGGCCTTGCTCGTGTTATACGCGACCGCCGCGTGCAGGAAGCCCTTCGGGCTCGCCATGAAGCTGTTCGACGCCATGTCCGTCGAGACGTTGAGGATCACGGCCGGGGTGTCTGGTGTGGCGGCGGCGCGCAGGAGCGGGAGGAACGCAGTCGTCGTTTGTACCAGGCCGAAGAAGTTAGTCTCGAAGGCGCCGCGGATGGTGGCGAGGTCAGTCGTGGTGGCACCCATCGGCTTGTCCATCTGGCTGATACCTGTAAATCACGTTATAATTGTTTCAAGAGCGCGTCAGGCGCTAGAATAGCGCACCAGCGTTGTTGACGAGGACGTCCAAGCGGCCCTCGTCCTTCTTGATCTTCGCGGCGGCGGCCTCAACTGAGGCGAGATCGGTAATATCAAGCTGCACGAATTTGACGTCGAGTTTCTTCTCCTTCTTGATGTTGGCTCTGTGAGCGATAGATGAGCCTCCAATGCTGTAGGAAACTGAGTTGGAGCGTACACTGCCTCGGCCCCTGCAGCTTCTTTGCGCGAGGCGAGATACACGGTGTTCCCCTTCGCTGCGAGGAGGTGCACGAGCTCGTACCCGATCCCGGCGTTGGAGCCCGTTACAAGGATGACTTTGTTGGCCGACATTGAGATTGGTTTTGGATTGGTTTTGAGTGGGTTTTCTGAGAGTCGCGCAGAGAATGCGTTAGAAACCATCGAGAGACGCTACTTATACGCGCGCGATGCCGCCAAGGACGTACTTACGCGTTAGTCGGCAGCTCCAACGGGACAAAGTGGAGGTGTCGGTGAAAGGTGGGTCAGGGCTGAGTCAGCCGTGATTTGCCGATTCGGCAACATCTGTCCTATTTTAGTTCAATCTACCGCTCCCACGGCTC
This sequence comes from Mycena latifolia, assembly GCA_029289555.1. Lineage (NCBI taxonomy): Eukaryota > Fungi > Basidiomycota > Agaricomycetes > Agaricales > Mycenaceae > Mycena > Mycena latifolia. The sequence goes on from JARJLE010000098.1 coordinate 91,852, forward strand.
TGATTATTCGCTGCAAGCAAGGGGACCCAATTTTTCGCAAAAGTCTGGAGTAATCTTTCCCGCCCAAACCCCGCGGGTCCCCGCCGGCCGGAACGAGAATAAAATCAACGGCAGGCTTGCGCCGGGCTCCGACACAAAAATGTTCGATGATGATAAGGCCATATGTCCGGGAGTATGACTTACTGCATAATTGGAGCCGTTCTCAAGATCAGTGACTAAAACACGATCTTTATTGATTGCAAAAAATTCATGCTTTGGGCGAACATTAATGTATAACGCTCACAAGTAACCCGCTGCAGCGTATTGCTCGGGAACAACGAGCTGAGCTGTCCAATCATAAATTTCTCAAAGCATTCTTTCCGTTTATCAGAGTCTGAAAACTGATATGACCTTGGTTATGACAATCCTCTTCGGCCATCGATCAAATACGCTATGAACAATGACCGACATACCCACGGTCTACGGAACAGCGCCATACGCAGTGACGGTTCCATGTCCCTCACATCTGCGACATTAGTAGGGCTGAAAAAAAATCCCCTAAAAACCGAACAAGGTTCCTGGGGCTCAAAGTGCACGATGGGGCTTCATTTCTGTCTCGCTTATTTTATTATAATTTTACGATGCGCTAGGAACATTCAAACATCTCTTGAGTAGCAGGGAAAAGCAAAAGGCCCGGTGGCGGATGGTCTGCACCTGCTCTCGGTAATCCTGCCGGTTGCCAAAATGATGCCCGCAGGACTCGCTCGTTCGACTCGAGCCTGGGTCATAGGTCCCACTGAGATCTTTTTTGCTGGAGTGAGTTCTAGTAGCTCTTCTCACATTCACACAAATAGTCAGGCATCCGGAGGGTAGCAGGTAGGAGTGTAAGACCCAGTGGCGGATGGTCCGCACCTGCTCTTAAGGAGTAGGCTCCTCTTACATTCACAGGAACATTCAAACATCAAGAGGGAGTAAGACCGTAAGACCCAGTGGTGGACCGTCCGCACCTATTCTCAGTAAGACTGGTCGTTGCCACGCAGGAGTCGCTCGTTCAATTCCTGGGTCATAGGTTGAGGGGTTGGTTTTTCGTTTTCCTCCCGTGAGTTCGCCTCGACTCCTAATCCAGCATCCACACGGTCGTGGATATCAAGAAAAGGCCCAGTGGCGGATGGTCCGCACCTGCTCAGTATACTATGTTTTTCCACGAGTATGTGCAGAGAACGCTCGTTCGATTCGAGCCTGGGTCCCAGGCCTAAACTCATTTCCTTTTTTCCGTGAGTTCGACTCGACTCCTAATCCAACATCCTCACGGTCGCGGATATGAAAAAAAGGCCCAGTGGCGGATGGTCCGCACCTGCTCTCAGTATGCTTTTCCACGAATATGTGCAGAGAACGCTCGTTCGACTCGAGCCTGGGTCATGAGTCAAGAGCGTTGGATTCCCTTTGACGAGTGAGTTCCTTTTATTCCCAGGTATATTCTGACCTAGGGTAGAGAAAAAGAGTGCAAGACCCAGTGGTGGACGGTCCGCACCTGCTCTCAGTAATCTTGCCGGTTGCCGAGATGATTGCACGCAGGGACGCTCGTTCTGCTGATCGATGGAATCCACGAAAACATGAAATGCACGACACGCTGCCATTGGATAAGGAGGAGTTAAATCGAACCTACGGTACAAAAAGCTCTTGACGTTAGCAAAGAGGCCCAGGCTCGAATCGAACGAGCGTTCCCGCTGACTTTAACCAAAATCCCCAGGCATAGGGTGCAGGTGCTAACCATCCGCTACTGGGCCTCTATCGCTAACTTCTTACCCTGTTGAAGCGCTGCTGATCGATGAAATTCAAGAGGAGGTTAGAATGCACGCACTTACTGCGCAATGTAATGCTTCAGACGCAGGACAAGAAATAAACGCACCTCAAAGTCTTATCCGACTCTGAAATGGAAGCGGAGAGAAAGACAAAAAAACTCTCTCAGCCTATGCCGAGCGGCCCAGGCCCGAATCGAACAGGCGTCCCCGCAGAGGGATCCATAGACGCGGATGAGCACGGTTATCGGGTGCGGGTGCGGACCTGTAGAGTTGAAGCGTCTCGAGACATGCAGCCTTCGTCCAATTTAGCCGTCGCGTGCGCTGTACATCTGAATTTAATTCCTGCCCTTCGGAGTACATACTCCTCCGAGTCATCTACGTACCCTAATTACAGATACTTGATCATCCACTCCACCGTCGCCCGGAACGCGCCCTCCTTCCCCGCCTTGACCAGCGGGTCGCTGAGGTCGCCGCGCACGCTGAACCCGTGCTTGCACCCCTCGAAGAAGTTGCGCTTGTACCCCGGCGCGAACCTTTATTAGAACGAAGAACGAAGAATGAGTTAGAATCTAATCAAGTGTTTGTCTCGAGAGACTAGCGCGAACCCCGTAAGAATGGCGTCGGCCTGCGCCTGCGCTTCCGGCGGGAACATCGGATCCATCGGGCAGCTGTTGATCAGCAGCGGCGCCGTCGCGGTCGACGCGTATTTCTATATAACCCCATGTCAACTTCAACGCAGAACGGGGGATTTCGATGATAATTATAAATGCGGACCTCGAGATCGGCGGGGACTTGCAGCATCGACGGGTGCGCGACGACGCAGGCGTTGATCAGGCCGTCGAACGCGAGGTCAAACGAGTAGCGCCCGCCGAAGCAGTAGCCCGTCGCGCCGAAGGACGAGACGCCTCCCGCTTTGAGCGCGGCGATCACCGCGTCGAGGTGCGGGCGCGTGTCGCTTGGCCCGTGCGTCGTGAACCACTTGGCCATGTCGAAGGCGCCCTGCCGTACAAATGAATCAGCGCGCGGCGCGAGGACCAAGAGGGGAGGAGCGCACGCCGAGGGGGATAACGTCGGCGGGGATGGCGTCGCCGTGCAGGTAGTCCGGGATGATGGTCTACAGGTGGATGGATTATCGAGTCAGCCAGCCCGCTCCGTGCGCGTAGTGCCAACAGCGCACCTTGAACCCGTTCCGCGCAAAGTCGTCCGCCAGGAGCTGCGTGCGTGGGTGTGTAAGTTGAGGCCGGGCAGCGGGGAGGGTGCACTGCGCACCCTGCTGTTGACGAGCTCGAGCCCAAAGACGTCCGTGAGGAAGAGCAGGACCTTGTCCTTGGGGTAGTCGACAGTGGGGGTTGCGACGTAGCACGCGACGCCGCCGATGGTCTCGATCGTCCCTGCGGCACCGTTAGCACAAAGGTGTCGCTGGGGTTGCTGGGCCCGACACACCTTCGGGGGTGCCCTCGTGGGTGACGCCGGTTATGCAGTCTTTGCAGAAGCTCATGTCGAAGGTGGCTGGGAGGGAGAACGTTGTGTAAGAGGCTTTATCAGGCCAAAAATAGACGCGAATATTTTTCCCGGTTGCTTTCCGAATCGATCTTTGATGGATGTCAGCGCTATTTCGTAGCTTACGCAAAGCAATATACAATAATGCGTCGCAGGGTGGAGCACCGCCAGGCACTAGTGCTGAGAATAATGTGGCCAATAGACTTGACTCCACCGCAGAAAAATAGCTGAGGAAGAGGAAATGCCGTGTGCGGTAATCATGATCCGCACGATGCCATCGACTCCCGCCGAGTTGCCGAGAACGGAGTTGAAAACAGAATTTGGTTGAAATCCAAATAGACTCAGACGCCAGTGCTCCCTAATCAGAGCCCTAGATGCACCGCGCTTCTGACGGCACCGATATCGCATTACAGCCCATGGCTGACTCGGACGCACTCTGCTTCCGACGGCGACGGGTGGAGCTGCCGAGAACGCGCAAGTATGCCGGGGCGACGCGCAAGTGTGCTGTGGCGCGTCAGGGGCGAAATCCGTTTCCATCCATCGATTCGATATCGCTCCGATGTAAGTAGCTGAGGATCGCCGTCGGATTCAAACACACTCGTCAGCAAGTCAGTGTATCTCCGTCGGCACCCGGAGCTTCCGACGCCTGGGCCTTACACTCCTCCTCGCCACTCAACGAAAAGTTGGAATATTTCTGGGAGTGGACTCGTAGGACCGGAATTCGAGTCAACGCGCTGCAGAATAAAAAGCAGTTTCATCTTCTCGACACGGCCCAGGCTCAAGTCGAACGAGCGTCCCCTGCGTGCATCATCTTCGATGTTACTATACTAGGAGCAGGTGCGGACCGTCCGCCACTGGACCTTGCGTTCTCACTCGATGCTCAAGGGAAGTTGAAATGTTCATGAGTATTGATCAGCGGGAATTACCTAGGGTAAAAACATAAAGGCATCCATTATATGGCCCAAGCTCGAATCGAACGAGCGTCCCCTGCGTGCATCATTTTGGCAACAGGCAGGATTACTGAGAGCAGGTGCGGACCACACGCCACTGGGCCTTTCCTTCCTACCTACTACCCTCCGTTTGTTAGAATATTTCGGTGAATGAGAAGAGCTCACTCCGACAAAAACCGTGCGACCTGACATATGACCCAGGCTCGAATCGAACGAGCGTTCCTTGCGTGCATCACTTTGGCACCTGCAGATCTGCCGAGTGCAAGTGCGGACCATCCGCCACTGGGCCTTTCGCTCTTACTTGCTACCCTTACTATATTAGGAGATTTCGCTGAGGAACGCACCCTGACAAAAGCTGTGAGACCAGACATAAGACCCAGGCTCGAGTCGAACGAGCGTCCCCTGCGTGCATCTTTCTGGTAGGAGGCACGATTATTGAGAGCAGGCGCGGACCGTCCGCCACTGGGCCTTTTGCTCTTATTTGCTACCCTTGCTATCTTCGAAGATTTCGCTGAGGAACGCACCCCGACAAAAAGATCGTGATGGAGCTATGACCCAGGCTCGAATCGAACGAGCGTTCCCAGGGTGCATCGGTTTGTCTTGTAAAATTGTTGAGAGCAGGTGTGGACCGTCCGCCACTGGGCCTTTCGCTCTGACCCCACTCATGGGATCGTCAAATATTCTCAGTCGACATGGAACACACACTTGTTCGTCCCCCGCTGAGTTGAAGCTGACTGCCCGCGAGCTATTCGACGCAGGGGCATGCATATTTTTTTCTGTCTATAAGTTTGACGTTCGGCGGTGAGTATTGGAACTCTGGTGAGTTCCCACTGCACGTTTCAAATGTTCCACCACAAATCCAATTGTACAGCTTTAACTTCACCAAGCTGGGAAACCAAAGAGCAAGGCCCGGTAGCGGAGGGTCCGCACCTGCACCCAACAGATCTTTGTAGATTGTCTGAGCAAGACCACCCGTTCGATTCGGGCTTGGACCTCTTGCATTTTGGCTTGGAGATTTCTTATGCTATTTCCAGAAAGTTGCCATTCCCCAGTGAATAGCTCTCGTGAGTTCCCCTGTCGGCACAAACTCTTAATCAATTTTGCCAGGGCAGTAAGTGAGGGAAAAAGGCCCAGTAGGGGATGGCCCGCGCACCCCATCATTTGTTGTGATCGTCGATTCGGGTCTGGGCCTCTTCGCTGTACTTTGGCTTTTTTGTACGATGCTTCTGTGAGTTCGAGTTAAATGCCCCCCGGATATTCAAAGCAAAGGCATCCATCTCTTTTAGAAGGCTAACATTCGGCAGTGGATGCATGCTAGTCCTTGAATGATCTGCTTCAAATCCACTTTCATTAAATTGTAGAGCTTCAACTCCACCATAGAGAGGCTCAGTGGCGGATGGTCCGCACTTGCATCCATTATTCTTCCGCAACTTCGGGCAAAGATCAGCAGGGACGCTCGTTCGATTCGGGCCTAGGCCTCTTCGCGTAATCCTTCAGTTTTTAGTCTTCTCCCCAATTCTATTTCACAGTTGAATAAGGCTTTCAAATTTCGTTCTCTCTATTATCCTACGGCTGGAACTTGACATTGCGCAGCAAGTACGTGCATTTCTGATGTCCTCTTGAATTCGTCAATCAGCACAACTTCAACTTTACTAGGGTAGTAAATTAGTAAGGCCGGTGGCGGATGGTCCGCATCCGCCCGTTGGATTCAGGCCTGGGCCTCTTCAGAGTCTTCACCGGTCGTTTTGAGATTTTTGTATGACGGTGAGTTTGATGCCCGTTGAATTCAATCAATTAGCTCGGTTGAACATTTTCCCGCTGTCAAAAGCTTGAGAGATCTGAAACGTCGAAACTGCCAAGCCCCGATCCCGAACAGGAAATGTTCGATCAAGGTTGGCCATACCTACTGCTGTTGGAAAGTCGGTGTAGCCCCTGCAGAGTTTACCCGGGTGCACTATAGCTGATTTCCTGTGGTTTGAACCACAAGACGGGAGAAAACCCGGATGTTGAATGTATTGTCAACCATATTCCCACGCCAAGCCAGTGATTGCGGCGAACATATTGCCGACATATATACGCCGTCGACCATGCGTGTGCCTGCTTGTGCTCTCTCTCCCCAGAGCCGTCATGTCCCCCGACGCCAGCGCCGCATCCGCGCTGCCTGGCACCCGCATCGCGGCCCTCGTGTGCGAGCTGCTCCTCTGCGCCACGGCCTCCTTCCTCCTGCTCACCTTCGTCCTCCTCCCGTTCTTCGAGCTCCACCCCTCGCCGCTGCTCGTCGTCCGCGTGACGGGCCTCACCACCCTCGGCGTTTTCGCCGCGCTCCACGCGATCTTCGGGGCAATGTTGCGCGAGCCCCCTGCCGCCCTCCCCAACGACAACCCGGAGTTCAAGCTCACCCCACGGCGGGGCGCCCCAGCGAGGGACGCAGAGGCGGCGTGGCCGCGGGAGAAGGGGGAGGCGCTCGGGACATGGGCATAGGGTGCGCTTCCTCGGCCTTAGACTCTGTCTCCTCACTGATACACTGCTATCTTCTAGGGCTTATTTTCTCTGGCGTCACACTCCTTATTTACATGGACTCTTTCCCGACACACGCACTCCGACCCTCCTTTCGCTTCTCCTTGTCTATTCTTGGGTCCTTGGTCACTGGGTTATGGTTATTATTATTCGGGCTAGTGGGCATACCTCGCATTCACACTGTACTTACCTATCGCGCATCACACACACGAAATATCATACGGACTACCTGTTGCGAAGCACGCCCGCTCGGGCGTCCTGAAAGTCAAAGGCATAAGGGATAAAAACAGCGTACGAAGAAGCCCTTGACGACACGAGCTTGAATCGAACGAGCGACCCGCAATAGCTCCTTCATAACTACTATGTTATCGGTTACAGGTGCGGACCATCCGCCACCAGGCCGTTCCCTCCAGCCTGCCATTCTGGTGAAGTTGGACCAATCGCGACCGAATTGCTATTGAGAGGACGATTGGACTTGTAATTACTCATCGGGAATTGTTGGACGTCCAGACGAAACTTGAATTCCCTATATGACGAAGAGAGCGTGAGAGTCGAACCCACCGGGATACAAAAATCCAGCACCAAAGAAAGCAGGAGGCCCAGGCCCGAATCGAACGAGCGTCCCCGCTAACCATGGTCCGGCAAGAATAATGGGTGCAGGTGCGGACCATCCGCCACTGGGCCTTACCCTCCAGCTCCCCACCCTAAGCAAGTTCAAGTTGTGCTGACGGTGGGAACCCACGAGAGTCATGCCCTGCTGTTAAATATTCTACGAAGAATGCGCATGCACCTGCGTAACCATGGAGCATAACTAACAGCAGTCGAACCCACCGAGGCATCTCGCACAAAAAGACCGGTCAAACAATCAAAGAGGCCCAGGCCCGAATCGAACTAGCATCCTTGCTGAGATGAGTCGGTAAGAGTAATTGGGGACAGGCGCGGACCATCCGCCACTGGGCCGTTCTCTGCTACTAATTGACGACCTCACTTTCTAGTGCAATAGAAATGGGCAGGCCTTTTCAAATTTGATTCCCGCAGGATCATTGATAACATATATCGATTCTACGAGGACTGGGAGGAGACAGAAAGCGAAAGTTACGCTAATTCCGTCCAAAACTAAGAGGCATATTCTATCCAAAACCAAGTTGCACCCCGCGTCCTTCACTGCCTCTTCCGAACCCAGATCTTCGCCGCCGGATTCGCCCGCTTCCTCCCGCCAAAGGCCGGCGGCGGGCGCGCCCCCTCGATATCGGATTTCACGTCGTAGGTAAGCACTACATGAGCGAGGATCGTCTTCAGCTCGGTCGCGGCGAAGAAGCTGCGTCGCAAGTCAGCGCACAAATCAAAGAAGAAAATATTAATGCATCCGCTTACCGCCCAGGACAGGCGTGCTTCCCGTGCCCGAAGACGAGGTGCTCCGGCGCGGTTGAGACCATATGGTTCTTGAAAATACCCTCGCCGGCGTCTTTACCTTGTTCTCTCATCCGCGAAAAGCGGAAGCCATCGAATACCTCCGGGTTGTCGTAATTTGCTGAACACGGCTTAGTTCAAAGGGGTAGTAGATGCTTGACAAAATTACTGACCCGGATCGTGCTGGACAGGTTGGCCAGATACAGACAGGAAGGACCCGTACGGGATGAACGTCCCGTCGGAAAAGCGAAACCCGTCCTTCGCGACGACCTTGCGGCTCAGTGAAACTGCAAATCAGTGCCGCGCTCGTAAGGAACACCGAGTAACTAATTATGAGCCCTTACGCGGTCCAGCTCCGTTCATGCGCTGCGATTCCCGGATAAAGCTATCGGCTTTGTGCAGGTTGTTCAGCGCAGCCTTCGTCCAGCCTTCCTCGCGGATCACGCGTTCGGCCTCCTCCCGCAGGGCCGGGATGTGGCTCGGATACGCCGCGAGATCGAAGAGGACGTCGACAATTGCCTGGGCAGCGTGAGTGCGCGACAGATATTTATCAGGACACTGAGATACCATCGTGGATGTGTGTATTGCGGCCATGTTCGTTATCAGGACGCGTCGTGCGAGCCCCGGGACCGTCCGTCCGGGCCCTGCATCTTGCATGAGCCACGAAATGAGATCGTTCTACAGGCTACTTGAGCGCTCATATATAAATTCGGAGGGAACCGACGACAGACTGGCTTATCTGGCCAGTTAGGGCCGAGTTCATCCTCCTTTGCCAGCCGGTCGCTGATAATGGGCCCTAGAAATTTGAGCACGTCCCGGAGGGCCTTCTCTTTCGGAGACATTAGCGGACCAACGATCCTATGCGCCTTCAGTCTCAACATGAGATGCCATAGAAAATATGCGCACGGTCGCAAAAAGGGTGGAACGAGCCTGAGGGTCCCACAGCGCTTGAAAACCGTGACTGTGTATGCAATACTGAGGTTGAGGTACTCTTTGTTCCTGCCTTTGATCATTCCTTCAGCCAGATACGATTAGACCGTATGCTGGGCATACGCACAGAGCGGGAACCCGACGAAGAGGCGGTTGGTGGTGCGCGCTATGATTTTTAGCATGTTCGGCAGGACCATGAACGATTTCCAGTCTATGGGACAGCTTGAGCGTCGGGGAAGGGGGTGGATTGAATGCCTCGCAAACCATCGTTCTCGAGCTGAAGAACGTCCTCGAACGCGCATACGATCTCGTCCTTGACTTCGGGAAAACAGCGCCCCAAGTTCCGAGTCAACGTTGTCCGAACTGTGTGATGGTGATACGGATGATCTTCAATTTCCGCGCCCATCAGGTACGCCACCTGCAAGTTCTGTAGAGTCCGATCAGTGCTCCGAGCGCTGACAGGAGGATCATGTATATAACGTATATCGCACCTCCCCTACACCTTCTTTGAAGGACAACACCTCGTCTGGCGCAGCGACGACCTCCCCAATGCGTTGAGTGCCATTCGCGACGTAGTCCCACCGGAAGAGGCGCGGAATGCGGAACACGCCATCCCGCTTCTTCGCGTAGCCCTCCCGGATAATATCTGCCCCATGGTGGAGGAATTGATACGCTGCCCTGTGCGAGGACAGGAAGCGGCCGTCCGCACCGACGAGCGCAGGAACCGGGTCCTGGCACGGTGAGCATAGCGGCAAGCATGCGAGTAGCACGACACACCTTTCGCCCGCCCCAGAGCAAGGAGATCGTCGCCACCGCGGCGAGTGCATAGAGCAGGAGGATAGTCGTGTCGGCGTTGGGTGTGAGGCCCATGGTGGTATGTTCCAAGACAAGGGCGGCTTCCCCTCAGGCCGTGGGGAAGCGACTTAGTAACGCGCACATGTGAGCGAGCCGAAGTGAAACTTCACTGCCGGACATGAGAAAAACGTTTGCCGGCTGACAGAAGGCTTGTTCTCGCCGGAGTGGCGTTACTGTGGATCTCATCACGATCCGAGGTGGGAGTGGCTGGGTCTGGACCGAGTCTTTACATGTAATAGAGCAAAGGGGGTTAAGGGGATGCAACTTGAAGATCCTCGGAGACCTGGTCACATCAAGCATACGGCTCGAGACACAATAATTCTTCGTGGCATTCCTGTCCCAAGACAGTTCAGCAAATGTAGGACTTCGTTATTTAGACAGAAAACGAAATTCAAGGCGAACTCAATCCAAAGCCAAGTTGCCCTCAGTGCCATTCACTGCCTCTTCCGAATCCAGATCTTCGCTGCCGGATTCGCCCGCTTCGATCCGCCAAAGGCCGACGGCGGGCGCACCCCCTCGATATCGGACTTAACGTCGTAAGTGAGCAGCACATGCGCGAGGATCGTCTTAAGCTCGGTCGCGGCGAAGAAGCTGCGCCGCAAGTCAGCGCAGAAATTAAATAAAAATATCAATGAATCCGCTTACCGCCCAGGACACGCGTGCTTCCCGTGCCCGAAGACCAAGTGCTCCGGTGCGGTCGAGACCATATGATTCTTAAAAATGCCTTCGCCGGCCTCTTGGCCTTGTTCTCTCAACCGCGAAAAGCGGAAGCCGTCGAAGACTTCCGGGTTGTCGTAATTCGCTAGACACCCGGCTTAGCTCAAAGGAATAAATACTTGACAAAATTATTCACCCGGATCGTGCTGGACAGGCCGTCCTGATACAGACAGGAAAGATCCGTAGGGGATGAACGTCCCGTCGGAAAAGCGAAATCCGTCCTTCGCGACGACCTTGCGGGTGAGTGAAACTGCCAATCAATGCCACGGTAGTGAGGAAAACCAAGTGGATGATTATGACTGAGGCAGACAACACTCACGTGGGCCCGCCCCGTTTGTGCGCTGCGATTCGCGGATGAAGCTGTCGACTTTGTGCATGTTGTTCAGCGCGCCCTTCGACCATCCTTCCTCGCGGACCACGCGTTCGACCTCCTCCCGCAGGGCCGAGATGTGGCTCGGATATGCCGCGAGATCGAAGAGGACGTCGACGATTGCCATCGTGGATGTATGTATAGCGGCCATGTTCGTTATCAGGACGCGCCGCGCGAGCCCCGGGACCGTCCGTCCGGGCCCTGCATCTTGCATCAGCCAGGAGATGAGATCGTTCTGGAAGCTACTTGAGCGCTAATTTATAAATTTGAAGGAAACCGACGACAGACTGGCTTATCTGGCCAATTAGGGCCGAGTTCATCCTCCTTTGCTAGCCGGTCGCTGATAATGGGCCCTAGAAATTTGAGCACATCGCGCAGGGCCTGTTCCTTGGGGGACATCAGCCGCCCGACGATCCTGTGCGTCCTCACTGAGTCCAAACACGAGAGAGAAGAGAGACGAGAGGCGCACGGCCGCAAGAAGGGGGGAAATAGGTTGATGATCGCCCCGCGCGTGAACACCGCGACGGTGTACGCGATGCTGATGTTCAGATACGCTTCATTTCGGCCTTTGCAATTGATCAGCACTTAAGCTGAGACGCATGGGCCGGTACGCACAGAGCGGGAGCCCGACGAAGAGGCGGTTCGTCGTGCGCGCTATGATCCGCATCATGCTTGGCAGGAGCGTGACGGGCTTCCAGTCTGTGGCACGGCGAAAGTCAGGGAAGTAGAGGGAGATGAACCGAACGCCCCACGCACCATCGTTCTCCAGCGGCAGCACGTCGGAGAACGCGCACACGATCTCGTCCTTCACCTCCGGGAGGCAGCGCCCCAGGTTCCGCGTCAGCGTCGTGCGGACGGTGTGGTGGTGGTACGGATCGTCCTCGATTTCCGCGCCCATCAGGTACGCCACCTGCAGCGTCTGCCGCGCCCGTCAGGTTTCGCATAAGTTGGCAGACGGAGCGCGCATGACGCACCTCGCCCACGCCTTCCTTGAAAGACAGCACGTCGTCTGGCGCCGCTGCGACCTCCCCGATGCGCTGGACCCCGTTCGCGATGTAGTCCCACCGGAAGAGGCGCGGGAAGCGGAAGACACCGTCCCGCTGCTTGGCGTAGCCCGCGCGGACGATGTCGGAGCTATGCACGAGGAACTGGAACGCGGCTCTGTACGAGGATAGGAAGCGGCCGTCCGCGCCGATGAGCGCAGGGACCGGGTCCTGACAGGGTGAGCATCGCAACAAGCAGCGAGTAGCACGGCACACCTTTCGCCCGCCCCAGAGCCAGGAGATCGTCGCCACTGCGGCGAGCGCGTAGAGCAGGAGGATGGTCGTGTCGGCGTTAGGTGTGGGGCCCATAGTGGTTGGTGCCTTCGTGTGCGGGATAAGTGCGGACTTTCACTCAGCCCCTGGGGAAGTAGTAAAGCGCGCATGTGAGCAACCCGAAAGGAAACTTCCCTGCCGGACATGAGAAAATGCACCCCAGCTGACAGAAGGCTTGTCTCGCCGGTTACAGTGGATCTGATCACGATCCGAGGTGGGAGCGGCTGGGTCTGGACCGAGTCTTTACATGTAATAGAGCAAACATCTGGAAAGGGGATGCAAGATCCTTGAAGGCCTGGTCACACCAAGCATACGGCTCGAGACAATATTAGGGGAAGTCAGAGTGGCCGATTCTCGGTCGATTCTGTGTCGATTCTGACTTCGATTCTGGATCGATTGTGAGTCCAGTTTCGGCTCAGAATCACCGCCAACTCTGACCGCCCCGGTTCTGTGTCGATTCATCAGTGTCGATTCTCGCTCATCAAAACATCAAATCTGACATTTGATTCATGCAAGTCGATTCTCGGATCGATTCTGAATCGATTCTGTGCGAGTTCCTCCTCCGGAGGAGGAACTACGATTCTATTTCGATTCTGGGGATTCGATTCTGCATCGATTCTTGGTTCAGAATCGGATCAGAATCGAAGACAAAATCGAACGTGAATTGACGCGGAATCGTTCACTCTGACTTCCCCTAATTCTTTACGCCATTCCTGTCACAAGACAACTCAGTAAGTGTAGGACTTGTTTGTTTCCCAGTGAACCTTGCGAAAAAGTCTTGCGAAAAAGGAAAGTAGAGGGGCGATATATGTACACCGGAACGGCGTAGAACTTTCAATTCTTCGACAAGTGCGTACCTCAGAGGCGAGTGCCCCACCCATAGTTCAACTAGAAAGTCATTCTGCCATTCTGGAGGGGGGAGATGGGATCTCGTTGGGGATGGTATCGATGAGCTCCTGAGGGACGGTGTAAATGGTGTGGAGGCCTGAGTTCGTCTGGGTCCTTTGATGTTCAGTATTCAGCACTCAGCCTTGGGATTGAGGAGAAAACAGCGTGCCGCGTGTTACCGCTGTGACACCGTGACGTGGCATTGACACCCGCTTGGGAACTAACCCCTATCTAGTGAACCAACGGCGCAAATTTATACGGCTACCTCGTTAGAAAGCTCCCGAAACCAAAAGCATTAAGAAACACATATCGGTCACGTATTGCATGAGCCAGCGATCTTCGGAAGCCATCAATCGTGGCCGAATTATTCAATGCTGCAGCTACTGACTCTGTCGAGCTAATTTGCATCTGCTTTCGCGTCGCGGGCCCCGTCTGTATGCGCGCGGTTGTTTCGCAAGCGCCTCATGGTCAACTTTCCCAGAGGTATATAACCTATTCGTTCCTTCTAAAACATGGGAAGGGCAGCTGCACACAAATAGAAACCCTCACAGGGATGACCGTCATGCAAATTCACGTCCCAGGCTTGAATCTGCCAAGATCGCAACAAGATGATCATAAACTCCCATTGCATCTATCTCAAAAAACATGTGTTTATTGGACAAGGAGAGTAGTTTACTTCGACGGCCGCCAACGGACACAGCGTAACCGAGTCAGTCTAAGGACTCCCTTGGAGATAGTCTGGAGATTGTTCCTGATTTCGGACCGACTTTCGTCGGCAAATTTTTTAAGCTTGAAAGGAAAATTCGCAGTGGTCGTTTTTGCTAGAAGACCTTTTTTGCCGGCTCAGAGAGCGTAGAAAGATAACTTCAACGGACAGAAATCGACCAACCTGACCAAGTGGGGGCTACTATAGTAGCTACCGGGTCTTGATTGAATTGATGAATCACGGATTCAAGACCGTACCTGACTTAATATGGCAGTAATCCACAATCAAGTAGCATCCTGCAAGGGGTAAGATGGTCGGTTGGCATGGAACCACAATTGTATGCGAAAGCGAGAAAATGGAGAGAAAATGTAAATAAGAATCGGAGGCAATGCTTCAGTGTCTCCCTATCGCTGCCCTCCTTCCAAGATTTCCCCAGGTCTCAGTTACCAGCTTCCCCGCCCACGGTCAAGCCCAACAATGGATTCCCGGATCGTTCCGGCCCTTCCGCCTATTATTCTAACAAGCGTGTAATTTTCTCGTGCTAATCAACAACTAATCAATCAAGACCTATCAAGACATCGTGGAAACTGAGATAGCGCTGCGTTATTTACCCCTGGACTTGGCGAGCGCGCTCCCCGCACCAGACCTGCCTCAATGCCCTCCGTGGCAGACCTTCTCCCAGTGCGGGCCGTTTACCTGCACCAGGCCTTGATAGAACTCTTCATAAATGGTGAGCGACGGACGACTTGGGTCACTTGGCTGTTGTGTAACTTACCCTTGAATGCAGGCATATACGCCGCGCTATTCTTCGCCACCCTGTATGCCATGAGTAGCTAATTATCCTGTCCTCCAAATGGTGGCCGCTGAGACCGCGCGCAGTCTTCAAACGCAAAACGCACAAGAATAATATGGGGCTTCTTCTTGCGCTCGTGGCGATGTACATCCTCTCCACTATTCATGCGGCTTGTCGTTGGCTTCTCGTCAAGAATGCTTTCATTGATCATGGTGATACGTCCACAACTACCGTGCTTTATTTAATTCAACCACCTCTGTGGTTGGCTGTACTCCCCGCCGTTTCTCTCACGACGAACACTCTTCTCTCAGATTGTGTCCTGGTAAGACGATGATAGCTGTTTGAAGAGTGGGCGGCTTATTCTGACGCAACAGATATGGCGCTGTTGGACTGTATGGAATCGGAATTGGTTCATAGTGATTCTCCCTATTCTCTGCACGCTCGTCGGCGCAGGTAGCTATCCTCTGCTCGTCCGAATGAAAAGCTGACCGACCAAAGTGCAGGACTTGTATACCGAAGTATTGCGGAACAGGCGGCTTATATTATTAACCCGAAGCTTGACCGAAATTCGTTCATCGACTTCGCGACTCCATACTTCATCCTTTCCCTCGTCACGACGTGTCTCGCGACGATTTTGATTATCTTCCGCATAATCACCATGACCGAGCCCGCCGCCAGGAAATCCAGAGGTTATGGACGCGTGATCGAGATAGTCGTGGAGTCTGCGGTCCTTTACTCTGTGTCCTTGATCATCTTCCTGCCGTTCCTCGTCAGCGGGTCGTACGATGATGGGTATCCACAGGCGGTCGTGATACAGATGACGGTACGATTTGGCCTTCAATACTTTCCTCAGGCTGACTCGCTCCGGCCATTCACAGGGAATAGCTCCGACCTTGATTGCAGCACGGGCGAGCTTCGGACTCGCCCGCCCTGATGAAATGTGGCAAGCGCCAATCTCGATGGATTTCGTTAGAAGCACAAGATCCGAGCCCCCGAGCACGAGCATAGCGTTGTCTCCTGCTAACGACAGCACTGATGGGACAAAGGAGGGTTCTTGGGCGGCCTAGTTATATATACATCTCTTGTAAACCTATTCAACATTCTCACAACTAATCATATGTACTCCCGGTTGCGAATGATCGTCGGGTTCCTATGAGGTGAATCGCTCGCCGCCTCCCATTATCTCGAAGCAGTTTATGGAGGGAGCTGTACCACACTGGACGCAGAAATCAGCTTTTGAGATGTATGTTCTATGTTCAATATTTCGCACCGTTTCTCGACCGGGTCAGGCCTCGGGGGACTCTCCGGTATCTTCATCACTTAACATTGATCAGTAAGGGACACAAAATTCTAGACGGAGGACGACTTACTCATCAACGTAGTTGATGAAGAACACTCGTTTTTCGACCTCTTCGGAAGTACTTGCGTCCCCATCATCCCTGAACATTAATGATCAGTAAGGATTACAATGGTCCGCACGCAGAAGACCACCCACTCATCATCGTCAACATAGTTTGCGAAAAACACTCCTATGCGCTTCCCAAGCCCATTATCCGCTCTATGAGCGGGTCAGCGAGAGTGTCACATTTCAAACGAAGGCGTACTGTGTATCACGCAAGTTCACGATGTTGGAGGGTGGTACCACACCACTTCTGCCCCGGATTTTCAAGGCTGTGTCGGAAGGTAAGGGTTAGATGAATGCGAATAAAACAATAGTACCGAGAGGATTTGCTGAAACTATGAAAGGGGTGAGGAAAGCTAGGCCGCGGCGGCATAGTTTTGCGTACCCGAGGGGAAGGTGATAATGGCAGCGATGAGTAGGATAGAAAGATGTGTTGCAGATTTCATTTTGGAACGAAACTGGGGGGTCGAACCCGGTACAATGAACTGATAAAAAGATCCCATAGCAACCGGTCCTTTATAAGTTACGAAGCTCGGCGGGTCACAGGATATAGAGCATAAATAGCTTTGGATGCGAACAGCGGGAGAGAGTCTTCCATCTGTTCGAAGGATATCTTGCACTGGTATGTGCATTTAGAAGCAGTTCGGAACAGGAACTTCGTACCCGTCTCCATGCATCAGCAGTCACGGTGGAGCGGCTGTGCGTGGATACGCCGCTGGCCTCCTCCAGTTATTGTATAATACATGAAGGTGGGTCACGACTCAAGAGGCTTACTGTAGGGCACATGCACACCGGGATGACGGAAATTTCGGGGCACCCCAAATTGATTTCGATACGGCACGTGTCCATTTCGGGTGCACCGAAATGCATCGGCCTTCCGGAATCCCATATATAGCAAGCCCGAAGCATTTCCCGAAATGGTCACGTGCCGTATCGAAACCAATTTGGGGTGGCCCGACATCCCGGTGTGATGGCAGCAGTGCATTCGCAGTGGAATCATCCCGTAGTCACGACTCCAAGACCCGCCCAGTGATAATACCGAGAAGAAGCTGATTGAATAATGATTGAACGGCCAGCGCACGGCCTCAGCATTTAAAAACCCATAACAGAACCCGGAATGACGAGGATGATGGTTCGAAATGAATATTGCTGTAGCAATTTCATTCCAAGGCTGTAGCGTGGTGCATTACGATATAACAGTTTTTCCGTTTACATGTAACCCGCAACATTTCATAAAATGCATCATCGGGGACTCAGACCCGCGGTTGAATTTAAAAACAGCCACGGGTGCCCACGCACCATAGATGTAGTGCATGGATATTTTCTTAGAGTGTTTCTGAGAGCGGTTGATTTGCCAACCACTCCATGATGATTTTGACAAGCGGCGGTTGATCCTTCTGTGCTAACCCCGCGCACAGTCGTAATCCCTTCCGACGCGGCTACGGGAGTTCGGCTACGGATAGAACAAGCTTCGAATGTTTATTTAGCCTTTGAACACACGCTAAACTTTTGGACATATCAAGCAAAATCCATTAGGTTAGGCAACGTTCCATATACCCAGATGGTTACCAAGAACGAAAATTTATATGTCGGCACCGGTCGAAGAAGTAGAGTTTGAACTGAAACTTTGGGGTGCGGTAGATGGGAAAATGCAGTGATGAACAATCTCGCAAGCAGATGCTTTCCTGTCTTACCTGTTGAATTCAAAAGTGATGGCATGCGGTAGGTCCTTATCATCGCGTGTTACGGATTGGCCGTGGATATTATTGCTCTACACTGCCCGGCACCGCCGAAAGAAGCCACTGGGACGTTTCAAGGGGTGTAGAAAAGGCCGGGGACTCGCACAGCCGATAATTCAACGCAAAGAGATCAACATAGAATCCATCAATTGTTGTACGGCAGGCGGGCATAATTAAACCTTTACTTCAACCACGACTTCCCACCCACTCCCATAGACATCCAAGCTCGCTGTTATGTCTAACTCCTACGTGCTTCTGGATGGAGGACCCGAAAAAACTCTCCAGAATCCCCCACGACGCCTGAGGGTCTTCTGCATCTTTTCCACCCTCCTTAACCTTGCATTTTTGCTGTTTATATTCCACCATGACCGCAGACATCCAAATGCGCCCCAGATATATTGTGAGTCATTTTCCTGATTTTATGAAGCATCCTAAAGGAGAGCCAAAGCCCCTGCGCAACATGTCGTCCGACATAAAATTGTCAAGTTCAGTCGAGGTGTTGCAAACGACATTCCGATATACGAGCGCCGACCATCAGCTGAAGTCGATGAAGCCTGGAATGCCCTTTATTCTGGTGCGATAACACAGGGATACTTACATATAATTTCGCGTTTAACCAAATTATCTAGTTGCTCAAACAACGATGTCGAGAACTGAGGCTATACAGCTGCCTAACCGGACATGGCCGTTGCTGCGCAAGCCGGAAAGATATATATTCTCGCTGGATGTCTTCCATCAGCTTCATTGCTTGGTTTGTTTTTTCTGGATTGCACCGCCCATTAAAACTTATCAGGACCCTTAGGATATACTCCGCCAACAGCTGCACCCCGGGCATAACTACAGCCATGTACCTCGCAGTCATATCAGACACTGCATCGGTGCTATTCGGCAAGCTCTGATGTGCTCTGCTGATATCAGCACCGTTGTGTGGCAGTGGTCCGAGGAGCTTCAAATGGCAGAACAGAGGGATGACATCGTTCATGTGTGTCGTGATTTCGACCACATTCGTGACTGGGCGGGCGAGCGCACCTTTGAAGACGTTGAGTCGGATTTCAGTGTCTACGTCGATGATGACCTTCCGATCCCTGTATTCTGACTGTAATTGATAGTGTCGGATGTGATATCCGCCGCGGAGAAGCTAACATGCCCTAAAAAGCTAAAATGTGCGAGTGTGAAGTAAAACATTGCGGTGCGTGAGGCATGACCTCTCCTGCAGCTACCTCCACAAAAACCGAGACCCAGCTCTACAGCAGTCGTGTGTCAAATAAAGCCTCGATCAGGTAAAAAAGAAAATGTGAGAGAACCATTTCAGACTTCAGAACACCCCTTGCATGGCCGAGGCTAGCGACCATCGCTTTGAATTGAGCTTCTGAATTCGCAGACAAGCCTCCACCACGAATCGCACTTCGCTGAGCATCGCAAAGGGATCTTCGCCAGGGCGTTGTCAAGTGCCCGCAGAGCCTTGTTCCTAGGGCTCGTTCTTGTCGAATGAGTTGAGCTCGAAGGTAATGCACTGCACGGTATTCTGCGACCCCAGGTTCAATAGGGATGGGATAGCGAAGGCAAGGCATGCGACGTTATCAAAGTGGATAGAGAGAGAGGCGTTAATACGGTTAAGGGCGACTGCGCGCTTTTCTAAGTTATTTGCGTGTGAAGTGAGATTGAAGGATTCTGCACGAGAGAGAACACATACAGGCGGAAAGTTTCAGGAGCTTGATAGTCCGTCTCGCGGAGTGAAGCAGGCGCGAAACATCATCATTTGCATTTGCGCTCATTAGTAAACAGCCTGAGAGATGTCCATATCAACGAGTCGGGTTAGATCGAACGGGCTGCGGGTGGCAGGTGCGCTTAAGGAGCCAGGCCACGATTGAATCTGAGAGCTCTACACGCAGACCAGTGATCTCTGGGCGACGCGATTGGGCACTCAAAACCTGCGTCTCGTCCATGCTGAAGTCGTAGACTCCGAGGAACGAGAGCTCGGCGATTTGAGGAGGGTATCCGGAGAATACGCGCGTGGCAAATCGGGATTCGAGGTCTGGGTGCAGGAGGTCAACGGAAGCGGTGGAATAGCATCATTGGGAAGAAGATTGCATATCTGAACCCAGTGCTCAACTGGAGGGCGATCTTGAGCAGACACTATCTGCTGGGGCGAGGAGACTCTTGACGGCCAATTGCAAGCTTTGCTGTGTGATGCACTAAGGAGGCCAACTAACCACATACTAGGGAGCCTGAGACCCACCTCGGAGAGCAATTCGCGGCTGCGCTAGTATCGATATCTAGTGCGTGGAAACATGGGTGCAATGGGACGGATTCAGATTCAAAGACATTTACTTATGTATTACATGATACATGCGCAGAGAAATATAATAAACAGATTAAGTATTTACCATGGGAACTCTCCACCATCAAACGCGAATCGGCCTAGACGCATAACTATGAGAAACAGCGGTCGGTTTTAGGACAAAAATACTCACCCGTCTTGCCATTCTTATCCATCAGACACCACTCAACCAGCATCTGCGCACCCTGCTCCGGCGTCTTTCCGCCAGGCGTGAACCCATTCAACTTTGTCGTCGTGAGCCCCGGCGTCGCGGCATTGACCTTGATATGCGCCTCCTCCAGTTGCGCGCGAGCGCAATGGTATATGGGTTCGCTGCGGCCTTGCTCGTGTTGTACGCGACCGCTTCGTGCAGGTAGCTCTTCGGACTCGCCATGAAGCTGTTCGACGCCATGTCCGTCGAGAGGTTGAGGATCACGGCCGGGCTGTCTGGGGATGCGGCGGCGCGCAGCAGCGGGAGGAATGCGGTCGTCGTCTGCACCATGCCGAAGAAGTTGGTCTCGAAGGTGCTGCGGATGGTGGCGAGGTCTGTCGTGGTCGCACCCATCGGCTTGTCCATGTGGCTGACACCTGAAATCGCGTCAGAATTGACTGAGGAGCGTGTGGGCATCACAGCCCACCAGCGTTGTTGACGAGGACGTCCAGGCGGCCCTCGTCCTTCTTAATCTTCGCGGCGGCGGCCTTGACTGAGGCGGGATCGGTAATATCAAGCTGCACGAACTTCACATCGAGATTCTTTTCTTTCTTAATTTTCGCACTGTAAACGGCAGATGAGCCTCAGATGCTGCAGTAACTCAGTTGAAGCGCACACTGCCTCGGCCCCCGCAGCCTCCTTGCGCGACGCAAGGTACACGGTGTTCCCCTTTGCTGCAAGGAGGTGCACGAGCTCATAACCGATCCCAGTGTTGGAGCCTGTTACAAGGATGACTTTCTTGCTTGACGTCATAGAGATTGAGATTGGAGTCTGGGGGGGCTGACGTTGTATGGGAGATGTCTAGAGAATGCGTTAGAAAGCGAAGAGAGACGCTCCTTATATGCGGGCGAGATCTGTGAAGTCATACTTATGCGTTCACCGACAGTCAATTTAAACCACTAGGCCAAAGTGGACGGTTTGAGGGACAGGTGGCTCAGGTTTGATCAGCGATGACGACTTGGCAAGGCTTTGAATTGCCCGGTCTCACTCGGTGACAGGGCATGCCAACCCATCTTTAGAATTGCCTCCTAGTAGTTGACAATCGCTCCCGCGGAATCACTGACGTCGCGGGCCTCGCGGGACCAAAATGAGAGGGATATTAACCTACTACGCTCAAAGAGTCGAGGACGCTTGCGGCGAGGCCAGAAAGAAAAGAAACGAACAGAGGGTGCATATAAGCACATGTAACACGCACATTACCCGGAATGAAAGCCATAATCAGCGGCCACACGATTTTCAGTGGTTCTGATGTACGATTTTTGCTATAAAACAGTCACCAGTATGTTTTAAAGTACGCACTAGTCGGAAGGAAGGGGAGAAACGACGACCCACAATGACTGAAGTTTCAATGGCCGGGGACCACGGCATGTCATGCGGATCCGCAAAGAAGAAGTTGAGGGTTTTACTCCTCGTCTTGCGAATTTGGTGAGCCTGAAGAGGCCTTCTTGATCATGATGAACGAGTCCCGGCATTCCTCTACCGCACTCATCTGGCGTTCCCAAGATTCGATCATGTGAACTGGCCGAGTGGGGAAGCGCTGGAAAGCAAATAAGTGCAGGACATCGACGTCAGCGACTGCAGCCTACGCGTAACCACTCCAGGATGCCAACCAAGCCGATCGGATGGAGGAAATCCTGGTGGCAAGCCTCGTGATATTCTGGGTCGCAGCGTAGCCTTCCGCATAACTGCGCGAGGTTGACGCCTTCGAGAGCACTGAGCACTGCGTCGCACGGGTCGGACTGTGCAACCATTGTGAGCCATGTACTGTCAAATTCAATGAGCACGCGATTGAAAAAAAAAACATATTGAGTGGAACTCACCAGTCGAACTCGAAAAAGTTGTTCGTGATGAGAATGTCCTTGATGCGAGAGATACAACATAAGGCTGTGAATTGCGAGATCTCTTGACGCGATATGTGCATTAGGCCGATTCGGAGAGGATCACAGAGGAAGTCAATGAGCGTGGGGCCGGATGACTTTGACCAAATCCAATCTGTGTCTAGCCAGTCACGGAGTGCGCACAGAGGGCGTAGAGCATCCCACTTCAGTCCGAGGAGGTCTAGGACTGGAGTCACGGTCTGTCGTGATGGCCAGACAACTGAGAGACGGAGAATGGAGAGGAGATCAGGGTTCTGCGACAGGATTTGGGCATACAAGTTATCGAACTTCGGGTCGTTCACTGGGCAGGCCTCGCATATGGGACTGCGGAGCTTGGAAATGAAGTGCAGATCGTCCCAAATTTGAATGAGATCAGATGGGGCCTGAGGGGAGCTCTGTTTGATATGGATGAGTGAAGTATAACTCGCTGTACTTGCTTGACTTACCTCCAGCCAGGTTACGATTGGAGAGGCAGTCCCCGTTGTGTTTGAATAATGATGCACGCTCTGTACATCAACGTTCCGAAGGATAGGGAAAAGGTCCAGCGTTGGAGGAATTAGGACTATGCACTGTAGGAGTGCCGTTGCGATCAACCTTTAGGCGTTGAGATAATTCAGCAACCTCAACAAAAATCGTACCTAAACAGCAAAGGACGCAAGGACAACGTGGATAAGCTACGAATCATACTGCGGACAAAGTCAGAATCCAGGCTCGGTGATGCAATGCACCACGTCGATGAGCGGGCGCCATCAACGAGAAAATCTTCAAAAGATGCATGAAGCAGCGTGATGGAGTGTCGGAATCCGATGCTACGGACAGGTGGAACAGAGAGGAGAGAATGCAAGCCGCGCAGAGCGAGACGCGATGTTCCTCCGCGGAGCTGTAACGCGACGTCCGCTTCCTCGGGATCCAAGTCCCCGTGGCTCCAGATCGCGTGCAGGACTCGACGGAGCAATGGCTTGTTGGGGAAGGGCGACAAGATTTGAGAATATAGGTCATCGAGCGGAGCCGTGCTGTGGGGGTCTAGTCGGAGAACAGAGTCCAGCCGCTCTGCCGGATGTGAATACTCGTCGTCGACATATCGCACGACAGTCGATGCGTATATAAAAGTTCCCGATGATTTTTCGACCAAATGCTCGATAGCTACGCTGCCCGGCCAGCTCTTATCCAAGAGGGTTCCCCGGGACATGTGGACCTCCCGGATACGGGTAAATTCATCGCAAAAGTATCGACGGATGTCTGCGAATGCGGCCGCGTCCGCACGCAGCGCGAGATGCCGACATATATCGAAATTATGAGTAGCTTCGAGGACTTCACGGAGGTGTGGTTCTGGTCGACTGGCGATGAGGAAACGTGCGGGGCAGCGGTGCCCGCGAAGTGCTTCGACGACAAGTTTAAGGAGCATGACTTGTGCATGACGGTCCTCGCATTCATCCAGTCCATCGATAACAATTATCGGTCGGATCGTTAGCGGCGGCGCATTTGCGAACGGTGTGACGATAAGTTTCTGAAATTGAAGATGCATTGCCTGCCCAAGGACGAGCCTATTGGTTTCCACCACTTGTTGAATTGCGACACGTAGCTCCGGAAAAGCAGTGGCCAGCTGGTAGGCAAGGGTCGGGAACACATGTTTCCAAGTTCCACGATCCGGATTTCCCCGTTGGAAAAAGAACGAAGCCCCCAATTTGCCGTGCTCATGGCAGTACGCCGCGAAAGTCTGAGAAATGGCGGACTTGCCAACCCCCGCGGGCCCGTGAAGCCAAAGAAGAGTGCCCTCTTGGTGTTCATCTAGACACCACTCGTGCAAGCCATCCAGCAGCGAACCACGCGTGCCCGGATGACAAGAAGGCTCTGGCGGTCGCTCTGCCGAGTTGTATAAAGCACCCGGGACAACGGAGCGATACAAAACGTCGAGACCTGGAAATCATAAGCCGCTCAATCATCGGGGTGCAGTCCAGTGGGCGTACCATTTTCGCCGTACGAGGTTATGTTCAAGTTTGTCATGTTCCCGCCTACCGTGTTGTAGGTTCCGTTGGAATAAATCCGAGGTGATCTCCCTACGAAATGTGGATCTGGGGCGAGACGCATCGAGGGAATTCTTGAGGGGCCGTCCTGTTATGTTGCGAAGTGAATGGATGGACGAGACCCGCTTGATAGTGGAATGTGAACCTCATTAGCCATAGCATGACCATGGTCGATATTTGACTCTGTCCTCCGGAGGGAACTCGCTATAAATTTTATTAGGAGTGAAAATGGTCATTGTCTACACCTCACTATAACGAGCAACTCCCTCCTGCGGCTGCCTGCTAGGTTGTTCGACCCGCAGCTCATTGCTGTTTCCTGAACAAGTATTGTCATTCGATGCGTCGCTTTATCGGCATCGTTTCTCACTTGAATCGTGTTCACCGTCCTGCTCCGAGGAACCACTTCCTCGAGACACGGAGGTGAAGATATTGAAGTCGCCAGCAACATCGTTAAACGTCCCGCCTTGGAAGTTGATAGGTTGGCCAAGAGGTGGGCGGACAGAAAGCGCGTGATATCATGCTCAGAATTCGCTGGCATTTCAAATGAGGGGGGGGGGGGGGGGGTCCACGCGAGCGGTTGATCGGTCCGAGCTCCGCGCCCAATTCTTTCTAGTATTGCTGATCTCCCAGTCCTCGCTACTGCTGTTCGACTGTACAAAAGAACGAAACACTGCCAATACATTCTGTTTATGCCCCTTGCTGTCTACGCTGAGCCGGCCCACCTCTTTTTCGCTTCTTGCCAGCGACATTAGCCCGATCTACGCCTTCATCTGGGCCTGCGATGTCCTTGAAAATGGCCGGAATCTTGGCTTCCGGAATTCCAAGTGCCCGCTCCTCACCTTCCGTCAGCTTCATCACTTCCCAAACGTCGTGCGGCAGCCGAATGCCCTCCGGACTCAATGGGGAAGCATATTCTGGATGTGCAGCCGCCAGATGCTCGGGCATGTTGTAGCGCCATTGGGCACGCTGGGCGTCGCCTGCTCGCGGTATGTCCGGGAGGCAGATCGTGCAGATGACGGGTACGTTGCGACACGGGGTGGTTGTGGAACCTTTCTCGGCAGGCTTGTAGTTGAAAGGGACGAGCATCGAGCAGTTGGTCTCAACGTGTATCGTCGGACCCTTTCTGCGGAGATGGACGTCGCATTCCGGGCGGTTTGAATGGCCACAAAGTCCACAGGGCATGGTCGGCCCAACCTTTAAAGGAGTTCAGCTGATACTAATAAAATCCAAGGCACCTACCGGCACACGAAGGTCCTCGGACACTCCGCGATGGCACCGCAGAATATGGGCCGAAATATGCGCGCGCCAGTTGCCGGGACGTTCGCCGCAGAAATGGCAGACACGTTGTACCTTGTTGTCGTGCTGCTGGACGAGTTGCTGTGTACCCGGGTGACATACGAGAGCGTAATTCCCTGAGATAGAATATCAATTGAATGTAGATTAGAAACAATGAAATCTCACCATTATCGAACGAATACGGAAAATGGCTCGTCTTCTTGAGGCTCATGATAGAGGTAAGCGCGATCTTTTGTTCAATGATGACGTTCCAAAGGAGCTCGCAGACTGCGCCCATTGGCCCGTCGTCGATTTCCCAAGATCGCCCGGCTGAGTTGATTCGATAGGCAAGCTCACCGAGACGGGGAACTGCATCGACCATCCGGGGATCCACAAGCTCAGTGAGCACGCCCGGCACAGATACGATAACCACTTTGTCTGTTGTCTTTGTCGTCCCCGCCATCGCGGAGTCCACCTGCACATACCCG
Source organism: Mycena latifolia (assembly GCA_029289555.1). Classification (NCBI taxonomy): domain Eukaryota; kingdom Fungi; phylum Basidiomycota; class Agaricomycetes; order Agaricales; family Mycenaceae; genus Mycena; species Mycena latifolia. The sequence continues at coordinate 117,921 of JARJLE010000098.1, forward strand.
CCATTCCAAATCCAGGACCAAGGTGACTGGTCCTCGGAGAGCCAGTCCTGCGAGCGGAGGTCTTCGTGTGAAGGAGGTCGTGGTAGTACTGCGGCGCTGTCAGACTCTGAGAGTTGGTCGTTCAGAGTGGGGATCATCGTCATGGTGAGAATCTGGCCGTTGAGCTTGACTTTGGCCAGCGGATTACGGATGGTTTGAATGCTAACGGAGATTGTGCCGACTGTAGGCATAATCTTGGTGAATGCCATGTGGTTTCGGAGCGTACGGAGGGATGGTAAGCCGAGACCGTGATTCACAGCATAGAGCAATTTACGTCCGCCGAGACGATAGACCATCAGTGCGATGTCCAACGTTCGAGAGTCGAGAACTGGACGGGGACGATAAACACCTTCAAGAGCTGACTGCATCATACGGATAATTGCACTTGGGCTGGCTCCGCGACGAAGACCCACACTGACGAGCTGCTGGAGTCTTGGTATGTTCATTTCTGCCACCGCATCCATGAAGCGCTTGTAGTCCGCAATTTCCGCATGGCACTCGCAAGATTGCGCGCATAATTGAGGCCCTATATCGGAATATTAATGTTGGTCTGGTAGCAAGCATGGAGAGAGGTACCTTTAGCCGCCAGCGTCGAACCTCCTCCGTTCGATCAGCAAGGAGGCTTTGAATCTGAGCCCAGTTAAGATAGCGAAAGTTCGTCCGGCTGTCCGCCTGAACCGCCTGGTCGACAAGTTTCTGGACTTCGGCCGGTATCCGAGCACAGTGAGAGCAGCAGCCGCCGAGTCGAGCTTCTTGAGTGCACGTTTTCGAGAATGCAATGACGGTAGTACCACGGTTGTGGATTTCGACAACAAAGGGAAGAGAGCCGGGTGTTACACCAATGCGATGGAACGGAAACATTTCGTTGAATGGGCCGACTTCCACAGGCCAGTCTAACTGACTTCCTGGGCAGGTCTGGACGATGATCATTGGAGAGACAGTGGGAGAAGGGTTGCGCAGAGCTTCGGGAGGGAGGGATGAGGAGCGCCCTTGTCTATTTCCATTACTAAGTAACCCGGTCGATGAAGATGTTTAAATGCTTACTGAACACCATCGTCCTCGTCGTCATCGGACTCGTCGTTGCGCGGAGATGCCATCGAACTATTCTTTTTGCGCGGGGAAATAACAGGAGGAGCAGTGAAGGCTCGGTGTGCCTTCAGGCACTTGTTACTCTGCTGATGACTTTCAAGATTTGCGAAATGGTTCGGAATGCTGAGTGGGCGACGTGTAGGAACTGAGGTACGAATCCAGTGGTCGCACAAGGAGCAGTTCAACTCCCACACATCTCCGCGCCCTCGACGAGTCTTCAGTTCTCCCGCTTCGTACTGCTCAAAGTGGGTTTCTCCGGGGGTAGTGCTGGTTACAGGAGGAGGGGCGCGGTGTGAAGATGTTGTGGGGGTCCCAGGGAGGTGGTAGTGTGCGGTTCGTGATGATAATGCGCTATAACCAGAGTCGTAGACAGAGCCGAAGACGCCAGAATTAATGGGGGTATTGTACACGAATGCCTTCGGAATATAACGGTCGGGAGATGGGTCAGAGAACGTGGGTGCATCGCAAGGAGAGGAGGAGGAAACGAAAGTATTGAAAGCTTCAGAGCTCGACGGAGTAGAGTCGGTTGCAGGCAGAGTAGGAAGAGTATCGTGAGGTGTCGTCTGGGCCCGAGGAGCGGGAGTTATATCGTCGCTGATTTTGAAGAAGTCAGAAGAGAGGAAGGAGAAGGCCATTATGGATTCGTTAGTGTAGAATAAGGAGCGTGGGCGCGGTCCAGCACGTCGTGGCGAACGTCCAGCGCGCCGTCGACGCCGTCGAGTGCGAGACGCGTTTGTTTGTCATTGTTGGGCCATCGGTCCAAAAGAGCCGGAACCCGAAGATGGATCAATTTTGCTTGTACGCATCTTCGCCGTCACATTTCAGCAAAATTGAAGACGCAGATTCATTCACAGTGTATGCTAATGGGGGGGTAGAGCCTTTTAATTTGTAGATATGTGGAGAACTGAAAGAGCTAGATAGAAATCGAGTGAGAAGCCCCCAAGAAATCGAAAACGTGACCGGACCGCGTTCCGGCGGAGTTTGAAAGAGGCATGATATCTCGGAGTTCTCCGCCGCCCACCTCTTGAGGTTGGCTCCCGCTGATTGTAAGAGACATGGCGGTCAAGATGGTGTCAGCTCTGAGGCAGTGCTCAAGTTACGGAACGAAGGCGGAAATAGCCGGTCCTGACACAATTCTGACATGTCGATTTTCCCCACCACAGAGACTTCTGATAGCGCCCGGCTAAATCGCGAGCTGTAGTTCCGGATCCTAAATTAGCATGTACTATGTACTTGCACCTACTTGCACCAGGTCGAGCATTTTTTAGTCCAGATTGAAGCTAGTGAATGCCACAGTCTTTGAATTAGAGCCATGAACGGAGCATGCACGTCACATACCGGCAAGTTAATAAATACCCAGCGCCCGCACTAGACTTCATCGATTCATCGCTGTCAACGAGACGCCAAGAGACGGCTATGGACCGATGTGTTCGCGCAATTACTACAACAAAGACAAAAGAGCGTGGTAGTATGTGTATAACAGCAATAGCAAATAAGTAAACACTTAAATAAGAACCAGACCCGCACGAAACCAAACGAAAGGAGCGATATACAACACAGCGCAGGAACGGCACTAGGGGCACGGCACCGAAAGGGTGCCAGGAGCACGGCAGCACACAGGTCAGATCTAGGTACACCCGTCAACGAGGCTGTTTTTGGGGATGGTCTGGTGGTAGTCGTCGACCCATGTTGTCAACAGCGGGTTCGTGTACGCTTCGATGTACCTGCGGCCCAAAAATCGGTAAGTAAAGGCGCGGGGACGAAGGAGAAGGAAGGGACGCACGTATCGATGTACGCGGCCGTCGGGCGTTCCGGCGGGTCGCACCCGATGTTGATCTTGTCCGGGTGCTGGTACACGCGGACCCAATCTATGCGCATCGTCGCCGGGAACACAAGGTGCTCAAAGTCGACGAAGCCGAACGCGTGGGAGATACCCAGGTTCGCGAGGATGTACTGCGCAGGGCGGGAAAAGAGGTGAGTTATGGCTGCGTTAGTTGGCGCGCGGGAGGAGTGCGCACCAGGGGCTCGTCAGTGATGGGGCGGGCGGCGATCTCTGTGAGGGGGTCCGCGCCGACGCCTGCAGCGTTGAGCGTCCAGGTCACCTGGTTGTTTGTGATCCAGGTAATGTACTACGCGGCTGGTGAGCAAGGTCCTGAAAGGAGGAGGACGGAGACGCACGGCATTTTCGTAGCCCGGGACATACTCGAAGCCCTGCACTGCGGAGCAGCCATCGATGAGCTGGTAGCAGGACTGGTCTGCGCTGCGTCAGCCGCCGGAGAGGAAAGCAGGAGAAGGGAAAAGGCGCACTGGTGGTGGAGACGACGGACGTCGCCTGCTGGAACACCCCACCGGAGTACGAGTTCTGGTGCGACAGCGTGAGGTCTGCGATGTACAGGTTGTCGGAGGAGTTGTCCCAATGGTACGCCGCGTTGAAGGGCTGCAGCGGTATAATCAGTGACTGTAGCCAGCTGATGGGGAGGGGTACCCACCGCCCACTGAGCCGACTGCGAGACCTGTCCGACGTGCGCGCCGTCCGGGCCTCCGATCTACAGGATGGTGGGTCAGCGTGTAGAGCGGGAGCAAGCGGCGGCCGCAGCGCACCTGTGCCTCTGCAAGACGAGAAGACGGTCAGCGAGGGGCGGGGGCGGTCGCGCAGGGCAACGTACCGAAGATGTCGATCTCGGGTGCCGAGCGCCCGACGTATGTGCCGTCCGAGTGTATCGGGCCCGGGTGCGACTCGCCCTTGCACGTGCAGCGCGAAAGACGTTGGCCGGGGAGGAACGAAAGCTCTTCGCCGCCGTCGTCGCCACCGCTAGTCAGCGCCGCGACCGGGCCGTCGTTAAGCGTCTGGTTGGAGAGCGTGCCGACGTCGCAAGCGTCGTAGACGTAGGGCCACTGCGGGGCGCGTTAGCAGACAGCGGGCGGGGGGGAGATGGGGTACGTACCATGCCGTCGAGAGTCGCGCCGTAGCCCGCGCGCCCGAGATTGCCCCTGCAAAGATTGCCTTAATGACCATGCGCGAACAGGGTCGCAGGCGAGTACGTACATCGTCCACACCGCGGGCCAGAGCCCGAAGACGTTGTTAATGCCAGGGAGCATGACGCTCGTGACGATAAGGCCGCCCGTGAAGCAGAATTTGTTCCAGGTGGACATCATGCCGCCCATGTACGAGAGGTTGTGGTTCGTGCTCGGGTCGAGGACTTTCGTGAGGTTGATCTCCAGCGCGCCGTTGCGGGTCGTGATCATGGAAGGGTCGTACCTGAGCGGGACGGGATCAGCGGAGAACGGACCTGGGGCCGCAGACGCAGACGCAGACGCACCACTCGAGATTGTCCGTCGCCCAGTAGTGGAGGTCGACCGCCTCCCAATATGGGTCCTGCAGTACGGGTCAGGGGATGACAGAAACGAGAGTGACGACGCACGTCGCCGGGGTAGAAGCTCCGCCCGTCCATCTCGAACTCGTCGCTGAAGATGAGCTGCAACGTCTGGGACGGGTCATGATACCCGCGGATATTGTACAGCTCCTGCGGGCGGGGGGATAAGCGGCGGACAATGTGGGGAGTGCAGCAGAACGCACCTTGGGCGTATCAAGATCGATGAGGCCCCAGTTGCCTATCACCGGCACCTGCCCAGTGAAGTTGACGTGCAGGTCGCTCACTTTAACGGGGTTTATGAATGCGTTCGTCACGGGGTAGCCGAGGCTACGGCGCGGTCAGTATCGTGGCCAGGCGGGAGGCGAAGAGGGCGGAGGGGGCGCGCGGGGGATGGGGCGGAGAGGACTCACAAAAGCCCGACAATACACAGCAACAGCACAACTATGCACCCGACGTTCTGGAGCCCGCGGCCCGTGAAGATGTTGTGGGTATTATGGTCCCGTTGCGGGTCGTGCAGCGCGTCGTCCGCCTCCGCGTGCGAGATATCCGAGCCCCATGCCGCGGGGTCGGGGGCCAGGTGGAACTGCCGTCCAACTTCGTCAGTATGTCATGCTGGTGGGCCGGTATGGACGCACCTTCTCAGAGATAGATGGCTGGAGCGACGATGGACGACTGCCTCCGCGCACGGCCGGGAGCATGTACCGCGACTCCTCCGGGAGCGAGCCGGCATCGCTGCCGCGGAGGCTCGGTGCCGGGGCGGGTTTGCGCGCAAAAGATGGTTGGGGGCTCGACGAGTTCAAGGAGGACTTGCGACTGGCCGCCGGAGAACCCGGGAAGGATCCTGGAGTGGGAGACTGGGCGCCGAGTAGATTCGCAGAGGAAGGGCTCTGCGGAGGAAAGTATTGGCCCTGCGGCTGGTTTGACATGGTGAGTCAAGCAGCAAGAGGGGAAAGGGGCCGCCGGCGAATGCAAAGGCGGAGAGCGTGAAGGCTGCAGGAAGAGGAAGGAGGAGAAAGACAGAGATGGAAAGGCTTGGCACGCCCGCCCATCTGAGCATAGCCATCACACGGAGATAGTTGGCCGCAATGTGTCAGCGAAACTTGAAGCGTCTGGTTCCGAGCTAGGTTCCGAGATGGCAATCGAATACGCGATCATAATTGGTCCTGAGACCAGAGGGACCAGGCACAACAGGGAATTATTCACGAATTTATTCCGATTTTTGCGGCAGGGTACTTGCAGGGCACGGCGTCACTACGGCGTCTTGAGTGGCATCGCGATAATCATATCTTGACGACCGGTGATGTGGCTGAGACCGGATCAGCTTCAAGAAATCGGTGCACATTGGCCCCACATGAAAAGGATTCACAAGGAATTCGAAGGGGAAGGGCGACGAGCGAGACAGCATTGAGAGTGAGCGACGAGTGCAAGCGAGACAGGATGCCGTTCAGGGGGGCGTCCGAGTCGTCATGGCTACCCCATGAAGAGAGGCAGCGACGACGCTGGAGTCTGCTGGAACTTGAGAACGAGGAGGTGGTGGTGGAAAGGAAAAGAGAGACAGCGGGGATGTTTATGTGTTTGGCTCGGGCTGCGGAAATTCCGTACACTGGCTATTCTTGGCAGCGATGATGAGTTGCTAAATTTGCAACAATATTTTCGGAGGAAAATAAGCCGCCAAGTCGAGTAGTTGCCGAACAATGCGTAAGAGGGAAGGAATGCGAAGGCGATGATAGCGCACTAGCGACCATCCAAATAATGCCAGTGCTCGTGCATCCGGGTGAAGACTCGAGCTCATGCAGGGCAGGCGAATGGGTTTCAAATATCGTGGGGTCCTCTGTGAGGAGGAGGAGGAGCGTATTACGGCCTGATATGTCCCAGGCGCGTCCCGACTGCTGCTCGACTCTCATTCTTTCCCCTTCGGTCCAGGCGACACGGGCGAGGAATTGGAACCGTAGATTTGCTCGCCAAGAGCGTGGCTTGAAGATTCCAAGGTGCGACGAGAAATATGCACCCAGGTGGAAGGAGAAGCGAGCTTGTTGAACCTGAGCGCTGAGCGCGCAGATGGTAGATCAGTCCGTTCAAACTCCGCCCGGCGTCCGCCGAACATATCGCGACCGCACGTGGCGACATATCGCACGCGACATCCCACGTGGCGGCCACGTGCATCGACGCGCGACGCGTTGCGCAGCGCGCTGTCGTTATTTCTGACACTGCCAGTGACAGTCTGACTGAGTCGTTACGCGTACCGATAGTAGCAGTGTAGAACAGTCCCCTTGGTGAATTTTCTCCACGCTTCGGAGCGTAAACTTCATTATACATCCCCACTGTCCTACGCAAAAATGCCAATTGCTGCCAAAAGGGAAAAAATTCCGGCGACCCTAAATTTCACTCTAATTTCCTGGAAGTACATACAGTTCGAAAATTGGAGTCATATGTTGGTGTAGCATTTAAGCCAGAAATTGATGGTTGGATTTCAGATCAGCAACTCATGACGTACCCCATTCACGCACTGCATACTTCCTGAAAGTCTTCAGAGTTTACGGAAGTGCGTGTAACATAGACAGAGCACAGTACTAGTGAGGCAGCTCAATTTTTGAGAACAAATTGTTCCCTTAACGAACCTTAACGAACCCACAAAGACCGAGCCGATATCGATGGCGTCAGGGGCAGTGCACAAAATAACCCGCCGGCCGATTGCCACTCATCTTCTGACTACCAAGTCAACTTCGCCTCGACATGCCTCGCATCCTCCCGCCCGAAATCTGGCTCAAAATCTTGCAGCTAGTTTCCAGAGGAGACCTCCGACGCCTTGTCTTTGTTTGTCACGACTTCCGGGACCTGTGTCAGCCGCTTCTCTTCCGACGCCAGTACATTACAACTCCCCCTTGGGTGGCCGTCCGCGGCCTGAAGGATGACAGTCACACGGCGTCTCCACCGCGCGAACATGCGTCTGCGCAAACTCGCTGAGAGCGGCCATGCCGATGCAGTTCGTGCCTGGGAGTTTTACGGGAGTTTGTCCTTGTCGGATCTCCCTGGGATGTATTCCAACGTGCTACACATGCATTTGGTGCCGGAGACGTACGACAATATGGTCCAGCGTTTCACCTCCACGCTCGGCGCATACCGAAACCTACGAGCGTTGCACGTCTCCCGGTTCGAAATCGATTCGGCATTCCGCGACACCTTATCGTCTTTGGGGCAGCTCGAAAGCTTGCACATGACTGATTGTGACATCTCGGCTCGAACGGGACACCTTCTGCCTCTGCACACCCTGTCCTTGACGACGGATTTAACCTCCAGTGACACCGAGACTGAACCTCTCCAGATCGTGTCGCCGGAAACACTGCGGACCCTTACCATCGATGATTCCCGCGATGCATGCGCTTTCCTATCCAGCCTCAGTAGCGGCAATCTTAACAACCTCGTTCACTTGAATATCAGACTCTCCGCTCTCCTCACGGACCGGTCGTTGGCGTTCGGGTTTTTGAAGCGCTGTGCGCATGTGACGCATATCGAAATATCACATCTTTCCACTCTGTCGGGAACCCTACCCTCTCGCCTTCCGCCTGCCGTGATTCCCAACGTTATTTCCTTCAAAGGGCCGCCGACTCTCGGGGGACTAATCACGTTCAACCGCCCCGTCTCTGCTGTGACATTTTCGAGCCCCTTCCACGGCGCGAGCCAGGCGATCCAAGCCCTGGGGGCCATCACCCACGCGTCCGTCTCGCTCCGCGCTCTCTCCCTCCAAATCCCGATAGAAGCGACCGCTGACGTCTGTGCCGCGATTACGCAGAACTTCCCGGACCTGCGCGAACTGTCCCTTGGGCTGCTGACAGCGAATCCGCCGCCATCGAGGCGTCCGCAGTCAGACGTCGATCGCTTTATAGAGCTGGCCAAGTCTTGTGATCCTGATGAGTATGAGCATGATCCAAATGCTCTACTCGCGGACTGGAATATGGCCCGGGACGCGGATTCAGAAGAGAGGGAGCACCGGGAGTACCGCGATCTCATGTTCTCAGAAAAGACGGATGAGCGCACGCTATACTTGTTGGACAACGACAGCGTTGAGTCCATCGCCAGTCCCGACCCCGACTTGCCCAGGCTGCTCCCGGGGCCGTTCGTCGGGGGAATCGTAGAAGGGATTCCCGATATTCGTACACCGGGGTACATATACAGTGTGTTGTGCCTCAACCCTCCCTCCCGCATACATCTAACGTCTTGTGCTTAGCCATGTCGGGGCGCAGCTTCCCACCCCAGGGCACACTGGGCAAATGGGTCTCGGAGTCACAGGTAATAGTAGATTCGCAAGACCCAAGGGCCGTCCGATCCATTCCTCCTGTACTCATTGCCACGCAGGGACCCATCCATGCGCTGCTCAGCAGCATCTCCAAGGGCCGCGGCTTCCCTGCGGGTTTAGTCACGATGCGTCTGATGTCGGGCCTGCGTGGGGGCGTCCACTCCGGGCGCATCTCGGCCTTTACGCTATTCTCGCAGCAGCAAGCCGTACTGGGGCTCGAGCAACGGCTCCCAGCGCTCCGCCAGCTGGCGTTCGCGGAGCAGCGTGGGGAGGATAGTGTCTGGGTTCGCGATGGGGATGTATGGAGACAGCGGTGCGTGCATGTTCCTGAACTCTTCTCATGCTTTCTGATGGTTCTGGTGCAGGGCGAACGGGACTATTATTGCGTCCATGGGACCATAGTGCATAAATTCTACAATCATTACGTATATTTTGTGGTGGAAGGTCAAATTCATGTTGGGGCTGTTCTGGATAGATCTTTCGCACGAATAGCGTCCTCCGTAAACAAGCTCCAATCATTGCACAATCGTGGTTTAGGAGAACCCCTCCGAAAAATGAAGCCATCGCTCGCGTGTTCATTGCTCGCTTTCCCCCTCTGAAAATAAAATCAGGTGCAGATATTTATCTCAAACATCCCCGTTCCCCATATTTGGTGAATTTGAACGTTGCAGTGTCGGAGGTAAATTGGACCCCTTTTTGCGTGCCATACACCCACCAAAAGGTACTTCACCCTGGTTCCATTGCGGAACGAAAACTGATCACGTTTCACAGTCCTCCCACGAAAGCGAAGCCTGCCGGCGAATCCGTCGAGATGCTCGCCAGACAGCCTCTTAATCGACGCCCCTTCTTTAAGCGCCTCCTCCTTGGTCCGCGGATCGTCCTCGGTTTAGTATCTATCTTTGCTCCATTCGCGATCCAATACCGTTACTTAATGAATCCTCTACGTTCCCGTGTGCTTCGCGCTCGCCGCCGCCCGCCTGGCGGCCTTCCCTCGCGGAGCCGGGGGGTTCTTGTCGGCGGTATTGAACACAAGTGCGTATGCCGTTCGTTATACACTTGACTGACAGCTGATTCAATTGGGCGACTAATAGTGCGCACGCCGCCGGCAAACGACTTGTTGTTTCTGATCCTTGGAGCGGGAGTCGCCGCGGGCTGTTACGTTTTGGACATCGTCCTCAAGGTTTCTGGAATGCAATCGGGGGTACTGGGCAAGGCTGCTGAGGGGCTGTGGCAGTTCGCGTTGATCCTAGGGAACGTGGAGTCTGATCACGAGGGTGGGGGTGCAGCGCAACTCTCGCCTGTGTATCCTAAAGCGGATTTGAAAGGTGAGCCCAAGAGATAAAAATGCACAAATAAATGTGGCTGACTCGCGAGGAATAGACTTGGAGAGTGGAGTCGGAGAGCACGCGGTGAACCCAGACAAATCTGACTCTGCGCACGGGGTGTCCGTAGCACAACTCCCGCCAGTGTATTCTGAGACGTATTTCAAAGGCAAGCCATCGAGATCGCTATCCGACCAATAAACGTGGCTGACTCACGAAGAATAGACTTGGGGTGTTCGAGCACCGAGAGGGCACAGTGAACACAAGTCACTCTGACTCGGCGGATGGGAACGGAAATGAGAAAGGCGAGGAGGGGAATTGAATATGACTCAAGGGAGATTGCATAGCAACAACAACGCGTTGAAGAGCGATCAGTATGGCAGAATGTATTCATGTTGAAGTTTAATGCCTCGCAATGGTGGAGTTCGGCGTTGGAAGGACTTGGTATTTTTGAACGTGCAGAGAACACTTGCGAATGTCAATGCTGCAACCGGGAAATCTGCATATATTTCGAAAGCAAGCCTGACGGTCAGACGGATATACGTAGAAGATCAGGTCCGCAGGTAAGTATGTGGGGGTGGAATTACTCGGCGCCCTGTGCGGCCACGACGAGCGACCCGAGGAAGAGGAGGGCTTGACTGAAATCGGCGAGATTCTGGGGGCCAGTCGCGCTCGGGGTTGAAGCAGCACTCGCAGACGTAGAGGTGGTGGAAGTGGAGGCCGACGTGCTGGCCCCCGCGCTCGTAGTGCTGGTACGGGAGATAGTGTTTGAGGTGGTGATACTGGTTTTGGAGGTGGTGGTACTGGTCGACGTGGTGCTCGTCGTATGCTTGGTGCTGGTGGTGACAAGTTTCTTCGTGGTGGTGGTTGTCGTGTCATCGTCCCCACCACCGCTACCGCTGCCGTCCGTGTACGACCAGTCCCCTGCGGAACGGTGAGCAAGGATTAGGAGAGTCCGCGGAGCTGAATTTGAGGCGCACCGTAGATGTACCCAACCTCCTCGTTGTTGCCCTCGCCGACGAAGAAGCTAAACAGGCTCTGCGAGAAGTCGAGCGCGTCCCACGGGCATTCCATGCACTACGTTGACCTCTGAGTCAGTGCGAATCCAGCTTACACTCACAGACAAAAATTAGAGAAAAATAGAGCTGAACGCGGACCTCGTCGACGATCTTGGCGGTGGTGCTCTTCCCCTGCCAGCTGATGTGCACTTCACGCCCGCAGTTCGCGCCATTATCCCACTCCAAGTGGGTGAGCGCTACGACCTGGCGAACGATGCAGGGGGGGGGGATTTTAATACAGGAGTAAAGGGGGCGAAGGGACGGACGTACGAACTCGGAATCGGTGTTCCACCACCCGCAGGCACCCCTGTGCAAGTCAGGACTGAGAGCGAGATATTTTGTGGGCCACGTACTCGCTCTCGCCCGCGTAATAGTTCGAAAAGCGATCGCCTGTCCCGCGCTTGAAGTTGTCCGGAAGCGTGAGGTTCTGCGCGAGCGCCCTCGCGGCAGGGAGAAGGAGTACAAATAAAGACAGGATATTGAACATAATGAGTGTGGTGTACCACTGAACAAAAGTGTGGCAACTAGTAAGAGAGAACAAGGAAGGCGCGCCGAAAGTTTCAAAGCATGGATGACAAATTTTTGAAACACACGTCAAGCCGGAGTGGTTGCCAAGATACTGTAACCCCGTGGGGGAGAGAGATGAGGGCGGATAAGATAAGATAAGACACAAGTAACCTTCAATTACAGACAGTCGATTGTGCTGCTCTCTCTACGTTGAAGCTTTAGAAACAGCAACTATACATGCACTGCAAGACTTCATGGCATGAAGTCTAGGATGGTTGGGGAGATGGAGCGTGACTCGAGATAAATTGAACCAGTCATTTTCCATTTACTCTCGTTCCTTTCCGCCCCATCGGAGAATGCTCTGCAGGTTTTCCTCTACAGATCGGGTTCGATAGGGAGCCCTGTACAGCTTGCGCTTAAATTCATGATTTATTCATGCAAAGACTATTTCAACGACATGGAACTTCTGCCTCTTCTACTACGGAAAAACTGTTTAATGTTCATTCAGTAAGGAGTCTCTATGCAAGAGCGGGAATGAAGCATACTGTAACAATTGAAGAATCACTTTTACGCTCTGGCCTCCAGGCGTGTCGATGGGGCTCAGCTAAGTTTGCAAAGTACTCATTGCGTAGAAATCGCCGGATTTTGAGGCACCTGTACAACCGCCACGGAGGTGTATCATGCCATTCTGCCCGGTGAGACTATTCCCCGGGGGTACGTAAATATCATTGTGTGGATTGTTACTTAAAGGAAGCAAAAGCATCTTCGGTCAATCTACGTCCCAAGTCATTTCGACTTGTCGCATACCCTTGAGCCGGTAGCCCTTCCGGTACCCCCGACCCCGTCAAACCATATAGGATCCACTCAAGCGGTGACGTAGGATGTGGCTGCATAGCCAAGGCACCGCCCGCGGTGCCCCCGATTTATTTTCATTTCAGAGAGCGCAATTTGCGGATGACGGCATGGATATCGTTCTCGTTCCACGCGCCCATCCAACCCTCCTCCGTTGAATCGGTGCCAGCGCCAGCCTGCGGATCCAGGAGTGGATCGGGACAATGACGAGCGTGCGTGTATGATTCAGCTCGCGAGTGACGGTGGGGATCCTTCGAGGGCCGCTTCCATAGAGCCGCATCGGACACGGTCTCCGGTTCGAATCCCGGAGACGAAGGCGGGCGGAATTCAATTGGGGTGATGGGGCCCGACTCGTCAGGGAGGTATGACTCGTCGACGAACCGCTCGTCCCCAGAGGAACCCCCTGACAATGAGGATGTTCTGTGCGGCCTATGAAGATATGAGATTGAGGCGTCGGCTCGGGGGCGCGGCATGGATTGCTGCACGGGCACAGCGTTCTCCCCCAGGCGAGCGGCTGCCTTGTGTACTCGCGCCGGCGCAAGCTCGATGGGGTGCACGCCTATAGGGTGTGCAGGGGCCGCATATGTGTCGTCGGACGACGCTGCGCGTGTGGATACTTCCTCTGTCACGGAGTCGCCCGTTTTTCTGCGTAGGCGCCGGGAGAGGAAGCACGGGGCGGGGAGGGACCGTTTCGGGAATTCTGGGAGCTCTGGCTTTAATCGGGGTTCTGAATCTTTTGGTTTCTTTGCTACTTTTGTCGGTGATTTGGATGTCAGGGCAGGGATCTGGGCGTAGCCGTTGTACATAGGGACCGCGGGCTTTGACGAGTAAACGAGGTGGTGGTGAGGGGTCCTGGGGATGCTGAAGATGGAGCCGTGGAGACGGTGCTGGGAGAGAGATCGACGTAAGAAGGGAGTGAAGCTATCATGATATCACGGGACGCTGCCAGTGGAAGGTTGATATCTGGAAATCAGCGACATGATTTATCGTCGTGAATTTATCTGGCTGTTGGTCTGTCTTCCGGTTTCTTATTTCCAACTTGCCACCGGACCCGCTCAATACCCTCGCCCGCACCAGACAACATAGTACCGTCCTAGCTACTCTCCCGAACACAGCGCTAAAAATTACTCAGCATCAGCCAGAAGAACGAAAGCCTGTTGGAATCAACAAAGAATGACTACCTCGTGATCAGGTGGAGTCTGAGGGAACCGAGGAGTCGGGGGACGAAACGTGTAAGAATGTATCTTCCCGTCTGTTCTATATTCCGTGGATAACATTTTACCGCGTATTCCCCGACCTGTGATAAGTCTGCCAATATCCCACATACATCGCCCCATCCTGATTTATTCACCACTGGACAGTGGAAATTTCGTTGACTACGCGTATTACACGCGTGAAATATATCTCAAGGATCATTATCTGCCTCATTATGCTCCCAATCCACTTCCGAATTGAGAACGACACGGCAGGTGAACTCGAATTAAACCGTGGGAACCGAATTGATCTCCACTTCCTGGAGCTAACCAGCGCTTTAGAAATTACGCAGAATATACCAAGATGCCGCCAAATACTCTGCTCCACCGGACTTATCGACAGCACCTGGACAACATCTCATTCGATCGATCATCTTGTGGGTCTGGATGGCGACGGGGAAATATTTACCTTGGGATGGGAGCTGCCTCGGACCGAGGAAAAATGCGTGCGCCATCCTCATCCGCAGCTCTCCCAGTACAAACAGTTCGTAACTAGTAAGCGTCGGCGCCGTCGGGACGGAATGTGATGGCGGCAACTTGCGGAAGGGGGCGGTGCAATCAGCGTGAACCATGCTTGGCTGCAGCAGGTTAAAAAGCGGTGCCACGCACTTTTTTTTCTTGCTCTGGCACCACCGTCGTCGACGGCTATCTCGCTGTCCTCGCGATGTACGGTTCCACCCTCTCATGCCCCGCACTTTCGTGTCGTCCTCCTACGTTCCTGTGCGTCCTACGCTCTATTCATCCCCCCACTCGTTATCTCAGCCCTCACTGACCACCTCCCAGACCCTTTTCTAATCTTGAGCTCTTTACGCGTGACCTACATCCCTCTCTCTCGGCCATGCATGACACCCTGATGCCCAGGTACGCGTCGCATCTCCCCCGCCCACCCCCACCTACGTGATGACACAATACATGTCAAACTAGTAACGAGTGCCTTATAGGCGCGATGTGTACACTATATAATCCTAGTTATACTGATCCTCTTCCACCCTGCCTCCCTCCTTGCCATCATCTCGCCAATGCTGATTTCTTCATGCTTTCAGGGACGTGTCTATCCTCAGTGTCGTCGCTGCCATCTTTATCCCTAGGTGCGAGGTCTTTCTTTCACCGACGTCTCTGGCTCGTGTGTCCCGGATGTACCCTGTACTACGATTCTCAAGCGCATGAATGGTGAGTCCCCGTCCCTCATTGTTCTTTCATGATGCCATTATCATCCATAAAATACAAGCGCTCCTCCTTGGGGTGCGAGGCGTACACAATCGATACCTGATCTTCGCTCTTGTCTATCATTCTGTTTTCTGTCCAGTGCTGACGAATATTCCGCAGGCTCAAGGGATGTAGGTGCTATCATGGGTGCGTGCGGAGATGGATGTCATATCGGTACATAGCCACCTGTATGTCCAGACATCTTCAATGCTACACCACTGCTTTCGTCGACGTCCGCCGCGTCCCCACGCAACCGTTTTATCGCGTCCCTTTCTGAGTGTTGACAATGTCCATCGGAACACCCGCGCGGCGCTTTAGCTAGCCTCGTCCATCCTGGAAGCGCCATCCTTGCCAACCCGAGTCTCCTCAGATCTATTGTGTCTCTCAACAGGACATTTTAGCTGAGTCGCTCCTTTCTCTTTTATTTCCGTTGTTACCCTCCGCTTGGCACCCCCATTTCGCTCTCAACCCAAAGTTGCCCCACCGGTTTTCTTAGACTCCTTTTCTCGCTCGCATAAAAATCATGCCCCCTCAATCGCCGTTCTGTTACCCCAGTCTTACTGCCGGCCATTGGCATCATCATGGCCAGATAAGCAAATGGTATAGTGTGTACGAAAAAAAAAAAGCAAAGGTACCACAGAAAATCGTAGTCGATTTTGAGCGCACAACTTCAATACCATTTACTTCCTTACATCCGACAAGCGCTTAATTTTTCCCCGTCGGAGAAATGCCACCGGCGGCCGCCAACGAACTTGCCAGCGGCGGGTATATTACTCGAGAAATGCTCGCTTGAGGTCGGATTTATTCGGCCTTGTTTTTATGAGTCAAATGCCATCCCCGTCTTGTCTGCTTGTCCGATGTTGCTGCGACCAAGCACCTCTCTGCGGCCTTCGCGCCTCGCCACTGTCCGCCGCATCTCGCGCTCGACCTCCCTGGGAGCAGCCCCCGCCCCGCCTGTGCGTCCTGTCGCCGCGCCCAGCTTTCAGCAGGTTCCTCCCGTGACAGCAGCTCCAGCACCGGCCCCACACACCTATGGGCCCCCGCCCCATGAACCGCTGGACCACTCCTTCGTGGGCCTCAGCGGCGGTGAGATTTTCCACGAGATGATGCTAAGGCACGACGTCAAGCACATCTTCGGCTACCCTGGAGGCGCAATTCTCCCCGTCTTCGATGCCATCTACAACTCACCCCACTTTGACTTTGTCCTGCCCCGCCACGAGCAGGGCGCCGGCCACATGGCGGAGGGGTATGCGCGTGTGTCTGGCAAGCCCGGCGTCGTGCTCGTTACTTCCGGTCCTGGCGCAACAAATGTCATCACCCCGCTCCAAGACGCGCTGTCTGACGGCATCCCGCTCGTCGTGTTCACGGGCCAGGTCGCGACATCCTCCATTGGCTCGGACGCGTTCCAGGAGGCAGACGTCGTCGGCATCTCCCGCAGTTGCACAAAGTGGAATGTCATGGTCAAGGACATTGCAGAGCTGCCGCGTAGGATAAACGAGGCCTTCAAGATCGCTACATCAGGCCGCCCAGGCCCCGTGCTCGTCGACCTCCCCAAGGACGTCACCGCCAGCATCCTGCGCGCCGCCCTGCCGTTCAGGCAGACCACCCCCGGCCACGCCGCCCTCGGCCTCCCCTCCAACCCCCTCGCGCTGCCCGAGCCCCCCACCGATCTCCCCCTCATCCTCCAGGCTGCCGCTCTAATTAACCAGGCCCAGCGCCCCATCATCTACGCCGGCGCAGGCGTCCTCTCGAGCCCTCGGGGGCCCGTGCTCCTCGCCCAGCTCGCAGAGCAAGGCAACATCCCCGTCTGCACGACCCTCCAGGGCCTCGGTGCGTTCGACGAGACGCACCCCAAGAGCCTGCACATGCTAGGCCTGCACGGCTCCGCGTACGCAAACCTCGCGATGCAGCAAGCAGATGTAATCATCGCGCTAGGCGGGCGCTTTGACGACCGCGTCACGGGTAAGATCGAGGCATTCGCGCCCGCCGCGCGCGCGGCCGCAATGCAGGGCCGCGGGGGCATCATCCACTTTGAGATCCTACCCAAGAACGTGAACAAGGTCGTCGAGGCGACGATCCCCGTGCTCGGCGACGCCGTGCAGAACATGGCCGCGCTCGTGCCGTACATCCGGTTCAGCGCGCGCGAGGGGTGGTTCGCGGACCTCGCGGGCTGGAAGAAGCGCTACCCGTTCACGTACGCGCCGAGCGCGCCGGGCGCGCCGATGAAGCCGCAGGAGGTTGTCGAGGCGCTCGACGCGGCGTGCGCGGATCGCAAGGCGGACGTCGTCATTTCCACCGGCGTCGGCCAACACCAGATGTGGGCCGCGCAGCACTACCGCTGGACGCACCCGCACTCGATGGTCACTTCCGGCGGGCTTGGGGTGCGCCTTGCTTCATTCCATTGTACACGCCACTGACACCTTCGCAGACGATGGGCTTCGGGCTGCCGGCCGCGATCGGCGCCAAGGTAGCCGCGCCGCACAAGACGGTCGTCGACATTGACGGCGACGCGTCCTTCAGCATGACCGCCATGGAGCTTGCGACCGCCGCGCAATACGGCATTGGCGTCAAGGTCCTCCTCCTTAACAACGATTTCCAGGGCATGGTCCTCCAGTTGCAGGGTCCGTCTCTCTTCCTCACTCCCTCTCTTCCTTCACACCCACTAATTATAACCCCGCGCCCAGACCTCTTCTACTCCGCGCGCTACTCACACACGCGCATGGCTAATCCGGACTTCGTCGCGCTCGCACAGGCGATGGGCGTGCACGCGCTGCGCTGCGACTCTGCGGACGACCTCCAAAGCAAGATGGCCGAGTTCCTCGCGTACGACAACACCAAGCCCGTGCTGATGGAGTGCGTTGTGGAGCGGAACGAGCATGTGTTGCCTATGGTGCGTCTTACTTTCCCCTCATCTTCAATGGTCATCTGTATTTCTAATGGCGCTACGCAGGTCCCGGCGGGTAAAGCGCTACACGAGCTCATTCTGCACCCGCTGCTGCGTCAAGGGAACCAGCAGCTGCCGTAGGTTGACGCCTCTGCGTCGACCGGCCTCATTCATTCACGCACTCACGACCCCAAAAAATCTTACTAAAAGCACGACGAATTGACTAAGAGTCCGCGTGCACCCGCTGTATCTGTATCTATCACCGCATGAGCATTGCATGTTTGTCTGTTAATACTGGTACTCTTGCAACCGAGTAGGGAAATATTAATATTTCGAGGAGAATTGAGTCTGAGCAGATGAGATATAGCAGCTCATTCACAGATAAAAACGATATTCGGCGTGAAGATAGATACTGTACGCACTGAACATGAAAACGAAAGCGAGATATATACAGCTTCATAATTGCAGTTAAATAATGTCATCGGATTCATGCCTCCACGGCCTTTGTTCTGCTCCTGGTGCGAGCGCTGTCTGCTTGATCGCTGGCCCGTCGAGTCACCTGGAGCAGAAATAAAAATGGTCGTGTGCCCATCCCCGCCATCATCACCAATTCGTTGATCACAGGGATGTACTTATAACCTTTTAACCTTTTATAGAGAGGGACTATGAGGAAATCGAAGCATGCAGGACATCTTTGCACGGGCGTCAGTTGGATTCTTGCTTGGGTGGATACTGAATGATCTTGCTCTCAAATGAAAAACGGAAGGTAATAGAAAGTTGGAGGTGTTCACTGAGTGGTGTGTGGATATTCCCAGGGATAAAGATATTTTATTTCAGGTCGATATACGCACCGAAATCATCCAGGCCTCTTAATACCAGATTCCCCCAGCAAATAGCCATCTGATGGCTTGAAATAGTTGGATGGTCGCAGCATAAACACTCATTTGAGACTATTAGGCGCATGACAATAGAAGTAACCGCTAAATGGGCCCCGGAAGCGCCGGGGAATACTTAGAGCGTGTTCTGAATACATTTTGAGGCGTTGAGCGCCTCGGGGACTTTCCAGAAGTGATCAATAAGATTCCCACGGTTTAATTTTGGTTCGGAGCTTGTTCGGAACGTTATTTCGTCGATCATCAGGCCCGGCGGAAAAGCTACCCACAAATGGACTTATAGCTGTCGTCCCACAGACTCCTCAATCAGCGCTCAGCACCTGATCATGAGTTCTGGTTCTTGTTGATTATTACAACACGGGCTGTCATCATTCCTCCTGATGCGTGAATTTTTAGCACTGTGGCCGGTCTACCAGCGATGAATTAGCTATTTTGCAACGCGCGCGCGCGTGCTTGAATTTGAATGCGGGAATTCCCGAAACTTGTGTTATCATGAGAGCTGTCCGGTGAACTTATGTTGGCCCTCGCACAATCTGTGATACCTTGATAGCTTCATATACGGTGTACTATGTCGGCTCCTACCTTCAGCTGAATCCAACACCTCCCACACGTCTCTTTTCTCAGCCGCCGAGGTGCCTATAACGCGGACGCGGACGAAAAACTCTATGGCTTCGTCTCGGCGTCCTAGACCGAGGTCTCCTCCATCTATGTATGTCGCCTACGACACGCCGCCACCCAGGGCTCCCAAGCCGCTGATAAACCTGGACAAGAAACCTAAAGACTCGGAAACTCGATCGAAGGCAGAGCGCTCAAAATCCCCGACATGGGCCCCGTCTACTGGGTCCCTCCTGCGCGGGCGCCTGCGCCGGAAGACGGGCGACGTCGCAACAGAGGAGGCATCAGCGGGGGGAGACGCGGTGCCTCCCGACGAGCTGTATGCGCACCCTGGGCCCTTTTCACACACCGCGCAGACCATCGATCTCTCTCCAGCGCGAGCAGACACAGTTGTCACGCGCCTCCTGGGAAATCTGAAGGCTGTGCGCCTGGAGCCCGTCGCGCAGTCCACCGCTCCCGGCCGCGACGACGCCTCAGTCTCGGACATTTATAGCATGGACGCGACATCCATGGCGTCCGTCGGCTCTTCCGTGAGCGATGGCGGATGGGCGGGGTCGTCGGAGAGCGAGTGTTTCACCGACGACTCGTACCTCACAGACGAATCTGCACTCACCCCGATCGAGTTCCGCCCGCCTTCTGCCGCCGGATTCCAACCCCAAACGGTGTCCAACGTTGACGGGGGCCCACCGCAGGTCGAGTCTCTATGGCTACTGCGGCCCTTGCAGGAATCTCACCGCCATGTGCCACGAAGCGAATCAGGCGCGTCCACGCACGGTTGCCCTGTGTATTCCCGTCCCACGTCGCCAAGTCGCCGCCCTGATACACCGTTCGTGGACACGCATTATGATGGTCCTAAGCCTCAAGGTGGGGTAATACGGACCGAGCTGAGGGAAGGATGGGTGGGTGAATGGAACCAGAACGACATTAAGGCTGTCATTCACAAATTGCGTTCGCTGAAATAATGATCTCCGCGCCTATGTTATGATTATGGCACTCCTATTATTACTGTAATACTCCCGTACCTTTGTATTCGATGTATGATTGCGCTGCTTCCGTCTTTGAGTGAAAACAGGCTAACCTGCAAAGAATAAGTGCCAAATCAAAACGGTTCCCCGATACGCCGCGCATCAGTGATTCACAATCCGCGCTATATAAACACATGAGCGCGTTGAATGCAAATGTTGGACGGAGATTGAATCAGTGATGGTGGTCGTAATAATTTACACCGGTCCACTGAATGATCTATGAAGATTTGACAGGCGTGGGCGGTACATTGGGCCTCGACTCCTTCGAAAGAACGTGCGCGGTTTCGTTGGTGAGTCACAGGATAGATAGTTATCTGACCATTGATATTCGTCCATCGATTCGTGCCATCTCCATCGTGTCACATTCTTTGATAGAACCCGCCTGTCCGGCATTCATGCACCTTCAGGTCTCCCGGAAAGTGGACTTCAACAGATAAATTGGTGAAGCCTGTTGGGCTGCCTCCGGCTCCGAACGCTTCCCGCCCCACTCTCTATGTTCGCTGGCCCCCCGCACTTTCGATAATCCTAAGGCCTCCTTGAATCGGCAATCCGATCCTGCATCGCGTCTACTTCAATAGGACGAATCGGCGGGAGAGACGGCAGTATGCCTAAGCTCGAGATCCTCGTCCCGATAGCATGAAAGTGCTTGAAAAATAGACCTAGGTCACAATTTATTTGACACAGGTTTATTGACATTTGAGCTCACAATGCCTGCTGCAAGGTCCTCATTTTGCCATTCTGAGGCCATTTTCGCTCATTTTTGCCCAAAATGGTCGTTTTGCGAGGCTCGTTATGAGCCCAAATGTCATTGAATGTGTGTCGAATAATATTTGAAGAGGATCCATTTTTCAAGCACTTGCTTGCTATGTTCACCATTTTTCATTACCACATAAATCCATGATCTCAATTCTTCAGAAACCGCTCATTTATTTTATTTCAAGCTAATGAGATAGGGGTTGTGTGGTTCAAATGTTGCGGATCATCATAAAACTGCTCGTAGTTCATCCTACAATTTTATTTGAAAGGATTCGGCCCAGGAATGTGCTCAAACGAGCGCGTGCATTATTTTGCCGCCACTGTAAATAGCACCTATACATCTTACGGACACCAGCCCACCGTACCGCTGTGACCTGTTCGCCCTGAATCTCCCGCATGATTCCTACCGCAACCCCGTGGGGACAAGATTAGAATAGGAGCAGAGATAATACGAGAGGCCTCCGACTTTCGCATCCAGCCCGCATTCAAGTTTGAACTTTGCCCTCCCAGGTCTTTTACTGTTGAGCCGGTAGCCCACCTACTCATAGCGGTACCCCATTTAAATCTATCGTCACCGGCACACCGTACTCCATGGTCATAGTGGCTTGGGTGCCGTGGGTTCAATCTTTGTAGCTCCAGGGTACCGTGCAATACCATCAGGTAGGCTGCAAACCATTTTTATGTTCAAGATCCACGCTCTCCAAGTCGTGATCCATTTCAGCAGAACGTAGATTGTGGCATGCCCAGGGCACCGCCCGCGGTACCCCCCGATTTATTTTCATTTCAGAGATCGCAATTTGTGGATGACGGCATGGATGTCGTCCTCGTTCCACGCCCCCAACCACGCCTCCTCCGTTGACTCGGTATCAGCGTCCGCCTCCGGACCTGAAAGCAGCGGATCGGGACAATGTCGATCGTGCCTGTATGATTCAGCTCGGGCGCGACGGTGGGGTTCGGGGCCGTTCAGCGGCTGCTGCTCCCATAGAACCGCCGCAGAATCCCCACCAGCCCCATCGCACACGGTCTCCTGTTGGAATCCAGGAGACGAAGGCGGGCGGAATTCAATCGGGGTGATGGGGCCCGACTCGTCAGGGAGGTATGAATCGTCGATGAACCGCTCGTCCCCAGAGGAACCCCCTGATGCTGAGGATGTTCTGTGCGGCCTGAGAAGTTGGGACACCGAGGCGTCGGCTGGGGCCGGCACCATGGACCGTTGCAAAGGCACAGCGTTCTCCCTGAGGCGAGCGGCTGCCTTGTGTGCTCGCGCCGGCGCAAGCTCGATGGGGTGCATGCCGAGTATAGGGGGCGCAGGGGGCGCATATGTGTCATCGGACGACGCTGCGCGTGTGGATACTTCCTCTGGCGCGGCCTCGCCCGTTTTCCTGCGCAGGCGTGCGCCGAGGAAGCACCGGGCGGTGAGGGGCTGTTTCGGGGATTCTCGGGGTTCTGAATCTTTTGGTTTCTTGGCTACTTTTATGGGTGATTTGGATGTCAGGGCGGGGATCTGGGCGTAGCCGTTGTACATAGGGAGGGACCGCGGGCTTGGACGAGTAAACAGGGTGGTGGCGAGGATGGAGTCCTGGGGGTGCTGACGATAGAGCCGTGGAGACGATGCTGGGAGAGAGACCGACGTAAAAAGAGAGTGAAGATGATATCACGGGACGCTGGAAGGTTGATGTCTCAGCGATATGATTTATCGTCGTGAATTTATCTGTCTGTTGGTTGGTCTCCCGGTTTCTATGTCCAATTCTATACTGGCCCCTCCGAGTACCCTCGTTCACCATAGACCAGCAATAGCATATCGTCCTAACCACTCAGCGCTAAAAATTACTCAACATCAGCGAGAAAGACGAAAGCCTGTTGGAATCAACAAAGAATGACTACCTCGTGATCATGAGGGTCTGAGGGAACCGAGGAGTCGGGGGACGAAACATGCAAGAATGTGTCTTCCCGTCTGTTCTAGATTCCGGGAATCACATTTTACCGTGTACTCCCCGACCTGTGATAAGTCTGCCAATATTAAATCGCCCCATCCTGATTTGTTCACCATTAGATAGTGTACATCCCGTTGACTACGCGGATTACACGCGTGGAATATATCTCAAGGATCATTATCAGCCTCATTATGCTCCCGATCCACTTTCGAATTGAGAACGACACGGCAGGTGAACTCGAATTAAACCGTGGGAACCGAATTGATCTCCACCTCCTGGAAAATTCCCGGGCTAATCAGCACTTTAGAAATTATGTAGAATATACTAAGATGCCGCCAACTATTCCCTACTCCACCGGACTTACACTAGTCTATTTGTTACAACAGGGGGTTGATCGTGTACCGTGTTTATTACGTAATCTTAGGTAATCTCTCAACGGCGCGTCGAGCCTTGCAAGAAAGACGCGATATTTTGAGATGGTGCAGGTTGCCTATCGTGTGCCTGAAGTTCTGTCTCCTCAGATTTCTTAAGAAGGCCCTGGAACCGCGGCTTGAGGGAGTTCGATCTAATCATGTGATCTGTCGACCTCCACAGCACAACTGAATCAAAACAGGCCTGAAATTGAGGAGAAAAATTGAGGAGATTCCAGATGGCATTGGAATCGTCTTATAGACACTTGAGTCCAGTAAGATTTGCAAGAGGGACGAGCGAACATAAGTACCCGGAGTTTGACCCGCCACAAATGATTAGCTGAGATTACGTCATAAGCTCGGTACGCGATCGGGACCCGCGGTTACTAACAGACTTCAACAAGCAAGACACGAGCTTCGCCGTGTTGAAGCGTCTACGAGAGACTAGACTTACACAGAATTTCGAGAGTACCTGGACAACATCTCATTCGATCGATCATGTGGGTCTGGGGATTGCTCTTCAGCTCGTTATTTACTTACCTCGGGATAGGAGCTGTCGTACCGAGGAAAAATGCGTGCGCCACCCTCGTCTCACAGCTGTAACTAGTACTAAGCGTCGGCACGGAATGTGATGACGGCAGCTTGCGGAAGGGGCGGTGTAATCAAGGTGAGCCATGTTTGGCTGCAGCGGGTTAAAAAGCGGCACCACGCACTTTTTTCTCTTCCTCTGCCACCACCATCGTCGACGGCTTTCTTGCTGTCCTCGCGATGTGCGCTCCAACTCCTCTCATGCCCTGTGCCTTCGTCCTACTACGTTCCTGTGCATCTTCCTACCATCCAAGCATCCCCCATCCGTTATCTTAGCCCCTTCACTGACCGCGTCCACAGGCCCTTTTCTAATCCTGCGCCCTTTGCGCGACTACATCCCCCTCTCGGTCACTCGTGGCACCCTGATGCCCAGGTACGCGTCGCATCTCCCCCGCCTACCCCCACCTACGTGATGACACAATACATGTCAAATAGTAACGAGTGCCTTATTGGCGCGATGTGTACACTATATAATCCTAGTTATACTGATTCTCTTCCACCTCGCCTCCCTCCCTGCCATCGTCTCGCCAATACTGATTTCTTCATGCTCTCAGGGACGTGTCTATCCTCAGTGTCGTCGCTACCATCTTTGTCCCCAGGTGCGAGGTCTTTCTTTCCGCGACGCCTCTGGCTCGTGTGTCTCGGATGCACCCCGTACTACGATTTTCAAACGCATGGATGGTGAGTCCCTGTCCCTCGCCGTCCCTTCATGATGCCATTATCATCCATAAAATACAAGCGCTCCTCCTTGGGGCGCGAGGCGTACACAATCGATACCTGATCTTTCTCCATTTTGTCCCCGTGTTTCCTCGTCCCGTGCTGACGGTCTTTCACAGACTCTAGGATGAGTGCAATAATTATAATGGGGCCGCGGTTTGGATGCCCAGATCGCGTGATGGATGTTGTATCGGTACATAGCCGCCTGTACGTCCATACTTCAATGCCATACCACTAATTTCGTCGATGTCCGCCGCGTCCCCACGGAACTATTTATCGCATCCCTTCCTGAGTGTTGTTAATGTCCATCGGCGCCCCATGCGGAGTCGCCGCGGCTCACCACCTTTTGCTCTCAACCCCCGCCGCTGACGTCCACAGCTCGCGCGCACGCTATCGAGCCGGTCACGTACTACAGAGGTCTCCCTCTGTGTCGCATGGGCGGGTCATCTCGTTCAACCCCCGTGTAGTGGACATGCAGGCTGTTGTTCGTTCCCTGAGCGGGGGAGTGACACAGCGTTTATTAATTCCTGGTTCAATGCTCAACGCTCATTGCTCATCTCCGGGAAGTTGCTGTTATTGGGAACCCGACGATGCCGCGGCAGTTCATGATCACGTCTGCGTCCCGCCCCCGATAGAAATGTCGAGGTATGCCAGTGAAGCTCGGTTTTTCTAGGACGAGGAGAGTGCGATAAGGGACGTGATTCTCGAACCTGCCTCGGCCGTTGAACTTGACACCATTGCAACACAACAATTGTGGGACCGCGTCAGTATACTATATCCTCCTCCTCCGACGCATTAGGATTCGCATCGCGACTCCCGGGCACAATGATATATGTGATATCATTCAATTGAACGAAACTAGTGAATCACTAATTTACAAGGCGCCCATGATCTCTCCCCGCGCCTAGCGACGCAAGCGCGTATAAAACGCCCACCCTCTTCCCCCTCATCCTCCACTTCCCCCTTTAATTTTCAAGCAAACCCTGCCAGGGATGCAGTTCGCGTCCTTCACGCGCCTCGCCGTCCTCCTCGCCGCGTTCACCCTCAGCGCGCGAGCCGCCCCTGCGCCCAACTGCGGCAGGGAGGCGTGCGCCATCGACCCCGACGGCACAGAGGTCTGCTCCCCGTGCTAGTCTTCCTGTGTGTATGTCTCATGCGCGATGTGGCGAGGAATTGATTGACCGCGAGAGCCAGATGGATCTTTCGAGAGCACAAGCGAGCAGAAAGGGGAGCCGCGGACGACGATGGATTCTTGCGGTCGATCTCGAATGAAGAAAATTCCCGGAAATTATTTAAATCCTGAATGACAAATAATCGATGAGAAGGCAGTCAAAGCCGTTCTGCGATTGTGAAGGCACTAGCAACCATCTGAATCAACCGGGCAGTGGTCTCGCTAGTAAATCCGGACGAGGGCAATTGACGTAGGCATGGGCAAACTTAAACTGTGATACATGTAATGTGTGGGTGTAGGCGCGCGATTGAGTTTGTGAGGATGCTTTATTATTATTACGCGGTAGGGACTTTGATGATGGAGGGAGGACGAACGGGTCAACAGCGAGTCTGCGCTGGAATGGATATAAGTAACCGCTGAATGGGCCCCGGAAGCGCCGAGGAGTACTTAGAGCGTGCTCTGAACACATTTTGAGCCGTTCGGCGCCTCGGGGACTTTCCGGAAGTTAATCAATAGGATTCCCACGGTTTAATTTTTGTTCGGAGCGTTATTTCGTGGATCATCAGGTCCAGCGTCCGCCAGAAAAGCTACCCACTACAAATGGACTTATAGCTGTCGTCCCCAGACTTCTCAATCAGCACCTGATCATGATTTCTGCGGTTCTGGTTGATTGCAACACGGGCTTTCGTCATTCCTCCCGATGCGCGAATTTTTGGCACTGCGCCCGGTCTACCAGCGATGAATTAGCTATTTTGCAACGTGCTTGAATTTAAATGCGGGAATTCTCGGAGCTTGCGTTATCATGAGAGCTGTCCGGTGCACTTATGTTGGCCCTCGCACAATCTGTGATACCATGATAGCTTCATATACGGTGTACTATGTCGGCTCCTACCTTCAGCTGAATCCAGCACCTCCCACATGTCTCTTTTCTCAGCCGACGAGATGCCTATAACGCGGACACGCACGAAAAACTCTATGGCTTCGGCTCGGCGTCCTAGACCGAGGTCTCCTCCATCTATGTATGTCGCCTACGACATGCCGCCACCCAGGGCACCCAAGCCGCTGGAAAAGAAACCTAAAGACTCGGAAACTCGATCGAAGGCGGCGCGTCCACAATCCCCGGCATGGGCCTCGTCTGCTGGGTCCCTCCTGCGCGGGCGCCTGCGCCGGAAGACAGGCGACGTCGCGACAGAGGAGATATCCGCCCGCGGAGCTGCGGCGTCTCCCGACGAGCTATATGCGCCCCCTGTACGCTTTTCACGCGCTGTCCAGACCATCGATCTCTCTCCAGCGCGAGCAGACAAAGTTGCCACGCGCTTCCTAGGAAACCTGAGGGCTGTGCCCCAGGAGCTTGCCGCACAGTCCACCGCTCCCGGCCGCGACGACGCCTCAGTCTCGAACATTTATAGCACGGAGGCGGCATCCGTGGCGTCCGTTGGCTCGTCCGTGAGCGATGGCGGGTGGGCGGGGTCGTCGGAGAGCGGCGAGTGCTTCACGGACGACTCGTACCTCACAGACGAATCTGCACTCACCCCGATCGAGTTCCGCCCCGCCTTCCGGTGCCGGATTCCAACCCCACACCCTGTCCAACGTTGACGGGGGCGCACCGCAGGTCGAGCCTCTATGGCTGCGACGGCCCTTGCAGGAATCTCACCGCCATGTGCCACGAAACGAATCAGGCGCGTCCACGCACGGTTGCCCTGTGCATTCCCGTCCCATGTCGCCAAGTCGCCGCCCTGATACGCCGTTCGTGGACACGCATTATGACAGTCCCGAGCCCCA
The DNA here is from genome assembly GCA_029289555.1 of Mycena latifolia. Classification (NCBI taxonomy): domain Eukaryota; kingdom Fungi; phylum Basidiomycota; class Agaricomycetes; order Agaricales; family Mycenaceae; genus Mycena; species Mycena latifolia. Next base: position 145,690 of record JARJLE010000098.1, read on the forward strand.
AGATGGGGTAATGCGGACTGAGCCGAGGGAGGGATGGGTGGGCGAATGGAACCAGAACGACATGAAGGCTGTCATTCACAAATTGCGTTCGCTGAAATAATGGTCTTCATGCCTATCTTAGATTATGGCAACCCAATTATTACTGTAATACTCCCGTACCGTTGTATTCGATACATGATTGCACTGCTTTCCTCTTTGAGTGAAAACAGGCTAACCTGAGAAGAATAAGTGCCAAATCAAAACGGCTCCCCGGCACGTCGCGCATCACAATCCGCTACACAAACACATGACCGCGTTGAATGACGGAACCTTGGTCGTAATAATTTACATCGGTCCATTGAATGATCTATGAAGATCTGACAGACGTGGGCAGTACATTGGCCTTTCTATGGCCTCGACGTCTTCGAACGAACGTGCGCGGTTTCGTTGGTGAGGCGCAGGATAGATAGTTATCTGAGCATTAATATCCGTCCATTCATTCGCCGCCATCTCCGCCGTATCACATTCTTTGATAGGACCCACGCTTGTTCAACATGTTGTCCGGCATTCACACACCTCTAGGTCTCCCGGAAAGTGGACTTCAACAGATAAATTGGTGAGGCCTGTTGGGCTGCCGCGAACGCTTCGCGCCCACTCTCTATGCTCGCTGGCCCCCCGCACTTTCGATAATCCTAGGGCCTCCTTGAATCGGCAATCCGATCTATATCCGCTCCTGCATCGCGTCTAATTATGAAGCTGAAATCTCACACACACACGTCCCTGAGTATTTCAAGTGGCAATTCTCCAGCGTTCAGTGGTTTTCAGGGTCGAACAAACAGACGCAGCAGCAAGACGGAACATCTCAACTTCCGCAGGTAGATGCTTCCATACGCGATCCTTTCCTCATTTTCTGAATACGATTCCCATCGACATGTTGCCCGCTGTTCAACGCAGGCCAATGAAGGGGTACTTTGGGGCTTCAATCTCCGCTTCCCCCGCCCGAACCCTGGGCCACACGTTTATTGGCTGAGGTCAAACACATCCGTCCATGTTTCTCCCACCAACTGCACCCGGCTACCACGAGACTCACTTACATCACAGTTGCATTTTTTTTGGTTCATTCATTCCCTGGCGCTCAGCTAAAACGAGCGGGCGCTTCTACCACTCCTCGAAGACACGTTCCTGAATTTTAGGATCGGCATAAGACAGCTCCGAGCTTTACATCAACGTGCATCGCCCAAGTTTGATTCCACAGTACCCTGTCAATTTTCCTTTCGTTCGGGTCTCTTGTAAATTCCACCGCGGTATCAAAGTCATCCCCTTGAAATTTTACAAGCTTATAATGATCTAGAACGACAAACAGTATTACTACTTAATGTACATAAAAAACTCCACCTAGTCCATTTAAAATCCTTGCCCGAAAGCCGGCCGTTTCCTTCCTTCCTCTTCATCGGTATGACCACGTAACACTGCGTCGAGTTCTATTTCGTCCCCTCGTTTTGTCCCGATCTGGAACGACCGAGTCGGCCAATTCGCAGACGCATGGTCGGTCCCCGCGTTCGTCCGGCCTATACGCGAGCTGGATGCGGTTCGTGAGCCGGAGGTGGCCCCGTCTATCACGGCATGTTTTGAATGTGCCAGCACAACAACGATTGTGGGGTAAATTCCCTGGTAAGAGGCATCTTTAGTCGCTGAAATTGGCAGGTGGATATATGCGAACGAACCACAATGACACTGGAGCAGTATGAGTACATCATAATGGCGAAGGAGAGGCCATCATGAGATTCAATCCATGCGTGTACCTGAGGGACATCTTCGATCACTTGAATGGTCTAGGAAAAGTTGCCTTTGAATAAGAAGTTGAGGAAGGAAAGTTTACGCACGAAGAAGATAAAATACAGCAGGCCAGATTCCACCAAGAGTACGAGTACCTTCTCGCCTTGTGTCCGCCCCGATCTCTTCGTCCCACTGCTGGTCGTCACTTTATTCGTCATAATCGCATGCCGGTATTTCCTAGCTGGAGATCCAGACTCTTTATCATGGAAGGATGCATGAAGCTCACCATGTCGCCAAGCCAATCAAACTAGTAGCAGCGGCAGTGGTAACCAAAGGCATGACATACGTCACCATCTGAACATTCCTGCAGAATGCTGGTTTCTCGAAATTCCCCAAGACAATATCAGAACCAATAGCGCCGACGCAGTAGGTTAGCATGACGGTTGCAACTGATCTGAGGTGAGCGCATAACACTGGATTCGTTTCAAATATTGCAACATACTTAGGGAGCCACAGAGAAAAGCACACGGGACAAGGACAACCCAAGGACGATAATAAGCTTTTAAAATCCAGACGCGGTGTATGATGATTGCATCTCCCATTAGAGACTGAAATAAGACTGTTAAAAATAAGGCGAAGCTAAAATGCGAAGCATACTGGCCATATACGCGTAAAGGGCGTCTTGAGCAGCCGCAAGACGAAAAATAAACGCGAGAGCCTTGTCCAATTTGCTATCGATTGCCTCGTCGAGGTTTTGGATAAGGGTGACTTTTGCCTCCATGATGAAGTTTGCAAGATCCAAGGTCCAGAGGACGACGGCGATAATGAACATCGTGAGGATGGCTAGCATAGTCAGTAAATATGCCTTTGTCCGTCGGCGGTCCCTGTTTCTGACCCGACAAAAATAAGTTAGAGCGCCTAGGTGTGCACAATTGGATCATACAAGAGTACGAAGCCAGCTTTCATAACCAGAGTTCCATATATAGCTGTGGGGAAGGTCAAATTTGACCGGCCATTCCAATATCGACACTCACTGAGCAGTAAAGTCTCGTTAGTAATCGCAACAAAGCCGCGAACCACGTCGTGGCCGATCCCCTGCAGTGTCGTGGCCTCGTCGGGTGTCATTTTGAGTGAGGGGGGAATGATTCGGGGGCGACCTGTACATTTGGATGTTTATAAATGAGGCAAATACACCCTTCCTTTGATCATCTCGTATCTAGCAAGCCACCGTCAGAATTGAGTGACGGGTTTTCGCACAGCAGCAGAGAGTTGTGATGGGATACGGAACAGAGAGCGCCCGTTGTCTTAATTTGGGCCGTAGAATCCTTGCCATCGTCCAATCAACGTTGGTCCAACGGTCCACTCGTAGCAAAGTCTTGGCAAGGTCGTTGCACTTTTGACCAAATGTTGACTGTAGGTCCCATGAAGATAAATGCCAAATATAGTTCAATCTACTTTCATGGCGCCTTCAAGAAAAAAACCTAATCAATCCTTGAACTTACAACGCGTAGTAATCAGTGATAGCCTCCGCGATCACCCGCCTTCCCAAAACAGACTGATTCCAGGTCGCCGCAACCGGCTCAATTCTCAGGACCTTCTCATACTTTCTCACCCAAGGAACGGCGGATCAACTCGACCTGGAAAAATATATACCCATTCAGGGTGTTCACAGTTATAGTCTTCTCGTCTGTTTTTAATCCATGAAGACACGCACGGTCTGGCAGGTGGTGATCGTTGCATCTTTTGCGTACCTTGCCACTCTCACATTGCCTAGAATAACACTATTGAATAGCCATCGGGTGATCTTAGCCCCGCATGTTCGGAGATGGAAGCTGTTTCCCCACGTCCTCTTCTGCGTGCCATACTGAGGCGCTTCGCGTCGATACCGGCCACATGCTCTCCCGCGTGCATATCATGCCTGTCACGTACTTATTAAAACCTCGTCTGCTGCTTACCTCCCTCCTACCCCCTCCTTCGCCAAAGAGATGTACTGGGCTCTTGTCTCCCTCATCTCTGGCTTGTTTGTGGCCGCCAAAAGTAGTCAACATGCGCCCAAGGTGCTGATAGTGAACATGGTGAGGAAATTGTTTTCATACGGTTCTATTGCTAAATTGTGGGAATGCAGTTTGATCCCGAGGCGGAAGTGTGGTACAATATACGCGAATTCAACGTGCTCGCCCAGAATATTACTGTCCCCGGACTTTCGCCTCTTTTCCCCCAAGTCCACTGTACGAACGACGGGTCAATATGCCAACTCACCACCGGCGAGGGCGAGATAAACGCTGCGTCGAGCATCACCACACTCGTGCATTCACCGCTTTTCAATCTGACATCCACCTACTTCCTAATCGCCGGTATCGCCGGCGTTAACCCCAAACTGGCCACCATCGGGTCGGTCACGTTCGCCCGCTACGCTGTCCAAGTCGGCCTCCAATTCGAGATCGACGCGCGCGAAATACCCACAGACTTCCCAACGGGATATTTCCCGCAGGGCGCCACCGCCCCCGGCCAATTTCCCATATTTATCTACGGCACGGAGGTCTTCGAAGTTAACGAGGCTCTACGTCAGGCCGCCTTCCGTATGGCGCAGACAGCAGAGAAGCGCCTCAACGACACCCTAGATAGCAAGCAAGCTCGAGCGGCGTACTCGAGTTTCGGCGAAGCTGCTACCTGTCCTCCGGCGGTGGTCCTCTGCGACACCGTAACGTCGGATACGTTTTGGAGCGGCGCCCTGCTGGGCGACGCCTTCGAGAACACGACAAAGGTTTTTACCAACGGGTCTGCTGAATATTGTACGACGCAGCAGGAGGATAACGCGACGCTGAACGCGCTTATGCGCGGGGCATTGGCAAACCTCGTGGATTTTTCGCGCATAATCGTGATGCGCTCAGCTTCGGATTTCGACAGGCCGGGCAATGCTAGTACGAGCGCGCTGGCCAATTTGTTGGGCGCAACGCCAGGATTCGAGCCGTCACTTTTAAATCTGCATATCGCGGGCGCTCCGGTCGTCCTGGGTATCGTGGATGGATGGAAGGCCACTTTCGAGCGAGGTATCAAGCCAACGAACTACGTGGGGGATATTTTTGGATCGTTAGGAGGGGAGCCGGATTTCGGTACCGGGAGCATCTTTGGAGGAAAACCTGCGAACGTGTAATTGTTAGCACCTCGTTCTCCGGACAGATTCGTAGCTCATTCGAATCACCATCACTCTTTTCTGCATAAAATTCATCGCCTAGAAAATCAAACCCAGGTCCGAGGAAGGTAGTCTCTCTTGACAGATCGTTTCTCGTTCTGAAGAGCAAAGGGAAATCGTCAAGGGTTCCGTCATATCTTCTTGTTGATGGAAGAGAAAATGTGGTTCTGAACATTGACCCCATACCTTGCGCGATCGCAGAACTTGACGATGTCGACTTTTAGCGAGAGGGACATTGAACGAGCTGGGCAGACCTAGGCTAGAAAATAGGCGAAGCGGCCTTAGGAATTGTCTGGATCCAGACATGTCAAGAAATATAGGCCTGATGGACGGGGCGTCGAGACTCGAGAAAAACTTGACTGCGGTTTCAATGAAGTTCATGTGTGGCCGATTTTAAAAGGCCAAACCATGCACTCACCTCCCACTGTGAAACATGATAAAACATTGTAGGCTTCTCTGACTCAGAATGAGCGAAATGTTCCATCAAGTTCTGCTTCCAACGTTGATAATTATAAGCTCGGGACTTACCGGGGCTGATCACTCAAACAATCAGGTTCTCACGGTTTCATTGAGTTCGACTGCCTGAGGTTCTCGCGGGATTCACCGACCGCGAGTCGGGAGTACAAACTGGTTGGCCATTGGAATAGACGTCTGACGCGTGGGGTCTTCATCATCCGAGTACATGATGCAACGATATTATACCATCCGACGGTGAATGAGGACCGTATCTAGGATGGATGGGCAGATTTATTAGAGCTCGGTATGCATAATACATGATGCAGGACAACGGGAAATTTCCATAACTGTATATTTTGCTCCCCGAGTACTCGGTTTCCTCACCCGCCTGATCACTCTCTGTTCATCAGACTGTTGATTACAACAAGCTTTGACCTTCTCCCTGATGATGGGCATTCTTGGATAAATTTTGACATTGCGCCCTGTGTGGCGCCGATAACCATGAAATTGCGGCCAGTGGGATAACGCGACATTAGAAATGGAACTAGGCAGACAGTCAGACAGACAGAACTCACGATGACGAATTCGCTAGCTGTCATGCATCAAGTTATGTTCGGACCAAACTTCCAGCGTCCCGAAATGTCGTGATAGCTGTGTACTTTACTCCACGGCCGGTGATATTATGATACACAGTGTATTCGTGTGCTTTCCCCTCATTCTTGTATCTGACACCCTCACAGCACATTCCACATGACTCCATCTGCGCCCTCGGTAACGAAACCCTCCCCAGCCGCGTCTGGGAAACCGAGACCGCGGTCCCCTCCATCGATGTACGGCGGCTACGACAAGATCTCCCCCAAGGCGCCCAAACCACTCATAAAACTCGACAAAAAACCTAAAGCAAATCCGGAAGATCGCCCAAAAGCAGAGGTTCTGGAATCGCCACAAAGGACGCCGTTCCTGCGCGTACGCCTGCGCCGGAAAACGAAAACAGGCGCTCTCGCAGCGAAAGAGGGATCCGCGCGCGCAGCGCCCTCCGAAGAGCCGTATGCGATCCCTGCACGCCCTATGCGCGCCGTACACCCCATCGCGCTTGCGCAGACGTCCGCAGACAAGGCAGCCAGGCGCCTCGGGGAGAATCCTATGCGTCTGCAGATCGCCCCAGACAACATCTCGCTGTCGGATCTCCTCATCCTGCACAGAACATCTGCAGTGTCGGCGGGAGACGGTGAGCATCTGGATCCGCAAGCGAGCGAGGGATTCGCCGACGATTCGTACTGTCTCCCGGGGGACACCGAATCTGAACCCGTTACCCCGATCGAGTTCCTCGCGCCGTCGGCTCCCGGATTCCAGTCTAAACCTGCGTCCGACGTGCCAGTGGTTGGGTGGGCCAACGCTGTTACCGAGTCCATGGAGGAGGAGAGGTGGATGGGCGCGTGGAACGAGGACGACATGCAGGCCGTTATTCACAAGTTACGCTCACTGAAATGAAATGAATCTGTCGGAACCTAGGGAGGGCTCGGGGTTAGATACGTCAGTTAAGGTATGCCACAGCTATCGTTAATCCTTTCGTACCGTTGACATGGAGCACAAGGTGGAGAGTGTAAAACAAATGGTTCAGCTAAGAACCAACCCATCCTCGCAGGGGTACAAATGCAGATAGCAGCGGGAATAATGCATCCAGAATGCTTGGCTTCACTGTGAGTAAATAGGCTGGAAAGACCAAGGTTAGATAACAGCTCGCGCCTTTACCGCCAATATTACTCCTCGCAGCACATCATTTCGAGTCGTCTCTCCAAGACAGAGGTTTAAATTCACTTATCAAGCCTTGGCAAAAATTTTCTTCTTGACGGCCATTGATGGCGGGACACCTCAGTTGAGATGTTACAGTAAGGAGATGACGCCAGCTCGATTTCGCGCGGGTCTTGTCAATGGGGCGCGGCACCTGCGGTCGCGCACCCTGGGATCATGCCAAGTAGAAATCGAATGAAAGTTGTATATGATACAATAAGACGCGCTGTCCAAATCGATACAGAGGTGGAGATGATGGATTTTTCAACCAAGTCGATTCCTTCTACGCGAGGCGGTTTCGTGCGGCCGCCCACCAAAGTAGCTGGGCACCACGCGTTGAGCTGGAAACAGGGTTATTTAGGGAACGAACACACTAAGCTCGCACGACACACCGGCGGCTGCACGGGCACCGACGGGTCGTCATGTTGTACGCCTATTGACTTGGTTGATACAAGAATGGGCCACGGGTGGGGCGTGTAGAACTAGAACAAGCACCATTTAACGATGAGCGAGTGAACATATCACAACCGCGCGACGCACCAGCGAGATGGAGAATGCCCGTCCTGGCACCAAAGCAGAATGGTATTGTTCAGGGGGTTCGTATGCACAGCGGTTGCTCGCGGATGTGTACAGATGATGGTCGGACTATTTGTTTAGCTTGAATCATATACATATATTTACAAGATCTGCGGGAAAGTGAAGCGCTGTGCCCATGAGTAAGTAGGAGATGACACACATCGTTCGTTCGTTCGTGGCTTCTCCAACGAGTTGCTGCATCTCTATCTCCTCAGCGTTCGGACGCCCGGTAGAGCAGAGGGCGTCGTACAGCCTCGCGAGCCACGACTTAGGCTTTTTGGCGTCGACTGCCGGCTGTGTCTGTGGGAGTCAGATAGACGTCGATCGCTAACGATTACGGACGACGCACATTGCGTGAGTCACTGAAGAGATCTGGCACGTTCTTATATCGATTGGTGGGGTCTGGGTAAGCCGGTGGACTAGCGTGGGTTGCGGAGTGAATATCCTGGGAGACGATGAAAGCTGCGTGAGTGTCTCAGACTAGATTGTAGCGGACTCACCTTTGCATCGTAAGACCCCGAGTAAATCATGCTAACTTTGCGGTGACAACGAAAACTAATGGCAGACAGTGGATGTGTGATCACGTGCAACTGCACGGACCACGATGAGGGATATAAGGCGGCTCAAAGGAGGAGGGGTTGATCGAGAGCTGCTGGGAGACGATGGGTAGATCGGTGCTCGAGATGGCGCGCGCTATCTGCTTTGGAATGCCAGGAAGATATTACTGGGGCATCGAAGGTTGCGATCAAAATCTATAAAAGCTGCGAGAGAAGAAATAGCTGAAGCGAGCTGCAAAAGCAAGGTAAACGTACACACTAGTGTTATGCCCAGATCGCACGACGATCTGGAGCGCTGCGGGTTGTTCATGAGGCCGGAAGCCCTCCCAATCACTGCATTCTCGATCGAGAAGCTCTCGGAGCCAATGGGAAACCAAAAAAAAAGCTTTGATAACCGTATAGTGTGTCAGGGCCAAGTTCGCAAAGTCACCAAGGCACTCACCTCGTTCGCCAGGAACGCTATGCATTTAGAAGCAACGATATCTGGGCCGATTCGTGATCGACGGAGAAACAATCTAGGTTGCTGCAAGTCGAAACGCAGTCCAGGAGACGCCGGAAATTAGTTAATTACTCTTGTCCGAGTGTGAGAAGGCGTTAGGAAATACATACCGTGACCATCCGGGGCAGAGAGAGAACCTTCGCTTAGCTCCGGACGCCATTTTGAGGCCAGTAATCCCGCGAGACCGCGTCTCCTCTACAGTATCGAAAGGGAATTAGGGGTCTGACATGCTCCGCCAGGGCACGTAGAGACGCTGAAAATCAGTGAATTGCTCGTCTCAGGGTGTGAAAAAGGACGGAGGACACACCATGAAAGCGGAGGGCGAACCTCCGTTATCCTCCGGACATCAATTTCAGGCCAGTTATCCCGCGACACTGTATCCTGTTCCGTTTGGGAAGTGGGACTGACAGAATCGAAAGAATATCGAGGGTTTGACTTGCTCCGCTACGGAGAAACATGGTTATTCGGCAAGTAATTTACGCCGCGGCAAGTGGAACCGCAATATGAGCTCTGTAAGTCTTCGAACGGAGGTCAGGGCACGTAGGAACGCTGGAAATCAGTGAATTACTCGCCTCAAGGGGGACAAACAGCATCGATGGGAAATCGGAGGTTTGACTTGCTCCGCCACGGACAAATACGAGTGTGCAGCAGTGCGACAAGCGGAAACCCGGCGTGCCTCGAAATGAGCTCTGGAAGTCTTCGAACAAATATAAGGGCACACAGAGACGTTGGAAAGCAGTGAATCACTCGTCTCCGGATGTGAAAAAGAAGTACGGAGGACACACCATGAGGGCGGAGGTAGGTGGAGGGCGAACCTCCGATTGACCTCCGGGTACCATTTTCGGGACGAAACCGCTTCTCACCGGCTCAAGGAGGTGAGATGGACTGTTTTGAGGAGATGTGGGTATTTAGGAGCGGAGACACGCCGGTAGGAGGTGCTAGAGCAAACTCCGGTGCGTGACGCGGAGGTCGCTGAATTCTTGCAGTTTTGCGATGGAAAGGAGACAGCGGACTCCGAGACTTGGGAAGCACGCTCTGACACGTGGAACAATGCAAACTAGCCTCGTCCGAGGCGCGGAGGACGCCAGAGCATCGAGCCAAGTCTTGTCGGCCAAAAAGTAACCCTAACCCCAGATCCCGGATGTATTCGATTAGACAAAATGATGGCTGACCAACCCCTCATAGTATATACTCATGAGTCGCCTGGATTATTGAATAAGGGCAGTGAATCTCTTGGAAGCCGATTAACCCCGAAAAATTTGCGCCCCAATTAGCCGTACGTTATATCCGAGAATAGGGCCGATTGAAATTAACTTCAAACCACCAACAAAATTATAAGTAGTTGAATTTGAGACGGTGGGGTCCCTGAACAAGTCCCTCCCCTACCGGCCTCGTTCTGTAACAACAGGGATCCCTATCACGAATTTCCTCCAAGCACAAATCAGGTTTGCATCGGTTCCAATGCCAAAAATGTGCATACTTTCAACGGGCATGCATCCATGCGGGAAAGACATTGCGCCGTGTCCATTCTCAGGCCTTTTGATTCAGTTTGTATCGTATATCCCCATCTTCCTACGATCACAGGGAATGGACTGATATCTTTCAAAGGTGGTTCACAGCTACAGAGTGTGAAAGAAAGCGTGGGACGACGAAGACACTCTGGAGAATGACTCCCCAAGCACAGTTACTCGGTTAAATCGATCCCGCACAACCCATCCTGGACTGAGAATCGATTCGTCAGAGCTTTTTAAACCAACTTCAACCACACTTAAATTCGGGTCGGGGGAGCGAATTCCCTCAACTTGCCTTGCCGCGACATGGATCCATACCATGATTTCCCTCCGAGCACAACCTCTGTTTCCCGGTAATGTGCAGAATATAGAACGGGCATTTCGGCGCAGATTTTCAATACGACTTTCAATACGTACAGCACCCATCTTGATCTTTCTTGCTGCGATCACAGGAACCGAAGATACTCCCTCTCAGCGTGAAAAATACAACCAAGAACACAGGGAGAGTCGCCCCTCAATAAAGTCTCATCGGTACAATTTCAACCACCGTGTCCAAGATGGGACGGGTCGTTCAACGCATGTTGGACGGAAGTTACCGAGATCGCCCTATTGAGTACCGTTCATATAGGCCCAGTATATTGGATATGACTGTCGTGATATCATTTTTTCAAGCGACGGGCGAGATGAAGACAACCAATAGATTCACGTCCTGTCCATCATCCGCAAAGATGCCCCCGGGAATTATGGCGCCGCGTATGCTTGTCAATGATAAATCTCATCCATTCATTATGCCATTCCCATGGAAGTCTGAATGGGATGGATCAAATGAAAAGACGGATACTCACGTATGTTGTTTATGATCAGCTCCGTGCACCCCGCAACAGGATCTTTTTGACGTGATCCCACGCAACGCGTTGTCGGCTTCTAGAAGATATTTGTGGCCGAGTTCCAGCCGTGCGGACGAGACGGGACACACTCTGCGTGCAATTCATCGGAGAAACGCCAGCGGAAATAAATTAAATAAAGAGAGTCGGAGCGGCGCGGTCATGTACCCAGAAAGAATCCACCCGTCCAGCATTGAGTAGACCCTTGTTCAGAAAATATCCGGTGGAACGAGTTATTGAAACCTCACTTCGGCGCGATGAATATAGCGGCCGAGGGCCCCGGGTCGATCTCTCCCTCAATGAGAGTTGAGGCTGCAGTCGGCTGGCAACGGACGCAGAAATTCCCCAGAGCAGACCAAGCTGCACTCGATTGTCTGCAGGCGTAACGTGTACACAGAACACCGCACGAGCACCAGTCCCTATGGTCCGACAGGCGTCGAGATCGAGATCGTGCTCCCGTCCGCACGCGAGTACCGGAAGTCGGCGTCGGGAATCTCGAGCTTTGGGAGTGAGGGCTCAACCGCCGGCGGGGCCTCAGCTGAGCCGACGGGCTTCTGGCGGTGCTTGTGAGCTATCGCGAACACGATAATAATCGCGCCAAAGATGACAACGAAGGTGACCCCTGCGACGGCCGCGGCGATGGGAAAGGGCTGCCTGAAGATAGACGATAGCGCTCGTCAGCCCGAAGGCGGGGATGGGGGAGGGCTGAACTGACCGTTGAGGCGCAGACGGGGCGCTCATGCTGCCGGAGCGGGTGCCTGTGTCTGGGTCCGGATTAGGAAAGCTGCAATACTACACGAGCAGACGTACCGACGAGTATCAGCTCAGCTGAGGAACCGTGGAGTGAGGAATGTGCGCGCCCCCGAGGTTTTATGAGGTGGGTGAGTAATCCGCATTGACGGCCATCCACTCGACCCTGCAATGTTAGATGTGATATCGCAACGTTAACAAATTGCAACCATCAAAAGGGATCTAATGACGGATATCGGCAGTGGGCACGATAAGTAAAGCTTCGAATGCCACCAGCAACGCCACTAAGCCTTTGTAGGCAGTTGTGGGCCCGATGCCGTTGCGAGCAAGACGTCATTGGGGCGAGCGCTTGCGGCGATCACTGCAAAGGAGTCGTGAGATACTAATCTGTTGGATGATCATGATAGGATCTACAGTCTGTTCATGGCAAGCATCCGATGGAATCCGCAACATGTCGCCCGCCATCGTCGACGTCCTTGTTCATCCAGTTCGATTGACAAAGTGGCAGTCGCAACGTTCAAGCCAAATCATGATCATGATCCTGTCGCGCCATGACAGGGACTGGGCAGTATTTTTGGGCTCGGAAGTGGGGGAGTATTTTTGTTGTGGATGCGCTAGCTATACTGCACCGTTTTTAGCCCGAGCATTCAGCAGTTCCAGCGGAGCGTCAGAGGTCCAGGCAGCTATTGCGCGCGGCTGCGCAGCGCGCCAGGTTGGCAACCAGGAGAGGAGTGGAACCCGAAGACACACTACAAATGAAAAAGAAGAGCCCGTTTCAATGCGCGTCCGGAAGCCAAGATTCGCCCCCAAATGCTGAAACGGGGGTTGCGGGAGCATCCCAAAATGGGAACAGGCGACTCCGGGCACTGGATCAGCTCACGACCGGCAACTAATGATGTTAGCGGCGGCGCGCTTTCGCCGCGACGCGGACGCTACTGTGAATCTCTATGCCTCGTGCGCGAAATTATATGCATAGACGTAAGTGACCTTGATGACGAAGTCTTCTCCCAAATAGCACGGTTGGCTTTTGTGCCTTGTTGGTTTCCGCCTCAACATTTGGTCAACATGTTGATCAGGTGATGCACACCTCGTTCATGAAATTGTGCGCATCCAGGTCAGTCGATCTGCTGGATTCAACCCCCCGAATCCTCAGCCGAGAACGCCGTTGTTTCATTGACTGATTTCCGAGTCGCCATTTATATATGTGAATCAGCAAGAAAAAAGTTCAAAAATAGGTTTAGAGAGAAAAAATATGTTGTCAGTATTGAGAGGCTGTATTCGGGAGCACCGACATGATGAGCTAGAAGCACGTCGGATGAGCATGGTGATGACTTGCGATAGAATGGAGGAAGTGCCTCGACGCTCGGGTTGACGCTCACAAAAGCATTTGGATAGCGGAGACGGGGGTGGGGCGTCGTCATCGGTAACCATCGGAGGCGCCGGGGGCGTCGAGGGTGCAGCCTGTTGTGTGATTTTGTGGATCATGGTAGGCAGCGTTTGAGTGGCTCCAGGTGGGCCTTTGAGAATTGTGAGACTTACGTGGACGGTTTCTTAGTCAAGATCGAACAGATCTTTGGGGTTGGAAAAGCCACTAGAAGCGCGTTAAATTAGCAACGTTCCAGGGGCAAACATCGCCACGAAATACTTGACCCTGCAGGCGCGCGTTTCTTGGGTAATTCGAAGGGAATCTGGAATATAATGAGCAAAGAAAATTATGGAAGGAGGAGGATACATTTGCCACGTGCTGCACAGTGGCCCACAGCTTTTGTTACTGGATCACATACCTTCTCGTTTGACGTCCGTACAGGTTCTGCGATGGCTGCCCAGGGCTCTGAGGAGTCAAATCACCGCCCATTTGAGACAATTTTCCAAAGACAAGTTGGTCGAATCCGCACCTCAATCTGGGGACCGTATTTTGATGCGAGCTCCGCTTTAGCAGCGCTCGATTGTCTCCTTAACCGTTGCCCCGACGGATTGCAAGTTGCAACGGCCTGGCCACGCTCTGGAAGGTCGCTGTTGTCTTGGATGTCGTCCGATCCTCGGTGCTCTCCTCGAACGATGGCCGCGACGGAAGGTAAGCGCGACGGCTCTGCCGAGCGAGGCCTGATTTCAAGTTCCAGCGCATGCTGTGGAACGGATGAATTCATGGAAAAGACTCGCTAGAAAGAGGTACAGGACGCGCAGGCGCAGGGAGCGTGAGCGCACGGCGCCGTCGCCACTGATGTGGCCTTTGTCTGCTGCGACCATCCGGGGGACGCAAGCCTGGTCTAATGCAACGAACCTCAAGCTCTACCCCACCTGTTCCTTCGCCTCCTTCGGTACGCTACCGCCGCGCAACAGGTGATAGAAGAGCCTCCATGGACCGGGCGAGCAGCGGCCTCGGCCAGTGGCGCTACTGCCCTACGATGCGCGCGCGTTGCAACGCTCCTGCAGGGCGAAGCTCGATGCGGGCAGCGAGCGCTATGCGGTCATGCTACCAAGCATACCAAACGCAGTGGCGAGGGGAGCCCAAGCGTCGCGTACGAGTAGCTTGTCGCACGGATCGAACCCTCCCTATGCTGCGCCCAACGCCGGGCATTGGGGAATGCCGTGCTCCGCTATGCCCCTAGACCACACCTTTACGGCCCACCCAAGCTTCTCGCGGGCATCCTGATGTCGCCATCACAGTTGCACAGGGCACGGTCGCGCGAGCGTTATACGCTTGTGGTCCGAGCTGGAGTCGAAGGCGCCCAACCAGATGGTCGCGGCGCGCGAGTTATGCGATGAAGGCGGATGGACGACTGACTTTACGCGCGAGCAGGGGTGCAGGCTGGCGTATTCCCGCATCCCGACCCCATACACAAATGTCATGCTAGTAAAGGTGAAGGTCAACCATGTCGAGGGGGCTCGACCCTGAGGCGGGCTCGAGGGGGATAGTGGGGGAAGAGAAGGAGAGAGACGCACAATCACTACAGGTGCCCAGGCGCCAGGCCCATCGTCGTCAACGATAAGCGGACCCTCGCCGTCGCGAGTCCGGCGCCCCCGCGGGCGACGACGAGCGAGTGGGGGAGAATCGGTGTCCGGTTGCGGTTGGCAACAGGAGTTTGTTTTTTGGACACGGATGCTGTGAGGATCGTCAGCAAGTGAACGGTGGGCGATCCTCTGCACCCCCTGATGCTCCTATTGCAGTGCGCGATGAGAACGCCGTCAGCAATGAGCACGTACGAGGCCAAGGGTGCCCCGATGTTCCAGACGCCAGCGCGCTTATTACGCGCGCTGCCATCCGGTACTCAGCGCCCGAATAAGTCGGCACTGGGCGGCGAACGGATCCCCCCATGGCGACATCCTCGCCTTGTGGTGCGACCGCGCACTCCAAGACGTACCGGAAACGTGCGTGTCCCGTCATCTGCGACGTAGACTACGGCGTCGCCTCCGGCGGGCGACGACGAGCGAGTTCGGCGCGAGCCAGAGCCAGTCTTGGCCTGCTGCAGGGCAGGTGCGCGTCATTCGCACGCCGGCATTCCGCAATCGGCGCTCCAATGACTTTCAAGACTTGCCGAAATCGTGCAGAGTGTCCTGCGGTCCGCAATAGCGAGCCCGCGGACATCGCCAGCAGCGTGGATGATGATGAGCGAGCCCTCGTGCGGGTGCTGCGGCGGGCGACGAAGAGCTGTTTTGTGCGCATGGGAGGGATTTCCCAGCTGGCGGTCGAGCGTCCGGGCAGACGCGTGCCTCTGCCCGGACGATCGAATCCGCATGCTTTCCCGTCGGCACTCGGCGCTCGATCGAATGGCAGGCGGATTGCGTACTGGGTGTCATCATGAGCTTGGGGCGCGGGGGCGCTTACCAAGACCTGTCGAAATCGTGTGCGACTTGCAACAGCGAGTGGCGTACATAATTAGCGGGCAATACTAGCAACATGGAGGATGATGAGCGGACCTTTGTATGGGCGACGTGGCGGGCGATGACGAGCTACTTTGTGCGCATGAGCGTGAGCGTGCAGGCGGTGCCAGTGGTCTAAGCTCCGTGGAAGGCGCGCGTCATCCGCACGCCGGGCTTCGGCGTTCGGTGCTGGAATAGCCGGTCGACGTGTCGTCTTGAGCTGCAGAGCGCCACAGCGTGTTCCAGCCGTACCAGCAGATTACGATGGCTCCCGCGACGTGCGAAAGCGATGCTGACGCGCGCCGCAGGACGGAAGTCGTCAGGCTGTCGTTGAGCATGTCTGCTCGGCCCACGGCGTGCACTTACCCGAGGCGATCGGCGCGCAGTGGCAGTGTGCCCGCCGGCGGAAGATTTCAAGGGGTAAGTCTAGAAGTACCGTCTAGTCGGCGTCGAGCTGAAACTGCCCATAGTACTTGTAGATCATCGTGGTCGAGAGAAGCAACAGAGTGTTTGATCATGATGTCCATCTTCGCCGTCTAGTGTTGCCGATGTTCGGTTCGGTCCGGTTTTTTGCTAAAAAATCCGAACCCCGAACCTGGCCTGGGGTCCGGTTCGCTCAAATTTTTCGAACCCCGGACCGGACATCGGTCCAGTCCACAAAGGGTTCGGTTCGGGTTCTGAACAGGTTCGGACCCGAATGAACCGCAATTTTTTTTCAACCAATTTTCGGGAGGTAGATGATGATGCACGCAAAATGTAGAGATAAATTTCAACCAGTGCCGCAGTGATGCATCTTGTAGCCTCCTCTGCAGCCCCAACATAGTGATTGCAAACAGCATTTTTCAACTGCTGAAGTGCTCGAAAGATGTCCGAAGCCAGCCGGTTGCGATGCGGAGTTACACTCAGTGTCCCATTGAGGAAAGCTCTCTTGGACGCCGTAGCAGAGCCCTGGACAGCGAGATAATCACTTCCCAGCATTGGGTACTGAGATCAATAGTGCTGAATATACATATTTACTGCAATTTTCAACGAAGACAAGAAATGCTGCCAGTGACCGTGGTAAAAGCTCCAAGGCGCCGAGCGTAGTCAAGGCAAAGCAGAACACAATATATTTTTGGTTCGAACACGGTCACGGGGAAATTGGGTGGGACCGAACTTCGTCAAAAGCAGGTAAATTTTCAAGAGGAAAAAGGCAGGTTCGAACATGTCCGGACAGGTTCGCACAGGTTCGGAAATTTCCAACAATTCTCAAACCCCGAACCCGACCCGCGGTTCGGTCCGGTTCTTTGCGACTCTCTGAACCTGAATTCGGGTCAGGTTCAGGTCCGGTTCAGGTTCGGAATCGGTTCTGAACCTGACACCGGCAAAACTATCGCCGTCAGCCTTCGGCGCACCGCGTAGCCAAGCAAGACCAGTTCTGTACGAGGCTGAGCCGCAATGTGGTAGAAGGTAAGTGTTAGTGCCTGCAGACATCGTTCGCCGCTGCACGCCAGCTCAATTGCGGCCGGTGCTGAAAGAGAAATAGGCTGCATATAGTGTCGCTCCGCGCAGATGCGGAACCAGCAGTGGAACTGAGCCGAAAGGAGGTGTTAAGTAGGGCAGAGGGCACGCAGCGGGAGGGGGCACAGGTATCGCACATTGTCCTGCCCGAGGGAGAGACTGGAGACGACGCGGGCTATTGTATAAGCGGCTCGCAGATGAGGTAATGCCGTGTCAAGTAACCCAATATTGACGCCCTCCGGGCAGACCTGGAGCCTCCGGGTTCTGGTTTGATCCGGGATGGTGTAGCCTGGCACACCGTCATTTTATTTTCTTCCCAGCTCGTGGCCAATGTGCAAATATGCGAAGTATGAGCTTCTGCTAAATTTATAGTATAGAGAGTCTATAGTAGTCAAATGCCCTCGACTCCGTCCGGACCGTGCGGCATGGTATTTATTGGTGCTAGCCCGAAGCCAAGAGCTTTCGACTCCGTCCGGACTGTGGTTTTATGCTTTCCAGGTCACAGGCAATGGCTCAGAGCTCCTGACTCCGTCCAGACTATGGCATTCAATTTTTGAGCTAATGGCTCCCGACTGTGGTATTTATTGGTACTAGCTCGAAGCCAAGGGCTTTCGACTCCGTCCGGACTGAGGTTTATGCTTCCCAGGTCACAGGCAATGGCTCAGAATTCCTACTCTATCTAGGCTATGGCCTTGATTTTTCCTCTTAGCCAATGCCTTTGGACATCCGGACGCGACTGTACCTTTTATTCATTGCAGTTTGATTCCGTCTTTCTCTTTCTTTTCTTCCTTTCAGGTTCCTTTGCTGTTTCTGGGGGACTTCTTGTTCATTTATTTTACCTAGAGTCATAGATAACTCAGTCGAAAGTGAGTTGGTAGTGAGCGCCGCATTTTTCTCCATCGCTGTCGGGAATTGCCGAGAACAGAGGCCAAGCACCAGCAAGCAAATCGTGGGAATAAAGTGAGTGATCGGTGCGGACAGACAGTTACTGAAATCAGACCTGGATACCTCCGGATCCAGGAATTGGGACGACTTGATGCAGACTGGTAGTGCAGTGTTCCTTATCCTAGCACACCTGACATTGGAGACAACACACAAACAATTTCTTCTGTAGTACAATAAATTAGAGTGCTTTACAATCATTCTGGAATAATGAAAAGAATCTCAAAAATTTTGATGACCTAGCCCCAAGAGAAAAAAGAGAAGATGTGCCATTATTGAGCTAGAGATGATTGAGAGCCTTGCTTTATACCCATCTGAGTAGAACGGGTGAATGCTGAAGCACTGAAGTTCAACTGCTCCTCGTTATCTGCCGGAAAAACCCGAAGGTGGCTGGAGAACGGCAGGGTACAGCCACCGTGTTGATTTTGGGACAGGAAAAAATTTGACAAGAGGGGAAGTAATGGCTAGTTGACAAAGAGTACTGAATCGAATGAAGGAGCAGATAAAAGACAGCATGTTTGCCATGTGCTGGTCGCACCGAAACTCACTCCCCCTTCCGAATCAAAATACTCCCCCACATGTTCGGGAGCTTGAACAATCTGTCGCTGCAAAGGGGACTAAATTCAACCTCGGCGCTAGCGTGAAATAAGATCAGTGTACCGTCGAGTGTGCCGCTAGCACCAAACTTACTCCACCGGAGTTCCGCTTCTATATCCCAATCTTCGGCTGAACAACACAAGACAGCAGGGACTTTCCCTTTCGTCTCTGTATATACCTCATGGTCGACAAGGAGCATCGGCTTTAGCTCGTTGCCATGAATGCAGACTGTAATGTGATATCAAAATCCCCTTGGAAATAAAAAGCACGTACCGGTGTCGAACGAGAACTGTATCCCATATTGCAGAAGTCCACGCCAAAACCTAGAGTCCGAGTGGACATCGTTAATAAATCGTCTGCAGCTGTATTGTGTGTTGGAGCCCCGACCGCGTGGGTCTTCCCCGGAGCATGACGATTTTTCAGTGAATGAATGACACGTGTTGGAGCAGACGTACCGAGGGGACACGACGCGCCATTCGGAGCTTGGCGGAGGCCACGAAAGAATATTCATCACATGTCGCTGGTGTAAGACCCCTGCAGAAAACCACTCACACCGGCATCTGATGCAATTGACCGCCTGACTAGCGACTCGACGTCAACGAGGGCTCTGGACGCGGGCACGGCAGGACAGCAGACCCAAGTACATTGATCTCTCCACCACTAGTACTGGCCGCTGTCGATCGTTGAATGTCGGATGCAGGAAGAATACTGCGGGTTGGATGGCAGATCTGAATCAGACATAGACACGCCCGAATATTCCACAGGACTTGAAGTTTGAAGCCTGAAGCCTTCAACCGATCCGGGGAGGGTCGGCGCGACAGAGGCCCGAGCAGCAAGATTAATATATCACAGCGGACTGCCGATCGAGGCGGGCGTTGTTCATTATAGGTTTTGCCGCTCAAACGGCATTGGGCGTTACATAGTGGAGCCCATTTAATTAAACCGGCGGCTGAGTGTTGAGAGGCTCCACGAACCATAGCAACGGCGGACTCCGATGGAGCGAGGCGTGGAGCCCGCGTATCCCTTGATCGGCAGACGGAATGTTGCCTAGTCTTTGACGGGGTTCCTTCCAATCAGGAGGCTGAGGCTGAGACTGAGGTAAGAGTGTGGTGGTAGAATAGAACGGCCGGTGTAGTACCGCAGAGAAAACTATCGGGACCGGGCTGCAGGGTGCCGTTTCATGTAATTTTTTCGCCTACGCGGATATCGATCACGAAGCTCTGTGAATTATGAAAGGCGGTATGGTGATATCAAGCCGAAAATAACCGTTCACTCGCAGCCGCCGACTTACTTTATTTACGTATGCAAGACTGCAAAATTCTGAACGTCCTGGACACCTATGCAACTTGCAAGTTCAACATCGAACTCCCCATACCCCTCACTGAACGGATGTTTTGTAGAAGGCTGGAAGCGGTGACAATGTCTGTCGTTCTGCGAACACCGTCAGATAGATGGTCCACTTAACGGAGTTCCGGCCTGAAACAAGAAGCCACGCACGCACCACGGGGTACCGGCGCGCTGCCTCCACGCATTTGCTATAAAGCCCGCTCCACGACCAACCGGAAACACTCTTCCCATCCCTCCGCTCCTTTCCTTTCCTTTCCTCTCCCTCCCTACGAGCAATCAACACCGCAATGCGTTTTGCATTCTCCACCCTCCTTCTCGCCGCGGCGTCACTGGCAGCCGCGAAGCCAATGCCCGCGGGCCCCGTCGCGCTCGACGTGTGGGCGCCGCGCGTGACGTCCCCGGCGGCGGGCGCCGTGTGGGCGAGCAAGTCGCAGCAGAACATTACCTGGTGCGCCTGCTTTCCGCTCTGCCGGACCGGGATTGACGAGGGACGTTGACGTGCAGGGACGCGAGCGGCGCACCCGCCACCATCTCCAACGAGGCGCTCCTCTTCCTGCGCAAGGGCGACGCCACCGCGCCGTGTGAGTCCCCTCCCCACCCGCCTATCTGTGTCTTCGCGCCGACTGACTGATACGCGCGCAATAGTCATCCTGGCGAAGGACTTCGACCTCCGCGCGGGGTTCCTCGAGATCACCGTGCCGTACGTCCTCTCGGGCTCCGACTACGTCTTCGTCGGTGAGTAGCACTTAATTTGTTGAATTTGGAACGGGGGACGCACGCTAATACGACGGCTGCAGTGTTCGGCGACTCGGGGAACTTTAGCCCCGTGTTCACGATCCAGAGCGATACCTTCGCTTGAACATGTTTTGACGGAAAGGAAATGGATCTTTAGTTACTGGAACGATTTGGACCTTTTAGTGCGAGTTAATCGTTAATCGTAGCGTGTCTTGGATATATATCCGACTGCGTTGCTAAATATCTGTTAGCAGATAGTAGACAGCACGAGAGGGAGTATACTGAAGTGTACTGACGCTCTGAGAGAAGTCGGAGACGACACATAATGAGCGTGATGGTGGGGCCCGGTGCGCTGGCAAGATATCCGTACCCTGGGCCTCTGCCGGTACCACAGTGCGTGTACAGTATGGGCACTGCGCAGGCAAATAGAAATTTACGCACTCACAGAGCAGGAAACTAGGCCGCAGGACGAGAGTATGCGCGACGCAGGGGAGCGGTTCTGCGCTCAATTGATCATGAGGGAAGTCGTCGAGGTTGAGATGAAGACTCGTCGAGATAAATGATCCCGCCGCTACATCGACAGACGCCTCCGCGGGGGCGGGAGGACAAGCGGGATCGGAATCTTCCCATGCGCTGTGGATGTAAGTCGCCCCACAGACGCGTCAAGATCCCGGGCGAATGAGGATTCAGACGAGGGCGAGAGGGAGGGCCTGCCGAGGCTGCCGTAGGATTTTCGAATGGTCTGCGATGTTGGTAGCATCAGCGAGAGCAGGGAGGCCCGTCCGAGCTAGATGATGCCGTTTAGGATGACGCCCGTGGGTTAGATACTCCATCCAATTGTGGCATCGAATTTGAGGTGAGGGGAAGAGACAAAAGAGGTGCAGCTTAGTCATGTGGACCCGCGAACATGTGACCGCGCTTGCTTCGGAGCTAAGAAGCAGACTTGAACTCACTCGACGCGCTTTGCTCCACGGGCGTCGAAGAATAGCTACAGCGTAAATAGGCCTTGAATAGGCCCCATTCATTTTTCCCTGTTCTACGTGACATCGGCTTCTGAAGCGGTCAAGTTGTCCATTACAAGTTCCTTTTTTTCTATTCCACTCATCATCACTGATTTTTGCGCGCACTTGCGGATCATGCAGCCAATTCTCTCTCCCTGCAGCGCCACGTCACTCGCACTCGAACATTGGGGGCTTGTCAATCGGTGCTCCATGAATAGTCTCCGTCCCGCTTGGGTTTTTATATTTCTTTACCCCGAGATTCCCATTCAATTTTTCACCTTCAAGGCCGGGTTCGGCTTTAATGGAATGAGACCCAGTAGCGGACGGCACCGTACTCGCACAATATGAACCTGCAGTTGATGCTTGCATGCGGAAACCCCCGGTTCGACTCCAGGCTGGGTTATTCCGGGTGCTTCCAGTTCTTTTTGTCTGTGCTTTTTGCTTAGGATCGCGGCTAAAAATCGCACCTGAAGCAGAGTTCAACGTTATAGAAATGAGACCCAGTGGCGGAAGGTCCTACGACCGCACCGTGTGCTCAAGGATATTATGTGGAATTCCAGCGGGAGCCTCTGGTTCGACTCCAGGCTGGGTCATGGGGAGCTCAGTTGCTCTTTCCTTTTGAAGAGAATATTATTTTGTCCTCGCCGAAGCGGAAGGCATCCATTAGACACAGCCCCGCTCCGTGGATGAGACGCACCCTTGCCGCGAGACTCTCTGGTTCGACTTCAGTCTCGAGGATTCTCTTCCACTTTCCCCTCAGCTGTGCATTTCGTTCGAAGCTGATTGAAGTAAGGTTCAATGTTTTAGAAATGAGACCCAGTAGCGGAGGGTACCGCGCCCGCGCCGTGTACATAGGCTAAATAGTGGGGCACCCGCAGTGGGAGAGTCACTAGTTCGACTCCAGGCTAGGTCCTAAATAGTAACCCGGTTTTCCTTTTATCTTTGCTCCGAGATTCTCGTTCAAATTCACCTTTTAAGGCAGAGTCCAGCGCCATAGAAATCAGACCCAGTGGTCGACGGTATCGCGCCCGCGCCTTATACACGGTGATACTCGAACGGATAATTTCGAGAGGCCCTGGTTCGACTCCAGGCTGGGTCATGTCGTTTCGCTGATTCCTTCCTTTTGCTCTGGGCTGCTCGTTCGAATTCATGTTCAAGGCAGGATTCAACGTTATAGAATTGAGACCCAGTGGTGGATGGTACAACGCCGTGCCGTCTATGTGACTCCCCCCCCGTAGAGCTGACTACCCTGGCCAGCCTTTTACTTTTTACTTTTTTCTACTCGTCCATAATTTTTCGCGCACTTGCGGCTCATGCCACCAATTCTCTCCGCCAGTGTGCGCCGCGCCACGTCACTCGAAGCTTCAAGTTGGGGCCGTTCAATCGGTGCTCCATGAATTAAGGTTCCGCTCTAGGGATGAGGCCCAGTAGCGGACGGTTCCGCACTCGCACCGTGTTTTATAGACCTGGTTGGCTACGGGAGTCTCGGGTTCGACTCCAGGCTGGGTCCTTGCTTCTACTTTTTTTCTCCTTTCTTACCTTTATTCAAAGTCGTTTCGCTCGAAATAGGCCTCAACATTAGAGGAACCAGACTCAGGGGCGGACGGTACCGCCCCTGCGCCGTTTAAATAGAAGGTATATATATGACTGTGCGTTGCGGGAGCTCCTGGTTCGATTCCAGGCTGGGTCATACTCTCTTCAAAGGTCTTATATTTTAATATTTAAGATATCTGTCATCAAAGTCTCATTCAAGTTAGAGGTCCACTGTACGCAATTCAGACCCAGTGGCGAGAGGTACCGCACCCGCGTAATATGAACCTGTAATTGATACTTGCACGCGGGAGGACCTGGTTCAACTCCAGTCTGGGTCGTGGTTGCACGTTGCAGTCAATTATTTTTTTGTCTTTCCTCTCGGATCCTTGTTTGCAAACACGTCCAAGGCAGAGTCCAATGTCGCGCTCTTCATTTCCGAAGTTTCCTAAGCCATTTTCCTCTCCGCAACGCGCCGAAGCGAGGCTCGCGGAACCTCCCGCCCGATCACAGCCGAGGCCACTTTCTGATCCGTTTTGGGTAGCGTGCTAATGATATAGCCGCCCGACCGCCGTGCCACTAGCCTTCCATCCCTCTCTTCTCTCCCCGCAACATGCCCCCTCCATGGGAGACCTTCCTCCGCTCGCTGCCCGTCCCGCCTTTCGTCGACGCCTCCAAAATACGCGGAAACATCCCCGACGCAGAAAAGCTCGTCAACGCGGCCGTCCTCGCGCACTTCACGGGCGGGAGCCCCCTTGCGCGCGTCCAAACGCCGTTTTCGAGCGAGGCCGGGAGAAGACTACGGATCGTGGCGCTCAATGTGTGGGACGAGAAGACGGGCGGCGTGGAGAGCGAGATGGTGGTGGAGGTTGAGGTCACGGAGAGTGCGTGCGCTTGTCCTAATCTCACTTCCTCCGTCCTCGGTCTCATCATCGTTGGCAGGCATGTGTAACGTGTACGGTACGATGCACGGCGGCTGCGCGGCCACGCTGCTCGACTCGTACGCCGTCTGAATCCCGCCCTTGGTAGACGGCGCCTGATGGTTCATTGCACGCAGAACGACCGCCGCCGCGATGGTCCTCCTCGGCCTCGCAAAGGGCTTCGATGGCACGGGCGTCTCACAGTCCATGAACGTCTACTGGCACCACCCCGCGCCCCTGTGCGTACCCTACTCCAAGGATACGCAGTCGCTTACCTTCCCTTTCCTTCCCCACGCAGCGGCACGACCCTCATAATCACCACGCGCTCCGTCTTCGCGGACGGCAGAGCGCGATTGGCGCGCTGTGAGGTGCGCCCTGCCCCCTCCTCCGTCCTCTTGACTTCGCGCTAACGATGAATTGCGCCGAGCAGATGCGCGACAAGGCGAGCGGGAGCCTCGTCGTCTCCGGCGCTCACGCGTTGCTCAACGCGGGGCACGCGACGAAGCTCTGAAGCTCTAGTGTGGTGATTTAGGCCGGCGGGCCGGCGAGGCGAAGCGAAGTTGTGAGCCCGGGCTCATCGGCGCCGCCTTCATCGGATGTACGTGTAAATCTGTCTGTACATGTGCGCGTGCATCATCTCACTCTGCTCCAGGGTTGTATGTAGATATCGCTTTTCTTTTCTTTGGATATATTATAGCTTAGATATTCGACTGGGAATCGGAATTGCAAGCGCACCCGCAATCGCAATCGCACTCGTCCGGCGCGGTACCATCCGCGACTGAGGGTTTGTATGCGTTGGTGACGGTCATAGGCATTGGGATTCATCCGCGGAGACACGCAAAAAGAAAATAGCTCCCACCAAAGCGCACGGCCCAGCCTGGAGTCGAACCAGGGTTGTCACGGTTTCCCGCCGCTAGTACCATCAGGAGCTACACGGGGCGGGTGCGACACCGTCCGCTACTGGGTCTCCCTTCCGGTCGCGCGGAAGTCTGCTTCAGGTGCGATTTTGAGCTGCGATGTCAAGCTAAAGGCAAAGGAAGGAAAAATAATGACCCAGCCTAGAGCCGAACCAGGATCTCCCGCAGCCAAATACAATGGGCCCTGACACGGCGCGGGTGCGGTACCTTCCGCTACTGGGTCCCATTCCTGTAGCGCTGACGTCTGCTTCAGGTGCGATTTTGGGCTGCGATGTCAAGCAAAAGGCACAGGAAAAATAATGGAAACACCCATGACCTAGCCTGGAGTCCGAGTCGAACCAAGGCCTCCCGGGTGGAAGTCAACTTCTTATCGATATTGCGCGGGCGCGGTACCGTCCGCAACTGGGTCTCATTTCAGTGGAGTTGAACCCTACGTTGAACGAAACGATTTTGAATCAGATTGCAGAAGGCAAGAGAGAAAAAGGCGAAGGCAGATGAAATAACCCAGCCTGGAGTCGAACCAGGACCACCCGCAGCACTTTTGATATGGCGGCTTTTCACAAGGCGCGAGCGCGGTACCGGCCGCTACCGGGTCTCATTCCTGTAGCGCTGACCTCTGCTTTAAGTGCGATTATGAGCCGCGATCCCGAGCAACAGGCAAAGGAAAGAAAAAACACCCACGACCCAGCCTGGAGTCGAACCAGGACGTCCCGCAAATATTCTTTGGGAACGCATACACACCGCACGCGGACGACGTACCCTCCGCCACTGGGTCTGATTTCTACAGCACTGAACTCTCCTTTAGGTGTGATATCAACCAAAAGGTGAAAGATACTGAATGACCCAGCCTGGAGTCGAACCAGGGACTCCCACAATTATTCTCCGGGCACTCATTTATTCACACAACGAGGGCGCGGCACCATCCGCCACTGGGTCACTGGGTCTTGTTTCTTCCGGGTGGAACCTCATAACACGGAATCCGTGGAAGAGTTGCCAGGCAGCGTGAGCGGTGCACAGACGCGGACGCGTAGGAGTTCGCTAAGTCGAGTCAGCCGGGACGTTCTCGTGGCAGCGCATCACGCCAAATGGCAAAGGGAAACAGGAAAATTAGTAGCACGGATGGCGGATTTAACCCCGTCTTTGCGTGCTTTCACCTAGAACTCGGAGGAGACATGCGAAAAGCACACTATGATAATGGCCCAGCCTGAAATTGAACCAGGGCCTCCCGCTTGCAAGCCTCAGCACAATGATGATATCGCGTACCTTCCGCGACTGCGTCTCATTTATACAGCGTTAAATCGGAATCTGAAGGTCAATTAGACCGGGCGCCTGAGCGCAGAGAAATATAAAAGGAAACCGATATAAGGTACCCCCCATCCACCCTCGACGAACATCACGTGGTCTTTGTGACAATTTCCTCTCTCGGACGAGTCCAGTAGATAATTCTATAAAATAATTACTAGACCACATTGAGCCAAATCCTTCGACCAGATTCTAGATATGGACCTGATAATCCTCCCCAATCAAAGATACGTGGTCTAAATCCCTGATTTGGGCCCGGAATTAGCAAATCTGCCAAAGAATTGGGCCAAATCGGCTGAAACCGGAGTTGTTGCGTGAAGATCATCTTGAAAAGAACACAGTGGACTCCTTGGATGCAGTACCCCTGTTATTTATGCGACAGCACGCTGATTCTGACTTTGTTTTCAACTATGCTGACCTAAATGCAAACTGTCAGATATGTCAATCGTTGTTATCAGTTCGGGGATGCCTACCTCAACCACAACCTAACTGGACCGCAGGCTGCATGGGCTGCGAAACGATATCCCAGCCATAGAACATACCCCAAGTCTATTTTGGAAGAGCTCGACTCTGCGGGCATTCACTAATAGCTGTTTTCTTGTGTAAAATTGTAATCATTGCTTAATTGACTAGTGTAGAGAGGCCAAAGAGCCATAATTATTTCATCCATACCTACCTTGAATGTATATGCGTAATCTGGTCGAGTGGATTTGCCCCGGAAGCCCTCGTTGGTTCAAAATAAAATGTTTTGTCTATCGAAACCGGAAACGGAAGTGTGACCGTAACGACACGTGACGTTCGTCGAAGGTGGATGGGGGGTACCTTACCCTGTTATCTTATCGCTCGGATTGATCCGGCGGAGTTTTAATAAATGACAAGGAAAGATGTGCGCAAATCACACCTGAACGTCTGGGGCAATTGGTATATCAACACCCCGGGTGTCCCGTATGGCTGTAATAGTGGGACATTATTATTTGTGACACAACCTCGTGTTTTTCATGAAAATTTGGGTATGTGATGTTTTTTTTGCACAGGGTCGCAGACTGACCGCAGAATTTACACACCTAATAAACCAACAAATGACACAGGTCCGGGAATGCCTCAATAATTACACAACCACATTTGTCTCCCTAGAAAATGACACAGGTTGGCATGCAGCATTTATGCACAGGTTCAATGGTCATATAAAATGTGTAGCTGAAGATCCTCTCGAGATTCACTGCTTCATTTTAAAATTGAAATAAAATCACAGCTGTGTGACTGCTACAAAATAGACAGGTGTCCGAGGACTTTGAATCCCTTGCGGGAATTCATTGATTCTTGACACCAAATCCTTTGCAGAAAGCACAGATCATGTCCGTTTCGTTCAAAACCAGGACCGTTCAAAACCAGACCGTTGGATCACGGTGCTACTTCCGCATCTTCCCCTAGCAAGATACTGTATTTCAGCCAGAGGATGGGGGGTAGTTCTCCCATGATAAATGACCACATACTTGCCAGCAAGGAATTATTGTGATTAAGAATCTTCAACCCATGGGCATTGCCACTCAAACTGCATGTTACGAAAGGAATGGACTAGAAAGGACATTGACACTGGTGGAAGATTTCAAGTTTTTGAGTGAAAAAATTGGTGAAAAATGTTTTGAGTTTTACAGAAGTTTTTTGCCAAAAATGTAGGTAAAAAACTTGAATCATTTTCAAAAGTTTTCCAACTTTAGGTGAAATTTTTGAAATAAAATGGAAAACTGCTGAAAAACTCTTGAGTTTTTCACCTACATTTTTGGTGAAAAACTTGTGTAAAACCCAAACTAATTTTCACCAATTTTTTCACTCAAAAACTCGAAATCTTCCACCAGTGTGAGAGCATCCAAGTTCTCTTTCCAGACTTCTGATTCGCTTGGACAGGGGGTGTTGGCCTGGAGAACCTCACCTGATCAAGTCACATGCGATTTGAACACTCCAGTATGGGATTAGTTGCTTAAAGATGCGACGAGGCATCAAAGTGCACATTTGACCAAAAATATAGACGAATAAAGGCAAGTACCTGGGGGAGAGGACAACACTAATGGGAGAAGGAAAATGCTGTTGAATTGCAGTTGCACTCGAGTTTCTGGCAATAGGCCAGTATAATATGGTTCTAACGGATGCAGGTCGTGATTCACATTTACGAGATCTGCAGCACGTTCAACGCCGTGTTCATGTTCAAATGCCCCTGCCGCCCGAGAATGCGATGCCCTGACAACCAGTTTACAGTTTTCCATGAGCCTATGGTGATCTTCCAGAGCATAAGTAACATTGTATCTTAACAGAGATCCTATCTGTGTCACTGTAACTCATGCAACACCAAACAGTTCTGCTTGAAGAGGGTTGCGCTCTGACGGAGGCACCCTAGAAATGATTATGCTTTGCGCAATGCGAGCAACAGTGCGGGGTGAGGACTGATTTGTTCCCGGGGCTTGGTTTGGGCATCACCTCCAACCTGAGCACATCAATTCCTGTATGTATAGTTCAACAATATGGGAAGCCGTGATCAATTTGGCTGAAAATGCGACATCCAAGGCTTCCATTTTTCACATGGAGTACACCAGGTCAATTACTGGTACCTAATCTGTGGTACAGCCCGGGTCAGGGGAGAGAGATGTCAATTCGTAGCCACCATTAGTGTTGTCAGGATCGCGGGCTCAAGCCCAAGTCCGACCTGGGCCCGACCCATCCAATAATTGAAGTTGATTGATGGTTCATGAAGTACTGTTTGTGCCTACACTGGTGGAAGATTTCGAGTTTTTGAGTGAAAAAATTGGTGAAAATTAAGTTTTTACCAAAAATGTAGGTGAACAACTCAAGAGTTTTTCAGCAGTTTTCCATTTTATTTCGACATTTTCACCTAAAGTTGGAAAACTTTTGAAAATTATTCAAGTTTTTTACCTACATTTTTGGCAAAAAAACTTCTGTAAAACTCAAAACACTTTTCACCAATTTTTTCACTCAAAAACTTGAAATCTTCCACCAGTGTTTAGGGCCCATAGATCCATGCTTGGACAGTGATTTCCCCACAGAATGAACCCCTTGAGCATATAATGGCCCGGATACAGGAGTGTGTGTGTATTTTCGAAGCTGGAAGGGAGGTGGGAAATATTTGAGATTCAAGGATTGTGTAAAAAACCAAAGCCATTGGCGTGGTATAATTTCTGATGCGCGCTACAAGGTGTGTGTTTTGGCAGGAGTGCAACCTGTGTGTTTTTCGAACAGATCTTCAGTGGTGCAATTTCTTGGAATTCTTAGACATGTGTAATTCTTAGGTGTGAGAACACCTGTGTAAATCAGACAAAACCACCGATGTGGATCAGAGAAACAACAGTGTAAATTTTCGCAAAATTGGGGATAATAATGTCCCAGTATTACCCCCATAGTCCCGTCATGCTCAAGCCCTTTCGCACTGGTGCAGCTCAAAACACAAGGGACGACCCTAGTATTGTACAAAGGTGTTTGAGATGATATTTGCTTGTTCCCATTCCCCCCCCCCCCCTAATTTCTTTCGCCGACTTTGAGCGCGCAAAAGGCAAGCGGTGTTTCCATCTGCCCCAAAGTCGCTGTTTTACGCGCCCAACAGCAAAGTCAAATGAGGCGAAAAAAATAGAGAAAAATGGGGGCATTCATGGCAGGCGGTCCACTGACCACTAAACAGAGTCTTTGGGCCAGAACTGAAGGGGAAGGGACAAAAAACTGGCTGTGACACCACCCTGGATGTCCCTATACCTTATTAATGCCCCAGATGTTCGGGTGTGATCTTCGCGCATCTTTTCTTATCATTTATTACAGTAAAACTCCGCTGGATCTGATAAGATACAGGATCACACCCGAACGTCTGGGTTACCGAGACAGGGAGGGAAAGGACAGCGCCGTTTTTCGGATCTTGCCCTGAATCGCAATAATTGTCACACCGAAGATTGCCAAAGTTAGGCAAAGCCAAGGTGCTACTCAAATGCCAAAGAGTCGAAACAAATCGCACTGGAATCTAAGCTGATTAAAGTATGTCGGAAAAATAAAATTAGCCTTATAAGATGCCGGCCTGATCAGGTCATGATCTGGGCCTGAAAAGGCAGCCGGCGACCTTATCCGGCAGTTATCCGGTTGCCCGCTGACAGATCATGGCATGATAATCCACCCCCGAAAGCTCTCTCTCCGCCCGTCTCATTGCGTTGTAGCGCCGGTTCCTTCTGCTAATACACAACTCAAGCGACCTTCCTGAGCACCAACTGGCCACTTTCTGAGGTCCTTTCTCTTCGGCAACGCCTCGCTCGTCTTTGGTGCGTGCCCCCACTTTCGTCAAAATTTCCATCCCCAAATCTTGCATATAGCCGTAGCATTTGCTCTATGTGCCGACCTACGGCACTCATAGGCTTGCCATGCATCCTTGATCGTCGTCGAGCTCAACTCACGGGTCATACGGAGGGCTACACAGGAAGCCGCATACGTTCCGCGGGCTGCGAATTCGCGCTTGGCGCTGCGTGTGCGGCTGCGCGTGTACGCTCATATTTAAGTGGCAGCATATAGTGGGTGGTCATAGCTTTTGGGTATGTAACATCCACTCTCCCCGGTGTCCCTGCTAACGGTGTCTCGCAGCTGCTTGCGCTGCCATCGCCGTCGTCAATATCTCTCCTGCGATTACATCTCGCTCAAGAAGCTAGACTCGCGGCTTGCAAGCGACCACACCAGCATCTCCACCACCGAGGTTGAGGGGCGGACACGCCGCGCGTGGCGCTCCTGAACAACTTGGACGCGCCGGAGCCGAACTGTGTGGTCCTCTTCAAGGACTGTGTCAGATCGTGGCAGAGGGGATAGCCGGGTGCAGCAGTTGTGGTGGGACTGAACGCGAAGAAGGAAGAAGGAGGGTGCTCTCGAAGAGCTGCTTGCGAGGTACGTCGAATAGCTGCCCGGCACTGACACACCGCTCGCCAACATCACGCGCAGCCCAACCGCAAGACAGCGGGTATCGCGGAGAAGCTCTCGCGCGCTCCAGGTAGCGCTGGTCAGGCGTGCTCGCGCAAGCGGTGTTCATGCTCTTGGAGCAGGGCGGGCAGTACCTCGGCGTGTGGCAGAGGGGTGTAAACGGATGTATCAATAAGTGTGTGTGAAATGGCTAACGTATGGGGGTTATCCTCTGTGAGGAAGGATGGGAGCGAGTTAGAGGTGGAGGGATTACAGGCGGCGATCGTCGCGCTCGAGTACGCGCTCTCGCGGCTATAGCTCTCTCAGGACGTCGCTCCGAGCGTCGTTTTGAGGCTTAGGTATGCTTTGTCGTCCGCCCGCAAGTAGCATGCTGATTTATCTATTAGTCGCGGGGTGCATGCGGCACCGATGACGGCGGGCATACTCGCATTCAGTAACACGCTACTAGTGGCGATGCATGCTGCTCATGGTGTGCAAGGTGCGACTAGCACACGCGCAGGGAATCTCGAGCCTAATGCTGCTGAGGCCGCCCTGTACGCTGTCCGCAATGTCCTGGACGCGATGATCGATCGCGCGCAACATATCAGCGGACTGCGTGCTCGAGGGCCCGCTCGACGAGCTCAAGACGCCTAACGCCTACTTGGATGCGAGGAGTGCCCCCCCCTCGCTGTCTCATTCAGGTACCTCAACGCCGCCACGGTACACTCCTCGCGGACCTCACCATGGCTTTGTGCGTCATCGCCATCGTCTAGAACGCACTCAGCCTCGTCGTCGCCCTGGTAACACCACCCTCTCCACAAGCTACTTCACGCGCCACTGCGCCCGCCGCCGAGTCTGTCGCGCTCAAGCACTCCTTTTGTCCTCGCCCGTTGATGCATGGTTACCGGCGCTGCAACGGCCCGCGATGTTTGCACAGCTGGCCATGCATTGCGTGAGCCTACCTGCGTACCCATTCGCAGGGACCAAGTTCTGGGTGCCATTTGTGGCGAACGCGCCCGCGTCTGTGGGTTGCCGTGGTGCCCGGGTCGGCATTCATTGAGTTCATGCTCGAAGGAATGGATTCTCGTGGAGGACGAGACCGGGGCGCTCCCTTTCGTAAAGGGGACGTTCACCGTCAGTTCGGCCGTGCAAGGGACGAGGCCATGCACGTTGGCGAGTTAAAATACCTGCCGACGGTGAATATCTCCACCAAGTTCATACAGGACGGCGCGCCGCATCAGCCAGAAACCTACAACAAATCTGTGGACTGGTGTACAGTGGGGATCCTCATCTATAAATACACTTCGGGCCCTTACCATACCGCCAGACCGAGCAGAATCATCTCATTCTGTACAACCACATCCAGGTGGCCCATCCAAGCTCGTGTTCCCTCCCGCGGCATTCTCCCACCAAACACAGGACGTCATCATGAAGCTCATGGAGGTGGCCCGTCGAAACGCTTCGGTAATATGTGGTGCGGTGCCGCAGACATCTTTGAGCACCCGTGGTTCCGCTAGGTGGATTGGACGCCGCTGAATATTAACACTCTGTATTCTCCGTGCATCGCAGGCGACGGAGGCTCGTGTACGCACACATCTCCGCGCAGGTTGGTGTGATCAAGGTTCCCCGCGTGTGTGGATCACCAGTGTGTGAGGTTTCTGGACGACCATATTATATGGTGACTTATAGTGCCTCGCGCTTAGCTCGCGGTCGATATCGGAGGCTGGTGAAGAATACTTGATAATAGGGGCGCGCCCACAGACAGCGTGAGCGCTGTCGTTACATTGTCTATTTTTTTGTAGATCAGTCGGTTAGATCCAGATATTGAATGTTAATGTGCAGGAGCATATGCATGTGCTGTGCTTAGAGAGTTCATAAAGAAGACTGAGGAGCAAGAGCACAGTGAGCAGTGAGAGGCCTGTATTTTACTACAAGTGCGGTGGAAACCCCAGGCTATCGATCATATTGAGCTCAGAAACCTTTATATAAAGCACTCAGTAGTATAGTGGTTATGTTACTTTAGTTCAGAAAAATTTCTGTTACCTTAAGGTCGCTGGTTCGACCCTCCTTAGATACAAGTTTAAAATGATTACACCCAATGAAAAACGGTTAGTGTCCTTAGAAAGGGAGCCGAGTCAATAAGAAAGAAGTTGAATACAATTTTGCCATCTAATAACCCTCACCTTATCTGGCCTTATAACCCGCCCAACCTGATAACGCGACCCGACCTTACACAATTCTTTCATCTTATCAGGATAGGATCATCTCGGCCGACCTTATGGCCTGATCAGGCCTTATCAAATCTTATCGGCTCCCGCGGGTTTTTCCGACATAGTTTCAGTCCGTGGATCAGTTTTGATTTCAGATTTATTCCGAAGTTGATACTTTGGCGTTCAAGTAGCACCTCGGCCGTGCCTAAATTTGGCAATCTTGCCTGGGTACATCTGTACAGGGGGGAAATGGCGAGCATAGATGTGTGCCCCGGCAAGTTTGCCAAATTTAGGCACAGCCGAGGTGCTACTTGAATGCCAAAGTATCAACTTTGGAATAAATCACACTGAAATCAAAGCTGATCCACGGACTGAAACTACTTTGATCAGCTTAGATTCCAGTTACAGTACTACATGTATGCTTTCTGTAGACTCATCGTTCATGTTGTGGACCTGATGAGTATAATGCAACCCCCCCCAGTGCGATTTGTTTCCAATTCGACTCTTTGGCATTCGAGTAGCACCTTGGCTTTGCCTAAATTTGGCAATCTCCGGTGTGTGTGGAGCTTTTATGTAACTTTGATCCTGTGCATACAGCAGTAGTGGTCCTTTGTAGTCCAGCAGGAAATGTCCGTCACATGAACAGCTGTGGGAATCAGTGAGAGCGCAATGCAAATTTCATTTTGTTATCTGGCTTCCATGCCTCATTGAGCGGAGCCGTCGCCGCGGAAACAGAAACACAATAGAAACCAGGCCGCCGCCTGATCCCTTGAGCTCGGCTACCGTGCGAGCAAAATGTGAGCATCATCATCATGGTAGGTAGGTAGGTAGGTAGAATTACACGGCCGGTCCCGCTTATGAATAGCAACCTGACGGGTGATCTATCTATTGACAGTGATCCACAACCCGCGCCGCGACCTGGACATCTCCTAGTTCGTCCCGGAAGATGTATCTTAGTAATGATGTAGTGCGTAGCTCCGAGATAATGGATAATGAGCGGAGCTCTCTACTACCGTTTCTATGTTGGAGTCATATTAATAATGAGCAATGCTGCAACCTGGAGCGGGATGACTGGATTCCGTTGACAGACGGCATCTCGCACAGGTGGATAGACGGGATACCCTGGGTAGACGGATGGAGACGCACTCCAGCAACCACGTTCTGCCTAAAAATAGATTGAATACGTGCGGGACGTCAGAATCACCGCCGGGGTCCCATCGGGGACAAGGGCATTGTACCTCGGTTAGTCAATATCGCCGGTGCCAACGGGTCGTGTCTGAAAGGCACACATGATTGATAGATATCTGCCATCCCTTGCGTATAAAAACTGCGACTTTCTTTCAACCCACTCCCCAGTACTCAGCCTTTGAGACAAGATGCAATTCCCGTCTATCCACACACTTGCCGTCTTCCTCGCCGCCCTTGCTCTCAGCGCGCAGGCCGCTAATATCAACCGCCAATCGTGTTGTCGCTGCATTACCCTCGGCAATGGGGAGGTTGAATGCGGAGGCTGCTGCACCTGAACATTTTGTACGTCTGCGGTCATGCTGGCCGATGTTTTGGAGCTCTAACGCACAAACATTATCTTGAAGTGAAGTCGCAGAATGTGTGTTTTGGGGAGTTTAAGTGGGACGGAGAGGGGTGCAGAGGAGAAGAAATTGCTATGCGTAGTTGCACAGTTCGGGTGTCATTCACGGCCTAGCGCTTCAAAGTTCAATTCTCGTCTGAATTGTGTTATCACCATTTCCGTGAACAGCGGTGAGATAACCAGAGGAAATCTCGCACCCATGTGTGAGATGACAGTTCACTCTTGCCATGTACAGCTCCTTGAGTTCATGTGGTTCTAACCGCCCTGGATCGCCATGTTTCGATGTCTGCAGCATCGGACTGCTCGTGCCTTGGCTTTTTTGCGCGTCTGTTCTGAAGTTAACCCCGACGTACTTATCTTCTAATTCAATTGTCAGAGTTGTAGCTGGCTCCTGGGCCAAAGACAGGGAGAGGTAGCGCCACTGTCCCAGAGATCAGAGTGATTGTCGAAGCATTATAAGACTTGTGGGAAACCAAATCGTGGGCCTAGTACGAGCCATCTATGCTGCCCCGCATCCCACATTATGAGGTACTACTCCCAAGAACAAAGACCCAGTAGCGGAGGGTACCGCGTCCGCGCCATGTTAGCTGTATGTCATTACGGGATGTGTACGTGGGAGTCCCTGGTTCGATTCCACGATGGGTCATGACTTTAGCAGTCTTTTTTTTCTTAGCTCTTGGATGCGTGCTTGAAAATCACGTCCAAGGTAGGGGCAGACCTTTTAGAAAAAAGACCCAGTGGCGCGTGGCACCGTGCCCCCGTCATGCGCAGGACAAGTGGTGATTGAATACGCGCACACTGGCAAACCCTGGTTCGACTCCAGGCTAGGTCATGGGTGTTTCCATTATTTTTCCTGTGCCTTTTGCTTAACATCGCGGCTCATAATCGCACCTGAAGCAGACGTCAGCGCTACAGGAATGGGACTCAGTAGCGGAAGGTACCGCACCCACGCCGTGTCAGGGCCCATTGGATTTGGCTGCGGGAGACCCTGGTTCGACTCCAGGCTGGGTCATTCCTTTGCTTTCACTTTTTTTCCCTTGTCCTCTGCAATCTGGTGCGCAATCGTATTCAAAGTCGTTTAGCTCGAAGTGGGGTCCAACATTATAGAATTGAGACCAAGTAGCGGACGGTCCCGGGCCCGCGCCATGTAATGGAGCTCGTACTACTAGATAATAGCGAGAGCGACTTCAGGCTGGGTCATCCATAGAGTTTGTAATTTCGTTTTCGTGTCTTCTCAGATCTACATGTACTCAAAGGCTGAGGTCAAGGATAGAGACATAAGACCCAGTAGCGGGAGGTCCCGCGCCCGCGCCCGGTGGCACTTCATTACACGTGGAAGCCCCTGGTTCGACTCCAGGCTGGATCATTCCGTGTTTGTCTCCCTCTTTGTTTTTGCTGCCTTCGACAATCGTGTTTGAAGCAAAGTCGTTTGTTCGATGCAGAGTTTGCCTCGACAGAAACAAGACCCAGTGGCGGATGATACCGCACCCGCGCCGTTCAAGAGAAATGCAAGGCAGCATTCCTGGTTCGACTCCAAGCTGGGCCGTAGGTAGCGAACAGGTTTCCTTTTATCTTTCTGTGCTCCGACATCCCCGTTGAATTCATGTTTAAGGCAGGGTTCAAGGTAATAGAAAGGAGACCCAGTGGCGGACGGTACGGCACCCGCGCCGTTTAAATAAATAAAAAATGGGCTGTGGATGGTCCTGGTTCAATTCCAGGCTGGGTCATGTTTGCGACTTCGTCGTACTCCTTTTCTTTTTCTTTGCTCCGAGATTCTCGTCGAATTCACGTTCAACGCTGGGATCGAAGTTACAGGAACCAGACCACGGTACCGCACGCCTGCATAAATTCAATCTCCTCCGACAAGTACTGCAGGTGGTTCTGGTTCGACTCCTGGTGTTTGATTCTGATGAAGACCTTTTTCTTCAAGTTCCTTCGTTTTTTCCCCACTCTGTAATCACTGAATTTCACGGACTTGTGCCTCATCCAACCATCTCTCCGTATGTATGTACGCTCAAGATTGATCGGTGTTCCACGAATCAAGGTTCTGCACTCGAGGAAGGGACCCAGTGGCGGACGGTTTCGCGCCGTCCCGAAATCAACTTTGCCCCGGTCGAAGAGGAAGGTTTCCACTAGACAGTCCCGCTCCGTGTATGAGATGCACACTCGCTGCGGAACTTCAGGCTCTAGGACTCTCGTCCATTTCCCCCTGAGCTGTACGTCTCGCTCGAACCCGATTGATTGATTTGAAGTAGGCTTCAGTCTCACAGGAATAAGACCCAGTGGCGGATGGTACAGCACCTGCATAAATTGGATCCACGCCAACAGAGTGCTTTGGGAGCGCCTGGTTCGGCTCCAGGCTGGGTCATTCCGTATACGTCCACACTTTTTTTCTTCCTTTCGGGCCCCCCTGTGATCTTATTCAAAATCTTTTCGTTCGAGGCAGCATTCGACGTGATATCAATGGGACCCGGCAGCGGACGGTACCGCGCCCGCGCCATGTACAGTGGCAATTGAGTAAGCGCTCGCGGGAAACACCTGGTTCAACTCCAGGCTGGGTCATGCGTGTGACTTCGTAGTAGTCGACATCCTTTTCTTTGTCTTAGTTCTCGGATGCGTGCTTCAAAATCACCTCCAAGGCAGGGTTCAACTTCACCGAAATGAGACTCAGTGGCGAACGGTACCGCGCCTGCATAAATTAGATGCATCCCCAAAGGTGCTGTGGGAGCCTCTGGTTCGACTCCAGACTGGGTCATACGTGATTGATGCCAATTTTTTCTCTCTGTGCCTTTGCTTGGGATTGCAGCTCCAAATCGCACCCCTGAAGCAGGGTTCCGATTTATAGAACCGAGACCCCTAGTTGCGGACGGTACTGCGCCCGCGCCCCATCAGCGAAGGTGTCATCATTGAGCGGAAACCCTTAGTTTGATTCCAGTCGGGGTCATACTCGGAGTGTCTTCCTTTTGCCATGGTATGCTCGGTCTGAATCCGAATTCAAGGCAGAGGTCAATATTGTTGAAATGAGACTTAGTAGCGGACGGTACCGCACGCGCCGTGATCAGGTTTTCGTGCATTGGATTTGGCTGCGAGGTCCTGGTTCGATTCCAGGCTGGGTCATGCGAGGAGCTGTTGATGCTTTTTTTGCGTGTCTTCTCCTTCGTTTGCATGGCGGCTCCGAGGTCTAGGAGAAGACTGCACTCACAGGCGGGGCCAGCAAATTTCCGCACCAGAACGAACTTTCCAAACGCCCATTCCCGTGGAACTTGCCGTCCGGTCATAGCCGAGCCGCTTTGTGATCCGGGGGTAATCGTCGCGGTCAACACTCGCGTCAGCCCCGACCGCTCCCCGAGCCCACTTGGCCCATGCTCCTCTCGCCTCTCTTCTGCCCCGCCACATGCCTTCCCCGTGTGAATCCTTCCTCCGCGGCTCCCTGCCCGTCCCGCCTTTCCACCGACGCCTCCCAGATCACATCCCCGACGCAGAAAAACCCGTCAACGCGGCCGTCCTCCGCACTTCACGGGCGGGAGTCCCCCTGCGCATGTGCGGACGCCGTTTGCGAACAAGGTCGAGAGAAGGCTGAGGGCCGTGGCGCTGAATGTGTGGGATGACGCGGATTCGAAGAGCGGCGGGGCGGAGAGCGAGATGGTCGTGGAGGTTGAGGTCACCGAAAGTGCGCGGGGTCTCAATCGATCTCTTTGATCTTATTACTGCTCTCATCGTTGGTAGGCATGTGCAATGTGTATGTCACGATGCACGGCGGCTGCGCTGCTTGATGCGTACGTCCTCCATTACCAACCCTTACATCCACCCCGCATTCGACGATTGCACGCAGCACGACCGTCGCCGTGCTCGTCCTCCTCAGCCTTGCAAAGGGCTTCGACGGGGTGGGCCTCTCGCAGTCCATGAACGTCCACTGGCACCACCCCGCGCCGCTGTGCGTACCCTCCGCACGCCTCCTCATACGCACTTAATTAATGGACGACATTCCGCACGCAGCGGCACGACCCTCACCATCACCACTCGCTCCGTGTTCGCAGACGGGCGCGCGCGGCTGGCGCGCTGTGAGGTGCGCTCTGCAATTTCTTCCTTTTTACCCCCCGCCTCCCTCCGCCTTCTCTTCCCTCTTCTACCGTTCTCTTCCGGGTCTTCCCGTCCTCCCTCCTCCCCGCATCCCCCTCCGCCATGCGCCCACGTCTGCTCTTTTTTGAATTATAAAGACAAAGACACTGACGACTGATCGGCGCCGAGCAGATGCGCGACAAGGCGAGCGGGCGGCTCGTCGTCTCCGGCGCGCATGCGTTCCTCAACGCGGGACGGGCGACGAGGCTGTGACGACGAACCTATAGTGAGTGTACGGGCAGGCAGGTAGGGCGACGATGTTGTGAAGAAGGGGTGGGCGACGAAGCTTTGATTTTATCGTATTTCGGTGCGTACTTCGTTTTTCTCTCCACATGCATCTCACTGAGCGAGGCGAGTCTAGGTTGTACATTATCTATCGCTTTTTTTGAATATATATGATATAGATATTCCAATCACAATCGCAATCGCAATCGCGCGCTGTCGATCCGGATATGAGTTCGCCTCTGCTCGCCCGTGTACCCTCCCTGCCTCCCTCCCTCCGGACAGATTCAGATTTAGAGTTATAGCCTGTCGTCGAACCGGGACCTCCAGCGTGCGCGTACTCATCTGACTACGTATATAGCGCGGGATGCTGGTTGTCGTTTCTTTAATTGGGGGTGGACGCTCGTACTGAACGCCGATGCGACGGCGTGCGGACGGTTATGACATATGAGTGCAGTGCAGAAAGGCCGGGAAGTTCTGGAGGCAGCGCAGCACGCCAGAGGAAAAAAAAACGAAGTTGGCACTAAGGACGACCCAGCCTGGAGTCGAACCAGGTGTTTTCCGCATGCGTGTACTCCATCATCATTACATGGCGCGGGCGCGGTACCGCCCGCTACTGGGTCTCTTTTCTGTGGAGTTGAACTCTGCCTTGAATGTGAATTCGAACGAGAATGGGAGAGCCAATGTATATGTATAAAAGAAAAACCGGGTTGGAAGCTATTCATGACTCAGCCTGGAGTCGAACCAGGATCTCCCGCTGCATATCGGTGTGGAGAATTGGACACGGTGCAGGCGCGGTACCATCCGCCACTGGGTCTTATTTCTCTCA
Organism: Mycena latifolia; assembly: GCA_029289555.1. Classification (NCBI taxonomy): domain Eukaryota; kingdom Fungi; phylum Basidiomycota; class Agaricomycetes; order Agaricales; family Mycenaceae; genus Mycena; species Mycena latifolia. Next base: position 186,211 of record JARJLE010000098.1, read on the forward strand.
GGGTGAACTTTAACTTGAATGAGACTTTGCCCGGGATCTTACATAAATAAAAGACAATTGAGGAAAGCCCGCATGACCAAGTGCTTCTTTTGCTGCGTGGCGTCGATTTAATCACTACTCTGCGATTCTCAGCGCTAATTTGACTGCCAGTTAGGTTATTATTGGTTTTTTTTTCACTGCTGGCACGGAACAGGTCTCATCCCGACCCCATATCTTTTCTTCTCTCTGTGCTAATTTTGCTCTCCGCGGCGCGAGCGTCTTACAGATTGCTCAAGAGCTTGTAAAGGTGCTACATCATTTCTCGCTCAAAATGCTATGGAGGAAGAGTGGCTGTCACCGGGTTTTTGGACCTCCCAAAATTTATCAAATCCTCTCTGATGAGGAGTAACACTTTGCCCAGTCTGGACCATAGACAAATTGTTTGTAGGAGAGTTTGGTTTGTTGTCGACCAATGACTTGTGTGTTGTATGGAGACCATAGACCAATCCTATGGGATGCTGGAACCCAAAAAAGGAGCTCTGAGGGGATACAAGAGACCCATCCACCGCGAATTTGCCAATGCAGGGGGGCAGCAGGGGACTTCAGATGAAGAGACTAGATAATGAATTAGATAGTAATAGCAGTGTACAGAAGAAGGACCCACATTGAGTAAATGCCATCCACTTGCAGCTGTGGAACTTTCCAACGGACATGCACCATTGACAAAACTGTCAGTATCCCATACACGAATTGTGGAATCTTGGGATCCAGACACAATGTGCTTGCCATTGGGTGAGAATGCAACTGACCAGACCGGATCAGTGTGCCCTTGCAGTGGCTCCTTGACTGCAGCTCCAGACTCTGCATCCCAAATGCGGACAGTGCAATCATCAGAGCCTGAAACAATTTGCTTGCCATTGGGTGAGAATGCAACTGACCTGACTGGACCAGTGTGCCCTTGCAGTGGCTCCTTGACTGCAGCTCCAGACTCTGCATCCCAAATGCGCACAGTGTGATCATCAGAGCCTGAAACAATTTGCTTGCCATCAGGGGAGAATGCAACTGAGTAGACTGAACCGGTGTGCCCTTGCAGTGGCTCCATGACTGCAGCTCCAGACTCTGCATCCCAAATGCGCACAGTGTGATCATCGGAGCCCGAAACAATTCGCTTCCCATCAGGTGAGAATGCAACTGACCAGACTGAACCAGTGTGCCCTTGCAGTGGCTTCCTGACTGCAGCTCCAGACTCTGTATCCCAAATGCGCACAGTGTTGTCTTCAGAGCCTGAAACAATTTGCTTTCCATCAGGTGAGAATGCAACTGAAGTAACATCCCTGTCATGGCCCTCCAGCACAGCAATTAGCTCTGGCCATTTCTTCATCTGTCCTTTTGAAATCAATAATAACTGGGGGAACTGATCCAAGAATCTTTGACTGATCTCAGATTCTGCTGGTGCAAAGGCCAGTGCTGATATGTAAATATGGGGAGCACTTCCAGCAATTGGATCATGAAAGAAGGAAATAAATCGTTTGGCATCTGTTGCAAATTTGACCAGTGCAGAATCCTAATAGTTGTTAGTAATTGTGTCACATGTTGGGGCCAATGATTACACATATGTTATCCGCCCATAATATAATGTCAGAGAGGGTCTGGGATGCATGATTCACTATTCCAAGTAAACTCAATACCTCGAGCCAAAATAAAAATTTGCCAAAGAGCACTTTTTCTGCTGCTTTTGCAGTGTCAGAGTTATATGATGTCACTGTAAGATGCTCTACCCAGAATTGACATGCATATTGGAGATGTGCTGGGATATATGTGTTGACTTGCGATTGGAAATCTGGCATGTCAATATTTCGCAAGTGGGATGTTGGCAGGTCACAGATATTGAATTTAAGTTCCTTGTGCATCACCCTGACAAGGGCAGATGCCAGAGCCTGCTGCTGATCATCTGTGCCACACCGGATTTCAGGACGAACATAGGAAATCATAAACTCTCTGAATGATAGGTGTATTATTCTGATTGTAGATCCAAGGGTATCAGAGACATGGATTACAGCACTCAGAGGGAGCAGCACTCCCTGAAGTGCTGTTTTATCAAGTTCAAGCAAGGCAGCCAGACTTGGAGAATCCAGTGGTTCCAGGAGGTGTAAAATAGTGCTGATAATCTTCATGGCCCGAACATGTGACCTTTGAGCACGGCGATCTCCTGGGGGAGGCAATGGGAGTGCCTCATCCACAATCCGGAGGTAGAGACCATGTAGATCAGTGAGAGGCTCACCACCTAGGAGGTAGTCAACAGATTCCTGTGGTTGCACATCTGGGAGTCCTCCGAGAACATAACGAACAGCAGTTGCTGCAAACACAAAAAGACCACCTGTGTGATTGGTTATTTCCTCCACATCATGATCCTGTATCTTCCAAGGATGCCGTGTAGTCCACTTGGCACCATTGAGTGACTCCTCAACATACAGATGAATGTCCTGATGGACTTGGGCAGTGTCAACATCACTGAGGACAATCCCATGCATTAAAGAACGAAGAGTATCAAACTTGAGATAGGAAGGAACATCTGGCCGTCCTGTGAGAAAGAATCGGATGTGGGCTGGGATCTGAGCAATGCTATCTGATAGCAACCGCAGAAATATCTGACCACGATCCTGCCCGCATTCATCCAGTGCATCAAGACAGATAACCCAGGGTTTTGAACTTGGAGGCAGCTTCCCCAGAATGTCAACAACCAGCTTCCGGAACTGCAGACATGGTTCTGCCTCAAGAATCCCTGTACGATCAGTCTCGAGTAGTCGGGTGAGATCAGTCCTAAAGATGGGATCATAATCTGCCAGTTGCATAGCCAATGTGGTGGCAAGGCACTTGATCTCCTTGCGCTCCGCATAGTCCCGTGAAAAGAAAAAAGACCCTGCAAGAATGCCTTTCTCTTCTGCCAGAATAGTTGCAACACTCTTGGCAATTGTAGACTTCCCTGATCCCGCAACCCCGCTGAGCATGACCACACGGGTTGAATCAGGAGTGCTGGTCAACCGTGCAACAATGTCCTTGATTATGTCAACTCTTGTGCCAACCATGCATTTCTCGGGGGTATTTGCAGCATTATAACGTGCTGGCACACATTTGAGCCTTGTGAGGATCTCTCTGGATATCACCTCTTGCAACTGTTTTTCAATGGAAATGCTGCCGTAGAACTACAACAAATCAGAATATGGAAGTAGCAACAACATGAAAGAACTGACAGTAAACTGGCGAATTTGAGATGCTATTGAATTTTCAATCCCCTGGATTTTATCCTTGACATCCTTGGTAGTTAGGAATTTCATGAATGGCCTTTTAGTTGCTAGTGACTCGCATCCAGACTTGATCAGTTTGAGTTCTCTAAAGCCCGAGTCTGAATTAATAGCAGGACAGGATATCTCATAGGCAACGTACGAAGACAGTGTTGCGAGACGCTGCTTCAGATCACCAACAGCGACCGAGGCATCGATGGTGGCAATCAAGGAATCTAGCTTCTTCTCGAGCTTTGGAAGATCTTCTTTGTTAGCCTTCATGGTCTACCACCTCAAGTTAGTAGCCTATAACATGTTGGATATTTGGAGCAACGGACCGAGAGCATTTCCGCTAGCTCCAACACTCCATTCAGTGCCCCCTCAACCCCAGGAACTCCAATGCCCGTAGCGCCAGCTTTAGCGAGCCTCAGTGCCGGGAGAACAGTGCTGTCGAGGATTCCTGTAGGTGTTGAGGGTTGCAGAGGGCCAGCTGAGGATACAGGGGTGGCCATTGAGAGTGAAAGGATGTACGTGGAGACAACGTGGTGGAAGCGCAGAAGAGGCGAAGCAGGCCATAATTAGTTGTGACAGTAGTTATGGTTATTCATATCAAAGTCTCTCACACAGCCCCCACACAGCTGCCGGCGCAGTGGTACGGATGCTGTTATTTCAGCGAATGATCCTTATGGACGTCCGCCATTTCGCCTACTGAGAACTTATCGATGCTTTAAGGTCTTGCGATGCATTAAATATATTCGTGACCCTCGGACAATTGTAGGAAGCCCGCGAATGAACGGCAGCGGCAGCGGTGGCCGTGGCCCGAGGTTCAGTACCAGGAGGGACGCCGACAATGGCACGGGGCCCATGGAATAAACGATGCCCGAACGAACGGCACATGCAGCGAGGAAGAGAAGATCAAGAGGGCGAAGGCCGCGAGAGAGAAGCCCGGCTCCCCGGCAGCAGAACGGAAGTAAGGCAGAAGGCCAGCTAGAAGGGCACCTTGGACGGCAGGCCAATATTCAAATAGCAGAGGGTATACTGCCAATTCTACCCACCATTTGCCTAGCGACCTGTCGAGACAAATAGCCATGGGTGCTGTCGAGTCAGCAAAGAGAGGATGCGGGTAAATTGAAGTACGCGTGGCTAAAAAACCCGCGAGCCATGGTGCCAACCAGTGCGCGCAGACGCGACATCTGAGAGAGGCGCGGAGATATCCATGCGCACAGCGCACTCTGTCTGCACGCCGCGCGGATCAAGAACGCGCGGGACGCACAGCAGGAAGATGAGTATCAGAAGTGTCGTGCGCGCCTGTTGCTTCGCCGAGTTTTGAACGTCCTCCGGCCCTTCGGCCGCATAGCCTTCAATCGCCTCGAAGCCCTCCGAAGTTTCTTGAAGAAACAGAAGAAATCCGAAGTTCAACCAGAGATAGTGCACGCCGCAGTGGCGTTACACAGCTCTTGAGCGCTTTGTCAGACCCACGCGCAGCGGAAGAAATAATAATAATAAGCAAAGTCCAAGATCAGAGTGAGCACGAGGAAGGAGAATGACAGGCGGAGACTCGAATTGAGGTTGTCGCCGGTTCAGCAGCCGGCAGGTATTGGGTTCGCGTTGAGAACCACAGAGTCGAATTAAATCGGAGGGTGGAAGCGGGCGTGCAAGGAGACCGCGGAGCATATTCCGCATATTCATGTTGTGATGGTGGACCCCGGCGATCCAGAGCGACTATTTTTTTTTTTGCAAATTTTCTCCAGATTTGCCGTGCAGTCCTCTTGGTGCGCGCCACATTTCCCTGACAAATGATCGCGAACTCTGGAGAAAATAATTAGCGCACTGCTTCTTCCTCAAATATCTGCCCGAGAAGCCTCCTTTGTGCAGCGGCTCGCGGGGGGCGCTCATGCATGTTGGTGGGGATTCGGGAAGGTTTAGAAGATAACAGGAAGAAGCACTGTTGAACGCCAGGGGTTAATTGAAAATACGAAGGACCGATCCAATTCAACGGGCGGGGAGGGAGCAGAAGACGCGGTGCCATTTTCTAATCTGGCGACATCAGGATATAGTGAATACTCCCTCGCAGACACAGAGGCTACTTCATGCGAGAGCGCCGGGTGCCACTCGTCGCACCGGAATCTCACATCGCCTCCCGCTCACCGGCCGAAACAAGGATGTGCCAGCAACGCCGCCACGCACGCTGCAAGCCGACTCGGACAGCGTGCGCGAGACTCGCGCGCCGACCCCGCCGCGACGACCACGCGCCGATGACGCCCTGTGCGCGGAGAGATCACTAACGCTGACTGCGCGGGGCGCGGCCGGCAAGGACAGGGTGGGTGAGCACCGCCCTGCCGCTAGCGCTGCGAATCGAGCGCCGCGCCTGAGCCTGTACCCACGATGGATGATACCACGAGTACGCTGAAGACACGTCCCGCGAGGACAGGCTGCCATCCCGCCCCGCACTCGAGAACCGGCCCTAGGCGTTCGGCGATGCGCTATAAGCCTCGCGAGGGCCGCCTGCCGTCTCCCGCACACGCTCAGGACAGACCCCGGATGCTATTCGCGATGCGGAGTGTACGCTACGCGGCGTCTCGTCTGCGCGGCGGGAGGCGCGTAGCAGGGCCCCGTGGCGCGCACCCGGAAGGGTGTGCGCCGGCGCGGGTCCCGTATTTGATTGAGCGCGGAAGAGTACGAGCCGCAGCGGGGAGCGAGATGTCGGGCAGGCTCCGCGTCGAGGAGCTGTTTGGCTATCAGTACGGATATCAGAGCATGCTGCACATGGAGGGTGTACGTGCGCACGTAGTATGCAGAAACGAGGTCCAGCTTTGTGAAGTCGTCCGCTGGTTCCCCCGAGCGCGCGGTACGCAGAATGTGCGGGGGCGCGTTAGTTAAACGGCGCGAACGTTGCCGTCGGATGCCGCACGCCGTCGAAGCGCAGACGCAGCGGGCACGGACTCCTCCGCGCTTAAGAATAGACGCAGCCAGACGCCGCGCTGCTATGAGTACAATCAGCGCAGTCGCAGACAGAAGAAGGGAGGTTTATCCACGCACGGTCTTCCAGCTTCGCGCGGGTTGTCCACCGGTGCCTCCGGAGCACGCTGCGCGGGCGAATACTATGCGCCCAAGATGCGTCGCGCGGGGACACCCCGGACGCAGAGAGTGCGGCGCGTCATCTGCGCTGCACTAATCCGCGCAGCGAGCTCGCGAGAATGTGCCCTCGAGGCTCGCACTGCCTGTCTTCCAGTTTCAGCACCAGAAGGGACAGGGTCAGACGCTGTCTGCGCATTAACACGGGTCACACGCAACGGAGAGTCGTTCTACTGGCGCGTCAAGATCTAGGGCGAGTGAGGACGAGGGCGAGAGCGAGGGCCTGCCGAAGGATTGTCGGATGGTCTCCGATGGTGGTAGCACCAGCGAGAACGGGGAAGGCCAGTCCGAGCGAGAGAATATGGCACCGATGGGGGGGGGGGGGGATTTATTATACTCGCGAGGTCCACAACATGAACAGCGAGTCTACCGAAGACAAACAAGTAGGAATATACGGGTGGTTAGCCGTACATAAACCTACAAGATGCCAACGGAGCACACAGAAATTCCAGGGGGGTGAGCATACAAGACGCTGGCATTCCCTGTACTGGCTGGCCTTTCGAATGGCGGGACCACCAGTTCCAACCTCGTGGGACCTGACCTGATACTGTGGCATCGACTCATTTGAGGTGACGGGAAGGTGCCGCTTAGTCATCCGGAAACGCGAACATGTGACCGCGCTTGCTTCGGAGCTAAGAGGCGGACTTGAACTCACTCGACGCGCTTTGTTCCACGGGCGTCGAGTAATACGTACAGCCTAAATAGGCGTTGAAGAGGCCCCATCTCTACTTCATTTTTCCCTACTCTACACGTTGATTTCTCGACTTCTAACTTGAACGTGGTCTTGAAGTTTCCGTCAGGGATCGCGCGCGCGTCGGACGGGAGCGGAGGTACTCCATTCTTGACATTTTCAAGTTCCTTTCATTTTATTCCACTCATCATCGCCGAGTACTCACTTGCACATGCATCATGATGCTCCGTCATTCGAAGATTCATTGGGGCCTGTCCAATCGGTGATCCACGAATTAAGGCTCTACATCCTAAGGAGACCCAGTAGCGGAAGGTACCGCGCCCGCACCGTGTATACAGGGATAGTAGTCGAATTCCAGCGGAGCGTCTGGTTCGACTCCAGGCTGGGTCATGCATGTGACTACGTCATAATCCTTTTCCTTTTCTTTAGCTCTCGGAGCCGTACTTGAAAATCAGGTTCAAGGCAGAATTCAACATTATTGAAACGAGACCCAGTGGCGGACGATCTGTCACCACACCATGTTATGCGATTCCCCTGTAACACTGCATTGAGCGGAAGCCCTGGTTCGACTCCAGGCTGGGCCATGCCTTCGTTTGATCGCCGTTTTTGCTCTGGGTTCCTCGTTCGAATTCACCTTAAAGGCAGAGCTCAAAGTTATAGAAATGAGACCCAGGGATGGATCGTACGCGCTCGCACCATATAATGGAATTTGCAAAGATAATAGCGAGAGGCCCTGGTTCGATTCCAGGCTGGATCATGACATGGTTGCGGATGATTCTTTTTTTGTCTCTTCTGAGATCTACATGCACGCAAAGGATGGGGTCAACTTTAGAGAGATAAGACACGGCAGCGGAACTTATCGCTCGACGCGCTTTTCTGCATGGGCGCCGAGTAATACCTATAGCCTAAATAGGCCTTGAATAAGGCCTCATTTCCACTTCATTTTTCCTTATTCTACACGTTGACGTTTCGACTTCTGACTTGAATGTGGTCTTGAAATTCCCGTGATGGATCGCGCGCGTGTTGGACGGGAGCGGGGGTACACACGCCGTATCACACACAGATTCCATTCTTCAAGTTCCTTTCCTTTGGTTGCCCTCGTCATCGCTGAGTATGTACTTGCGCATGGCATCATGATGCTCCCGTCATAAAGCTGCGGGAGCCCCTGGTTCGACTCCAGACTCGGCCATGAATACTATCTGAATAGTGTCCAGCCTGATTTTATATATATTTCTTTGCAGTAAGATCCACGTTCTGATTGACCTTCGAACTCCGATGGAACGTTATATGAATGAGACCAGCGTACCGCACATGATCTGATCAAGTCCAGCAGGTGTTCTTGGTTTGACCCCAGGCTGGATCATGCGTGTGTCGCCTGACATTGCTCAACTTCCTTTTCTTTATTCCACCCATCACTGATTTTCACGCACTTGCGACTCATTGTGGCAGCCAATTGTTTCCGTGTATGTATGCTCAAGGTTCATCAGGGATGTTCAATCGGTGCTCCTCGAATGAAGGTTCAAGTTCACGGGAATGAGACCCAGTAGCGGACGGTCCCGCGCTCGCGCCTTGTGAAAAGCCGCCATGTCAAAACTGCTGCGGGTGGTCCTGGTTCGACTCCCGGCTGGGTCGTGGGTGTTTTCTTGCCTTTGCCTGTTGCTCGGGATCGCGGCCCAAAATCGCACCTGAAGCAGAGTTCAGCATAATAGAGATGAGACCCAGTAGCGGAGGGTACCGCACCCGCGCCGTGTCAGGGCCCATTGTATTTGGCTGCGGGAGATCCTGGTTCGACTCCAGGCTGGGCCATATGCATTGGTAGGAGTTATTTTCTTTTTTGCGGGTCGCTTTTTGCGTGTCTTCGCGGGATGAATCCCAATGCATACGACCCTCAGCAACGCATACAAACCCTCAGTCGCGGATGGTACCGCGGCGGACGAGTGCGAGTGCGGGTGCGAGAGCGAGTGCGATTGCGAGTGCGAGTGCGATTGCGAGTGTGAGAGTGAGGGCGATTGCAATTCCGATTCCGATTCCGATTGGGGCATCGACGCGCTATAATACATTGAACCAAAAGGAAAGCGATATCTATATACAACCCTGGAGCAGAATGAGATGATGCATGCGCACATGTACAGACGGACTTGCACGTACATCCGATGAAGGCGGCGCCGACGAGCCCGCGTTCACAACTTCGTCTACTTCACAATATAGCCTCGCCTGCCCGCCGGCCTAGATCACCACAATACGGCTTCAGAGCTTCGTCGCGCGGCCCGCGTTGAGCAATGCGTGAGCGCCGGAGACGACGAGGCGCCCGCTCGCCTTGTCGCACATCTGCTCGGCGCCATTCATCGTTAGCGCGAAGTCAAGAGGACGGAGGAGGGGGCAGGGCGCACCTCACAGCGCGCCAATCCGCTCTGCCGTCCGCGAAGACGGAGCGCGTGGTGATGATGAGGGTCGTGCCGCTGCGTGGGGAATGGGAGGGAAAGAAGGTAAGCAACTGCGTATCTTCAGAGGCGGAGTGCGGAGGGTACGCACAGGGGCGCAGGGTGGTGCCAATAGACGTTCATGGACTGTGAGATGCCCGTGCCATCGAAGCCCTTTGCGAGGCCGAGGACGACCATCGCGGCGGCGGTCGTGCTGCGTGCACTACATATGAATCAATGAATCGCGGGTAATGGGGAATAAGGGCGGGGTGGGAGATGGAGGACGTACGAGTCGCGAGTGCATCGTGCCATATACGTTGCACATGTCTACCAATGACGAGCGCGATATAATTGAGGTCCTGAATAAGTCACTGCGCACGTACTCTCCGTGACCTCAACCTCCACCACCATCTCGCTCTCCGCGTCGCCCGTCTTCACGTCGTCGCACACATTCAACTCCACGATCCGCAGCCTTCTTCCGACCTCGCTCGAAAACGGCGTTTGGATGCGCGCAAGGAGGCTCCCGCCCGTGAAGTGCACGAAGACGGCCGCGTTGACGAGTTTTTGTGCGTCGGGGATGTTGCCACGGATCTGGGAGGCGTCGATGGAAGGGGGGACGGGCAGGGAGCGAAGAAGACACGGAAAATAAGGCAAAAGATGAGCAACCCCTGAGAGCTCCTTCATGCAGTCGAACCCGGAGCTCCCGCGTGCAGGCCTGAACATAATGTTGATATTGCGCGGGCGCGGTACCATCCGCAACTGGGTCTCATTTCTGTGGAGTTCAACCTCGGGTTTGACCGTATCGAGATCTGTCTGAGAAGACATGAAAAGGGAATTACCAACGCATGCATGGCCCAGCCTGGAGTCGAACCAGGTTTTCCCCGCGTGCACCTCCTCGAGTGACGCTGTACATGGCGCGGGCGCGGTACCATCCCCTACTGGGTCTTGTTTCTGTAGGGTTGAACCCTACTTCAACGAAACACCTTGAATAAGATTACAGAAGGCAAGAAAAAGACTATACACAAACAGAATGACCCAGCCTGGAGTCGAAGCAGGTGGTTCCCACGTGTACCTCCTCGATTGACATTGTACATGGCGCGGGCGCGGTACCACCCGCTACTGGATCTTTTTTCTGTAGGCTTAAACCCTACTTCAAACGAAACGACATTTACAGCCAGTTGCGGAACTTAGAGTGCGGCCGATTTCTTTTTCCATTTTGAGCTGTTTTCGATCCCTTTCACCAAATCTACTGCCCCGGCCTGAGTTCTTCACGAAGGCCATAGAAACTATATGGTCAGGATCGCGCTGCGATTCCGCCGAGGGTGTCGTCCTCCGATACGTTATATTCAACTTTTTGAAAATGCAGTATAGGATTTTGTAGTTTCTGCTTATATCTGGTCCTGCGTGGGTAGACAAAGTTCAAATAGGATATATAATCATTCAATAATACCGTCGCACTGTGTGAAGGGCAGCTCGTTGTCCGAATGTGATTCCTGGACCACGGATGCGTAGGCGAAGCTGTTGAATCCGAAGACTTACAGTTTTGGAAGTTCTTGCTCAGGAGTGCCGCCTGCTGCTGCTCTCTACTCCAGAGCGTGAAGTGCACACATCTAAATCCACTACCTGAGACTCCAGAGAGTTTATACGACTCATATTTGCACACAATGTGCCTCTGTCCGGCGATGCGGCACGCCCCGGGGTGTTACTCCACGTGCCTGTAGGAAGGAAAGTGATGGCGAGCCACAGACTCAGTCCGATGCGAATTTGATAGTCTCCCCACACAGGATGGTTCCGGGCTACAGTTCCTAGAAGAATTATCACAGCATCGTTTAAATTACAGGATATCGCGGTCACGTGTCACGTTGTTGGAAAATGAAAGAAACTCTTTAATTTTAAGAAAATCATCACACATTGACAGATTGATTTGGTAGTATGGATAGGGTAAAAGCAGACTACGCAATGGATGTGCTAGCAAGAAAATGCGGAGAGGTGGGTAGAATGGTTATTAAGCCTTGAAGTACAATCCCATCTCACGAATGTCTTCGATGAGCGCCGGGGGATTATCCAGGCCAGCAAAATGCCCGCCAAAATCGCGGACTAAGCGAGACCGGTTTCAGCGTACAGAACGGCCAAACAAGTAGGAACCATACCTTTGTAAGAGACGAGATTCCCCACCTTTGCCACGTACTCTTGCGGCCACAACGCCGCGTTGTACTCGTACTGGCTGAACAGCATCGGCGCGTCCGTGTCCGCTTTTGTGTAAGTGGTGCGAAAGCCATTCGGATTCTGGGCATAAATCCAGACGGAGGACAAGAAGGAGTCGGTGAGGTAGTAGAGGGAGATGAAAGTTAGAATCGCCGTGGTGTTCAACACGGAAGGTAGGGTTCCGGCGCGGGGGTCAGACCCTATGCAGAAAAACGTGAGTGCAAGAAAAAAGCTCAAGGCAAAGACATTACGGACCTCTCTGGATCAACCCACCAATCCACGCCAGTTGCCCTACAGGATTGTCATACAGAGCCAGTCCAATATCGGTGGGCTACACGAATAATCAGCGAACTGCAGTACCTGCATATGCGATACGGAACATACTTTATTCGTCTGCTCCGAGAAAAAAGCGAGGCCGGTTGAGGACGATTCAGTGGACCGCTGTTCTGTCACTTTTTGTGCGTCCGACAGAGTAATATTGTTCTCGGCGATTTCTTGAGCCGACGGAGGGAAAAACGGGATGAAGACAAACTGTGCTGCGCGTACGGTAGTATTAAAGAAGTTGTAGAGGGAGTAGCCAACAGCGCAGCCCTGCGAAAGTGAAAACATGAATGCATGTCTGTAATCACCTCCGAGATGGGACCATTACCCATGCACCGTATAAGTCGAGTAGCTGAGGACTTCAGTCATAAGAGTGTTGAATATTCTGGCAGTATCGTCGACGGTCCAGTTTTCCGGCGGCGCCGAGGAAAAGACAAATCCGGGGAGGGAGGGAACCACGACATTGTAGAACACTTTCTTCCCAGTAGCGCTGGTCCAGGGCTGGCTCAACGGTTTAATCACTGGCGCAAATTCGTAGAACGAGCCTGAAAAACCCCGTTAGACTCCTTGCAGACTCAGATGCAACAGGATACCTGGCCACCCGTGAAGCAATATCAGTGGAATAGCTTCTGGATCCTCCGATTTCTCATGCACAAAATGCACGGTCTGTCCCTCGATAACCGTGGTGTAGTGCTTGAATCTATGCACCCGTTATCTCGATACTAAAGGAAACATTAATGGCACTGACTGGTTCAACTCTGCCTGCTGTGCTTCCCAGTCGAAACTTTCCACCCATTCTATTTTTAGTTCGCGAAGATAATCGAGTTCAATTCCCTTGTAGATGCCAGCGTTCGGGTACAAAGCCTTGGCGGGAAGACGACTGTTGCAGACGAGATCCTGTAGGTGGGTAACTCTACTGCTTAGATCAATCTTGAAAGGCTTCACATTGAGGGTGTTGTTGGCGGGGCCAGCGTCCGCCGAAATCGCTGCGAAAACGGCGACGGCGACAAGAGAAAAGAAGTTGAGGAACATAGCCGGTATTTCAAGTGCTGCCATGACTCTGCTGCCGCACATATTTTATAACAGGATGCCGACTCGGAAGACGGAGGTAGTCATAGGAGCTTACAGAGACCTCCATAGCTCCGATACCATCCGAGGCGTGCGCGTGTTCTTCCCATTTCAAGACTTATATCTTCCAAGCCATTTCCTATAAAACGCCCCCGTAGTTTACCATGTACTCCAGTGACTTGCACCCCCTGCAATATTATTACACTCATAATCGCCTAGTACGCACTTACGCATGCAATGATGGGGGCCGACCAATCGGTGCTCCACAAATTAAGGCTCTACATCCTAGGAAGGAGATCCAGTAGCGGAAGGTACCGCGCACGCACCGTGTATACAGTGATAGTAGTCGTTCCAGGCTGGGTCATGCCGTTGCCAATTGCTTCCTTTTGCTCCGCTGGTTCCAACTCCAAATACAAGGCAGAGCTCAACTTCACCCAACAGAGAGACCCAGTGGACAAAAGGAAAGATCAATTGTCTGGATTGTGCTCAAATTGTGCTACCAATTTATACATTTTCAGCTTACATCTTGACCTAGGTCAAGATTTTGCATTCGACAGTGTGGCATTTTTCTATCCCGCTTTTTTTTTTTGAAGGCTGTAATACTGAGCTATTGAACAGCACTCAATTGAGGCGCTACTGAGGTTCGGTTCAACTTGGTGTCACACGTGCGACAAAGTCCCGGGTGACTCAAGCGTGACCCATCACTGTGTGACCACACCTGTAAGTTGCCCCTAACACTGTCAGTGACAATGACTTCACCTGCGGACCTGCCTCCCCTGCTCCCGGAGTCATCGGTCCTTCGCCTCATGGAGGAGCCACTAGCCCCGCAGAGAGTCCCCGTCGTCCGCCCGCCACATGGCGCTCCGGACGTCAAGACACCGTCCTACATGTGGGTCATACCATGCGCCAAGGACTCGCGCTACCTGCCCTCTGCAGGCTCGCGCATCATGGTCCGTCAAGAGTATTACAACATCCTCGTGGCACTCCTGTGGTACTTGGACCGCAAGAGGGAAGCGGCCCCGCACGATATGAAGGAAACCTTCTCCGCCTCCCCAACGTAGGTTGTAATTACATCTAAAATTCTCCTTCCGTGACGTCTTTCTTAAGCCATGATGACCGCTTCGACGTGGACGGTGGCCCCGTGGAGCAAATCAACGTCCCGCGGCGTCAGACCAACGTCCCGCCGCACCAGAAACATGTCCCTGGCCCCGACGAGCTGTGCATCCCGGAACACACGCCCGATATATCCGAAGCCACCACCTTCCCGAACCCCTTCCTAGACGTCCGCCAAGGCAATCTTTACAGAGAGTTCGGTGCGCTCATCATCACTGGGCTCCCTGGAATAGGTGCGTTATCCCCTCTGCATTGTCAACTTCTATTGATAGAATGTACGTCAGGCAAGACGGTCTTTCTTGCTGTCATCTTCTGGCTCCGTGTAGCCGCCCACCTTCCGACAGCATACATGACGGACCCAAACGTCACTGTGGTGTATACTGGGGCCCGTTTCTTCGTCCTTCACAACCCGGTTCTGATACCCGTCGCCCTGGAACAAGATGCCTGGTTTCTCCTCGATTCTAATGTGCACAACATGGATCCCCCGCAGGTGGTGATTGACAGCGGCCGCTTTATCGTTCAAGCAACATCTCCGAGAGCTAGTCATACTAAGTGGGCTGGGAAGAGTCAAGGGTCGGGTATCCATTCGTTTTGCATGATGCAGCCCTGGACATTGGGTGAACTGTTCGCTGGGTGTGTTTCCCTCACATCACATACCCGACTCCACTAATGCGCGCTAGATCTTCCCTACAAATCGAGCAGCGCACAGGCACAGACATGCACAATTTTTTCCAGAAGTTCGGAGGCTCAGCTCGGCACGTCTACGACGAATCCCACCGGCTTGCCGCATTTGACGACCTAGTCCGGGAAGCAGCGGCCACGCTTGTGAAAGACACCGAGCTCATCATGGAAGTTATCCGGCTCTGGGTCCCTAACCGCTCGATCGATGGCAAGTTCGGCCACATGTTCGTTACCCCGTTGCCCTTGCACGACAAAGACCGGACCCGATTCCGCATGGCCTCTCCCACCAGCTACCTACAGGACCTGCTCATTCTCCAGCTCGACAGGAACCTCCAGACAGCCCGTCGGCTCCTGTATGTCATCAATGTCTCCGGGAGAAGTCCTGGCTGTAAAGCGACAGCAGCGGACCTGCTCGACAAGCACCATCATTGGTTCATTGGGGAAGGCGGCAGGTGGCCTCTGCACGAGTTCAAAAAATCGCCACAGGCCCGCGACGGAGCCACAACTAATCTGTGGCAGGCCCAGGAGCAGGACTGCGGCAAAATTCTGCAGGCCAATGGCAAAATGTCGATCGAAACAGCGTCCAAAGCGAAGCAGGAGCAGGCCAAACCATTGGTGGTCATCCGTACCTCCACCTCCGAACTGCCCGCGCTCCAGAAACACCAGCTCTACCGGCCGCGTGAGTCCAACTTCCCGACCTTCGACTCTTTCTACGTCGACCAACGCAATCACGCGTTCGTCTTCCGGACATCGGAGGCCGACAAAACACACACCGAAAACGACCTGGGCCGCCTCTGGTTGGAGGGCCACGGTATCACCAAATTCACTTACATCTACATGAGTGGACCCAACATGGACAAGTGCCCAACCATATCGCTGCCCGTGGAACACGAGAGCCAGGTCATCCAGGTTTATCATCTGGTGTTGGATTATCCCGATGTACGGGAGCTGTTGGACATCAAGGTTGGCAGGCACCGGTAGTTCCTTCTTTTTTGTTCTGCTGTTGAATTCAATTCCGCTTCTCTAACCTCACTCGGAGCTGCATTTTGCTGAAGCGTCTGCGTTAGTCGAATATTCATTTGGGCCGTTCAATCGATGCCCCACGAATCAAGGTTGTATGTTCTAGAAGGGAGACTCATTGGCGGACGGTACCGCCCGCGCCGTGTGGTGTAGACTAAATTGCTGTGGGAGCCCCTGGTTCGACTCCAGGCGGGGTCATGATCAGTGTCTAACACGGTTTTCCTTTTATATTTCTCTGCGCTCGGATGCCCGGTCTATTTGACCTTCAGATTCCGATTTAAATGAGACCCAGTACCGCACCTGCATAAAATGAATATGTTCTAGTGACACAGTGTTGTCAGTCAAGGGGTTTGACGGGGAGTTTGACAAATGGTTAACCGTTTGACGCTCAATATTAATATTGAGTGATGAGTGGAAAGGAATTTGATGCCTAGCGGATGGTACCGCGCCCGCACCCAGTGGCACGTAACCAGGGCACGTCGAGAGGAAGCCCTGGCTCGACTCCAGGCTGGGTCATTCCGTGTACTGCCACGTCTTTTTTTGCCTGCCTTTTGCTTGGGATCGCACCTGAAACAGAGTTCAACGTAACAGGAGCGGACGGTACCGCGCCCGTGCCATGTACAGTACGAGTGGTCATTGAATACACGCACACGAGAAAGAGCTGGTCCTAGTCCAGGCTGGGCCATACGGGGCGGTTTGAGATATGTCCTTTTTCGTGTCTTCAAGAATCTCAACGCACAGTGGGAGACGGTACCGCGCCCGCGGCGTGCCCGTGTATTCCTACACGTATTGGGGCCGGGGAGGGCACCCTCCCAAATTCCGAGTCGTAGCACAAGGGAGCAGCAATATCATTCAATTGGGTAGACAGACGTACTTGGGCTCGTTCGTCGTCGAGTGGTCAGAAGCGCGACTCCGGCCGATTACCACCGGGATTCCGATTGGAATATCTATGCTATAATACATTCAACCAAAAGACAAGCGATATCTATGTACAACCCTGGAGCAGAGTGAGATGATGCATGCGCACAGACAGACTTACACGTACATCCGATGAAGGCGACGCCGATGAGCCCGCGTTCACAACTTCGTCCAGTCACAGCTTCGCCTCGCCCGCCCGCCGGCCTGAATCACCACACTAGAGCTTCAGAGCTTCGTCGCCCGCCCCGCGTTGAGGAACGCGTGAGTGCCGGAGACGACGAGGCGTCCGCTCGCCTTGTCGCGCATCTTTCGGCGCCAGTGTAAGTGCCAGCGCGGAGTGAAGGGGAGGAGGGGGGACAAGGTCAGGGAAGGAAGGACGAGGACGCACCTCGCAGCGCGCCAGCCGCGCGCGCCCGTCCGCGAAGACGGAGCGCGTGGTGATGAGGAGGGTCGTGCCGCTGCGTGGGGAAGGGAGGGGAAGGTAAGCAATTGCGTATCCTTGGAGTAGGGTACGCACAGGGGCGCGGGGTGGTGCCAGTGGACGTTCATGGATTGCGAGACGCCCGTGCCGTCGAAGCCCTTTGCGAGGCCGAGGAGGACGATCGCGGCGACGGTCGTGCTGCGTGCAATTCATCATCAGATGAAGGCGGCGTCTGATAATTATAAGAAGGAGGGTTGGCAAATGGAGGACGTACGAGTCGAGTAGCGTTGCCGCGCAGCCGCCGTGCATCGTGCCATATACATTGCACATGCCTATCAACGAGAGAAATAAATTCGAAACGAATTCGGAGGAAGGGAGATTGAGTGAGCCGCGCACGCACTCTCAGTGACCTCAACCTCCACCACCACCTCGCTCTCCGCCCCGCCCGTCTTCGCGTCGTCCCACACATTCAACTCCACGATCCGCAAAGTTCTTCCGATCTCGCTCGCAAATGGCGATTGGACGCGCGCACGGGGGCTCCCGCCGGCGAAGTGCGCGAAGATGGCCGCGTTGACGAGTTTCTCTGCGTCGGGGATGTTGCCGCGGATCTTGGAGGCGTCGATGGAAGGCGGGACGGGCAGGGAGCGGAGGAAAGATTCCCAGGGAGGAGGCATGTTGCGGTGGCAGAAAAGGTATGGGAGGATGGAGGAGGTTAGCTGAGGCCCAGGGGCATGGGCTCGGGCCCGGGGAGCGGCCGGGCTGACGTGAGTTGGGTGGGGCATGCTTACGCAAACGGATCACAAAGCGGATCGGCCGTGATTGGACGGCAAGTTCCGGGCGATTGCAAACTTCGTTGCGTTGCGGAAATTTGCTGAACCCCGCCTCGAGTGCGGCGGCTTCCTCGCCCTCGAAGAAAAGAAGGTAAAAAATGAGCCACACCTGAGTACTCCTTCATGCAGTCGAACCCGGAGCTCCCGCGTGCAGGCCTGAACATAATGTTGCTATTGCGCACAGTACCATCCACTACTGGGCCTCATTTCTGTGGAGTTCAACCTCAGGTTTGACCGCATCTAGATCTGTCTGAGAAGACATGAAAAAGGAATGACCAACGCATGCATGCATGACCCAGCCTGGAGTCGAACCAGGTTTTTCCCGCGTGCACCTAGTCGATCGACATTGTAGACTCGTTACCAGTCTGCCTACGAACAGCAAAAAAATGTGGCGAGCACTTTGCCGTAGGCAGACTGGTACAACTCGGGACCAGCAATCGAGGCGCGTGCGGAGTTTGAAAATTTCTCCCCGCTGGCGCCCTGTGCTCAATTCAAGTCGGATTATGAAATGCAAGGGGAGAGCTCAATCTAGGAGCATAATGCTTGAATTTTGTCTCTTCAGAATTTCTTCAAAGTCCCTGCTAAGAGTGCACCAAAATGGTCAGAATTACAAGGGAAATGATGGCAACTGATCGCAATCGATGATGCCGTGATCGGCACCACCAAAAAATTCAAACTCCCCGCGCGCGTCGATTGTTTGGCCCGAGTTGTACCAGTCTGCCTACGGCAAAGAGCTTGCCTCATTTTTTTGCTGTTCGTAGGCAGACTGGTTACGAGTCTATCGACATTGTACATGGCGCGGGCGCGGTACCACCCGCTACTGGGGCTTGTTTCTGTCGGCTTAAACCCTACTTCAACGAGACACCTTTGAATAGGAATACAGAAGGTAAGAAAAAGTGTACGTGCATACAGAATGACCCAGCTGCAGTCGAACCAGGGTTCCCGCGAGCGCGTATTCAACTTCGGCTGGTTTTACACATCGCGCGGACGCGGTAACATCCGCTACTGGGTCTTATTTTCAGTAGCTGACCCCAGCCTTTGAGTGCCGGTAAATCTGAGAAGACACGAAAAAAAACTACAAGTTGCAACATGCATGACCCAGCCTGGAGTCGAACCAGGACCTCCCACAGTGCACTTGGAAGCGCACTTAAACGGCGCGGGCGCAGTACCATTCGCTACTGGGTCTCATTCCTTTAACTCTGAATCCGGTCTTGAACGTGAATTCAACGGGGATCTCTAAGCAAAAGAAATACAAAAGGAAAACCGGGTTGGACACTATTCATGACCCAGCCTGGAGTCGAACCAGGGGCTCCTGCTAGAATTGCCTCCCTTCCATACACGGCGCGGGTGCAGTACCTTCCGCTACAGGGTCTCATTCCTGTAGCGTTGAACCTAGCTTTGGACAGGACCTCCCGGGGCAAGCATCAACTGCAGTTGATATTGCGCGGGGACGGTACCATCCACTACGGGGTCTTATTCCGTTGAAGTTGAACTCTGCCTTCGATGCGGATTTAGACCGAGAAGCCCAGAGAAAAAGACGCGATCGAAGAAGGCATGACCCAGCCTGGAGTCGAACCAAGACCTCCCGCAGTGAATTGCAAGGCCTGTATTTAAACGGCACGGGCGCAGTATCATCCGCTACTGGATCTCATTCCTCTAACTCTGAATCCGGTCTTGAAGGTAAATTCGAACAGGAATCTCGGAGCAAAGAAATACAAAAGGAAAACCGGGTTGGACACTATTCATGACCCAGCCTGGAGTCGAACCAGGGGCTCCTGCTAGAATTGCCTCCCTTCCATACACGGCGCGGGTGCGGTACCTTCCACTACAGGGTCTCATTCCTGTAGCGTTGAACCTAGCTTTCGACAGGACCTCCCGCGTGCAAGCATCAACTGCAGATTGATATTGCTCGGGTACAGTACCGTCCACTACGGGGTCTTATTCCGTTGAAGCTGAACTCTGCCTTCGATGCGGATTTAGACTGAGGGACCCAGAGCAAAAAAGGTGCTCCAAGAATGCATGACCCAGCCTGGAGTCGAACCAGGGGCTCCACTGGAATTCCAAATCCTATGACAAACGGCGGGGATGCGGTACCTTCCGCTACCGGGTCTCCTTCCTCGGATGTAGAACCTTAATTCGTGGAGCACCGATTGGACGGACCCCAATCTTCGAGTGACAGGAACAGCATAATGAAACACGGAGGGATTACATGTAGCTGCATGAGTCGCAAGGGCGCAATCGGCGATGATGAGTGATGATGAGTGGGATACAAGAAATGGAACTGACAAAAAGAAAAAGCTTGTCAGAGACTCACACGATCCAGCCTGGAGTCGAACCAGGGCCTGGCTATTATCGATACACCTCCGTTAGACGGCGCGGTGGTGGTACCGTCCGCCACTGGGTCTCCTTCCTAGGGTGTAGAGCCCTACTTCGAACGAAACAACTGTAAATAAGATTTCAGATGGCAAGAAAGTAAAAAAAAGTGGAGGCACGGAATGAACCAGCCTGGAGCCGAACCTGGGCTTTGTTTTCCGCCGCAGAGTCGGCTTTACAAGAAGCTACACGGCGCGGGTACGAGACCTCCCGCTACTGTGTCTCATCTGTATAACGTTGTGCCCTTCCTTGAATGCTATTTTCAAACGAGCCTCCTGGAACAAGAGAAATAAATAAATTGATGTGTTGCCGCGGATTTGGGAGGTGTCGATGTGCGCGGGCAGGCCAGGAGCAGAGGAAGATTTCCCAGGGAGGAGACAGTGGGCGGAGAGGAGATCCGAGGAATTGAGGAGGTTAGAGCGGCATGGGCTCGGGGAGCTTGCATGCCCCCTCGGCTGTAACCGGACGGGAATTTCCGCGAACCGTGGGAACATCGGGTTGGCGACGTCCACTCTCAAACCAAGCTCAAATTGTTGCGGAAATTCATGATGCATCCACATTCTGTGGAGGAAATCAAGGAGGAAACTCACTTATCAGACCCAAAAATGCGAGATCGTCTTAATACTACACCCTGGGGCCGGCGAGGGGCACAAGAAAATTCTATCTGGGTTTGTGAGATTTTAGACCCGGGCCCGGGGATGGAAGCTGTTCTTGTTCGATGAGAACAAAAAGAGGGGATGGTTCAAAAGAAAGGAAACACTTGTATGTCAGCCAAAATTTCTGAACAGGTGAAATTGATTGAAAGAACACTGGGAAAGCATGAAAATATGCTGGAATAATAAATGTTCAAATGGTCTACTATCTGTACCTCCATCAGCATCCTCAACAATGAATCTGGAATGTTCTTATTTTTTGCTTCCACGACATCACTATGATGCAGTTCATTCTACTGAATTTGAGTGGGACATCAGAAATTATATCTTTCAGCCGCCAGTACAAAAAGTTATGTCGCATAAATAAATATCACAACAGAATCGGCCTGGAACAAAAGCGGGATATGGGGATCATACCTGGTTACACGTACATACGGAACTGTGCAAGGGGAGGGGTTCAGGTATATAAGAAGACTTCGGCAGACAAAAGATAAATGGAAAGCAGAGTAAGAAAATAGGAAACATTTGGAGTGCGATGCATGAGTCAGGTATGAAGAGAGGAAATCTCTGGGAAAACATAATGTCAAATAAATCATCACTACGCAATCAGGCTGGAGACAAAACTGGATCTGGGCCATCATCTACGCCCCCACTCTCTACCTCTTCGACATTTGATGGGGTAATGTTAATTGGCCCAATGGTCAACTCTTGTGGAGTGCCCGTTGGTGCATGCAGGTCTGAGAGACGGAGAAGGGTCTCCGCAGGCCCATCAAGTGGGCAGTGGCTGATTCCAGCAAGCCGCTCATCGATACGAGCCATTTGTTTTTCCTGGGATGACCGTTCAAACAATGGTCGTGTGGTTTTCCAAAGTTCTCCTGCCTTCACAACATCGCCTCTCAAGTTCCAAATACCTCCCAGGCGAAGCATGCATTCTGCTCTGCTGCGGTGAACATCCATATGTGTAAATCCCTCCAGAGCGACCTCGAACAAACTGATTGCTGTCTGTTGGTCACCATGTGCCAGGTATACATCTCCAAGAAATTGGAGAGCTTTGTGAGTTTGTAATTTCATCCTGAGTTTAATGCTATGGACCAGAAATGTGACTGTTGCATTATATGAAACATGATCCATCACAGTCCAGAGAGAGACATCCCCCAGTTTCTCTAAACAGAAGCTGACAACATCTGTGTCTTTGCCCCACGCAGATGAAAGACTCTGTTGGAATTGGGACTTTGCAGTTAGATAGTTCCCCTCCTTTATATCCAGGGTTGCTTGGATAATATCACAGTACATGATTCCATTTGAATATCCTATGCTGTGGAACAGCCGGTTTGCTGTATCAATGTGGTTCCTCTCGCAGCTTCCTAGATCCATTTCAGCATCACTCTGTAAAATGCTGAGTAGAGCAAAGGCATGGTGATATGGAGCTTGCTCAATGAAGTTGTTGCGCAATATTTGAGACTGCATGTTACGGGCATCCAGGTATTCAGATTTCAGGAGATGAACTTCCGCTTGGAGGCTCATGATGTCTTGATCAAATGCACCACCAGACATGCCACAAAAACGGAGGAGATCTCGTGCCCTTGTGGACAGAGTGATGCTATGCTTATAGCTGCCAACAGCATACCAGCACATTGACTCTGTATTCAATGCCAGTGCTTCTTGATATGAGTTGCCTGAGATCATGGCCAGCCTCCGAGATGCATATGCATTCTCACGGCCTGCTGAATAATCACCAGTGCTCCATTTGATCCATGCCAATGTACCCAACAAGTCGGACTGCCTTCTGATGTTCCCAGTGGAAATTGACAATGACATCCCTGTGTGAACGAAGGAAATAGCGGTTGGAATATCACTGTTGTAGGGGATCATAAAATATCCTGCTAGAGCTTCATAAAATCGGCCTGGTGCAGTCTTGTTAGCATCTAATTTACAACAGATTGTAACACATGACTTACATTTGAGATCTGGATCATCGCAGTATGCCAAGGATTCTAGAGCCCGGCGGGTTATATGTTGTGCCTTAGGAATGGGACGATATTTGGCTGCTACCAGGAGACGAATGGCAAAGGACACCTCCAATTGATGGTTTCTGGGGTGAGGCAGAAGATTGGGAATGAGGTCCATTAATTGACTCCAACCACGTCCAGACAGACTACTGAAGTGATCAAAGCGACATGCACAGTAGATTGTGTCCACAAAATCAGGGTTATCTCGAGTTAAACGGTTTACCAGGATATTGTGGATGTTGGCAAAGTTGGATGTTATTCGAGCAACTGCCCCTAGAGCTGAAACTGTTCCATGATATGTCACATAGACCTCGAGGAGTTCCTGAAAGTGTTCACGAAGAGGTTGAACCATCCTAGCTACAGGGGGATGTATTGCTTGGATATATTCCCTGATAGGGACCAATGCTTTCAGTCGTTTCTGGTCATCAGTGTATGCCAAAGATGTGGAAAGTAACACAGATTTGCAGGTCAAGATGTTGTCAATTGGCAGCTTGCTTTGCAACAGTTCTGTATCGGAAAGCCCATCTGGGAGAATGGAGAGTAGGCTCAACAACTCCTGAGACTCTGGCAAGGCCAGGATGCGAGGGCTCTCCAGCGACAGTGAAATTGATAGATCCAAGTTGGAGCGTCTGTCATAACCTTCCGAGAGCAGTGAGGTCCTCTCCTTCTCCCATCGTTCCAGCACACTCGGGAGACCCTCACAGTCTACCAATTGAGCAATGAGGTCAATTGCCAGGGGCATGTTATCGACTAGGAGCAGGATTTTGTCGATCTTTTCAAGACTATGATTATTGTCTGCAATATCAATGAAGGTTTGGCGAGCAGCCTCCTGGTTTAAGGGCTTCAATGGCTCCAAGAATGGTCGAGTCCAGCGAACATTGGTCGGCCTTTCCACTCCACGCATTGTGATCTGGAATGATCTCAGTATGTAGACACCAGCACTCGGTCTATCTACTTACAATCAGGGCCAGATGCTCTACTTCAGCAAGCAAGGCCAAGAACTTCTCAATTTCGGCACGAGACTCTCTTGCCTCCCAGATTGTTTCCAGATTGTCCAAAATCAGCAGTGATGGTGGGCTGCTGGTGAAATGACGAACAACAGGTCTCCTGAGATCATTTCCTTGCTTTAGTCCTAAATGAGCTCCAATCAGGCCTGCAAGTTCAATGGTACTTGATACAGTGTCGCAAGGGACAAAAACCCGATGCTGGCCATATGTGACACTGATTTCAGGGTGATGGAGAATGGCTCTTGCCAAGCTTGTTTTTCCGATTCCACCGGGTCCTAATATTGCTATTCGAGGTGTTCCTTTGACAAGTGTTTGGATAATGGCTGAAACTTCAGATTCACGGCCATGGAATATCTTGGGCTCTGATGGCAACAAGGAAAGCGAGTTTGAACTGGATGGTATTCGAGATGAGTCCCCAAATGATCTAATGCATAGGTAGATATACCTGTCAGAGAGGCCTCTGCTGATCTGTTGGAAAAAATCAGTATTATTCATTTTGAATAGGGGCAATCAGGGCATACAGCAGATCTGCCATCAGACATTTCCTCATTTGAAAGAGCCGAGACCATTTCCAGGACTTCCATGTGTGCCTTCTGTGCATGGTTTTGGATTTCCATCATATCACTTAGCAGTGTGACACCTTGAATCTGAAACATTTTTTTGTCATTGAAAATTTAGCACTAGCAGCAGTAATTGACATGCCTTGAATCCCTCAAGTGTTTGTTCGAGTCCGATATGACAGTCCTTTTGTAATGCCCTCATTTCACCTTGACGAAAAAACTGTTTGATTTTGCTCTTCTCCTGCTGGGCTTCAACATAGGTGTGGATCTTGTGCAGGGTCCTATGGAAGTGAGCACCCAACAAGTGAGAATGATGATAAACACTTGCTCAGCGAATCTCCCCAAATAGTTCAACATTTTCGGGGGTAATTCACCACCGGTATCGGATTTGATATAAACGTGGATAATAGCATAGACGAGCCCTTGAACTTTCTCCAGCATCTGTGTACAGTCATCTTGGTTCCTCTTCACGGTCTATTAAAATTATATAAGAAGAATGCGGATATCTTGATTCATTACATGCATTCACCTGGACAGTGGCCAACAGTGATTGCATGATGTTTGACAGGGGTTCCAAAAATGGTGTCTTCAGGCTTGCTGAAACTGTGTCCAAAGTGGTGACAGCAGCACTCAAGGATGTAACCATATTGGTGAGGTTAATTTGTGCAGCATTGGGTTGAATGGGCATGGTTGCAGTGATGATGTTGGCCGTTAAGATGCTCCAACCTTTATATCATGTTCCGTGATTGGCCCTGGCTGTTTTCTCATCACCCTTCTATCTCACCGTCACTCAGAGCTGATCATGTTCAACAGAGTTCTTGCCCTGAGTGATTGCAGTGCCTGAACGGAAGCTTACTTTCATTACTGTAATTTGACCCCGCCTCTGAGTCACTCGCCTGCGCCCCTTGTGTATAATATCATGGGCGGTAGATTGGGATTAGTAAAGAGAATCAGGACCACCGCTCCATTTCACTTAACTTGGTCAATCATTCACTCACATGTCTTGGCCCCTGGCCCTGGGCATCTTGACATCCAGGAACGGCAGTTCATCACCTTCCAACCAATCCGCAACTCAAGCAGGCACTAGCCGCACTATCAGCTTCCAGAGCTTCCACAGATCGGAAGTCCTGTCACCAGACCATAAAATAACTCGGCAAGTCCAATGAATGATGATGGTATTCATTGCTAGTACTACCACAACTGAAGCCCTTGCCCCGGATTCATCTCTCAATGTTGGATGTGAAGCAAAAAAAGTAAAATAAATATTGAGACCCATGGGTCTACCACTCCGGAAAAGCGTGGCATCCTTGTGCAGGGGCCATGCTAATCCAATATGAAATTGTGATGCGAGGCCGAGGCGTTGGCACATCCACTCGAGAAGAGATGCTGACTAGGAAAAGGTTCGAGTGTTGTGTCCCAAACATGGATTTGGTCGCTCTGTTTTTACTTTGGCTTATTTGATGCTCTTCTTGGGATTGTTTCGAGGGGTCAGCGACCAGTGCATATTGATTAAGACGGAGATTAAAGAGCGAGGTTGTGCTATAGGCCTTCGAAGTCGTACGAAGGAGACCAGAGTTGGGTGGCGTCGCACGGGCGGGTTGGCAGGCGGGTCGAGGCTAGTGAGAGAACGGCGGACGGGCCGTAGCGAGCGGCGGGACCCGGCGGCCGAGGTCGACGTGGATGACTAATTTTTGATTGCCCGATAATGCCGATCCGCGGCGCAGGCAGGCGCGCTGGGGGAAGGGAAAGTGAAAATTTGAGAGCGAAAATTTGAGAAATGGCTAGTGCCCGCTCGATCGAATCAGGGGAGAGCGAAAAATTGCAGGAAATTGCCGAGTCGGGTTGATCGGGAAAGCGAAAAATTGAACATCACCGCAACATCGCCGGGACAGCGCTTGAGGAATATATTGCTGGGAGAGTAGCCTACAGAAAGCTGAATACCATCTGAGCCTGGGCGACAGAGAGAGTACTCGACGGATCCCAACAAGGTCGGTCTCAATCCAGTCCTGCTCAGTACTACTGTGAAGGGCAAGCGGAAGGGAGGGACGGCGACAACGGGAGTCGCCGGCGGTAAACAGATGGATGGACACACTGAAAGTACTGGGAGGTGGTAAAATTGAGGTTGTGCGTCGTCGGCGGCAAGTGCCGGAGTCACAGGCCATCCCAAAAAGGAAACTGTTCAACGAAAAATTGATGCGCGGTTGCGAAAGAATGACATAGTAGTGCAAACCTCAATACAATGATGATATTGCTCAGGCTCAGGCGCAGTACCTTCCGCTACTAGATGCCTTCATAGGGTGTAGAACCTTCATTCGTGGAACACCTATTGAACGGCCCCGACGAATCTTGAGCGGAAGTTGAAGAAAAAGGCTGTCAGGTAGCCCACGTATGGCCCAGCCTGGAGTTGAACCAGGATGACCTACTGCACACTTCGGGTGGAGCATTTTTAATTTTTACGGGTGCGGTACCGTCCGCTACTGGGTCCAAAGATGAATCCTACTTGACTTCAGATTTAGACCGAGCACACCCGGGTAAAAGCAAGACACTTCGAGTGTGACCCAGCCTGGAGTCGAACTAGGCATTGGTTTCCCACCGCGGATACCATGAGGAGCTTCGAGACAGGGCGTGGGCACGGTACCGTCCACCACTGGGTCTTGTTTTCTCTGGGTGGAACCTCGTAATGTGAGATGCGGGGCAGCGTAGATGGCTCGTACCGCCCCAAGATTTGAGTTTTCACAAGGCCGAGTCGGAGAGGAAGTTTTAGTTCTCGAGGCAGCGTACGCTGCACACCAGAGGAAAAAATCGAAGTTGGCACTAGCATGAGCCAGCCTGGAGTCAAACCAGGACCACCCGCAGCAGTTTGAACGGCCGAGGATTTCCATAAGCCGCAGACGCAGTTCTATCCGCTGCTGGGTCTCATTCCGTAGTGTTGAGCTCCGGGTTTGACCACATTGTGATTTGTCTGAGAACACACCAAAGAAAAGCAGACCTCAAACCGCCCTTCCAATGGACAAAATATGCAAGCTTCCCCTTCTTACATAAACATCGACGCAGTTGTGACTCCTTCAGCCAATTCTCCCGTGCAGCATGCGCCCGTTAGTCGAAAATTCATCGGGTCCATTCAGTAGGTGCGCTAAGAATTGGAGAAGGTCCCTTTGTATTAGTCTAGGAGAATTCCACTTTCCTTCTTCTGCCTTCTGCGATCTTGTTGAAACTCCTTTCGTTCGAAGTAGGATTCAACTCCACCGAAATAAGACCCAGTAGCGGACGGTCCCGCCTCCGCGCCATGTACCGTGATAATCGAGTGCGCGCACGCGGGAAACACCTGGTTCGACTCCAGGCTGGGTGTTGCGTGTTTGTCTCCTTACAACGTTTTTCCCCCCCTTTATTTCACTCATCACTGATTTTCACGCACTTGCGATTCATTGTAGCAGCCAATTGTCTCCTTGTATGTAGGCTCAAAATTCATCGGGGCCGTTCAGTAGGTGCTCCACGAATGAAGGTTCTACACTCTAGGATGTGGCGGACGGTACCGCGCCCGCGCCCTGTGGCGATACACTATATTTGGCTGCGGGAGCCTGGTTCGACTCCAGGCTGGGTCTTGCGCGTTTGTCTCCTTACAACATTTTTTCTCCTTTATTCCACTCATCACCGATTTTCACGCACTTGTGATCCATTGTAGCAGCCAGCTGTCTTCTTGTATGTAGGTTCAAGACTCATCGGGGCCGTTCAGTAGGTGCTCCATGAATGAAGGTTCTACACCTTAGGAAAAAGACCCAGTGGCGGACGGTACCGCACCCTCCCCGTGTGAAGGAACGAGTGTCCGGAGAATGATTGTGGGAGTCGCTGGTTCGACTCCAGGCTGGATCAATAGGTGTGATTGTCCTTTTCTTTTTCATCGGTTCTCAGATCTCAATGCGGTCAAAACTTTAACCTAGGGTTCAACGCTACGGGAATGGGACCCTAGCGGGCGGTCCGTCTCCAGACCAGGTAAAATGGGATCGTTCGACTCTGCGGTGGTCCGACTACAGGCTCGGTCATGAATAGTGTCCAACCCGGTTTGTCTTTTATATTTCTTTCCACTCAGATCCCCGTTCTAATTGACCTTCACATTCCGATTCAACGTTGTATAAATGAAACCCAGTAGCGTACGGTCCCACACCCACGCCGCGTTCAAATTTTGTGGACTGGATCTTGCGGCGGGAGATCCTGGTTCGACTCCACGCTGGGTCATTTGTGATCACCTTTCCCGTTTTGCTTGGCATCGCGGCTCTCATAATCACACCTGAAGCAGAGTTCAGTGTCATAGAAGTGAGACCCAGTAGCGGAAGGTATCGTGCCCGCAAATGACGATTGAGTACACGCACGTGGGAAACGCCTGGTTCGGCTCCAGACTGGGTCGTCCCAGTGTCGACTTCGATTTTTTCGGGTCTGGTAAAAATGACGCGGGGGCGGCGCGCACCGGCGCGCACTGACGCGGTAGGGCCGCGGTGTGACGCGGCGGTGGCTGTTCCAGTCTTTTCCCCTGTGCTTTTTGCTTGTCATCGGCTCATAATCCCGCCTGAAGCAGAGTTCAACTCTATGGAAATGAGACCCGGTAGCGGAAGGTACCGCATCCGCATAAATTAAACATGCACCCACTGAACAAGTACTCCGGGTGGTCCTGGTTCGACTCCAGGCCGGATTTTACTCATGTCGACTTCCGATTTTTTTCTCTGGTGTGGTGCCCTCGAAAACTTCGCGGCGTCAGACTTGTGGGAAACCAGATCGTGGGCCCGGTACGAGCCATCTACGCTGTCCCGTATCCCACATTATTACGCGGTACTACTCCCAAGAAGAAAAATCCAGTAGACTACGCGCACGGGGGAGGTCCTAGTTCAACTCCAGGCTGGGTCATGAGATCCTCGCGCATTATGTACTCTTTTCGTCTTTTCTCAGATCTACATGGATCCAAGGCTGGATTCATGCCTGTTTCCGGGCCTTTCCATAAAGGCTAGGATCAATGTTAGAGAAATGAGACCAGTAGCCGACGGTATCGCACTCGCCGCGTATTACTTTGCAAGGTGACAAGGTGATGGAGCGAGAGACCTTGGTTCGACTCCAGGCTGGGTCATGTATGCTGAAATTTCTTATTCCTTTTTCTTTTTTGTCTTCCAGATCTCAAAGCGGTCAAACCTAGAGGTAGGGCTATGGAAATGAGACCATTCGGGGATGGTACCGCCAGCCTACATAAAATCAATCTCCTCCAAACACGTACTGCGGGTGGTCCTGGTTTGACTCCAAGCTGGGTCACTCCATTCGCTTCCGCTTACACACCCAGCGACTGCTACGTACATCAGTCTCCAAATCAAAGGTTTCATTCAGCTTAGATAAGACCGAGCAGCGGACGCGAGCAGGGGACGCGAGCAGCGGACGTTATGCTCGTGCTGCATAAGCCTAAAATCGAACCAACCACCCCGCCCCGCCCACATTACGCCTCCGAGTCCACCGGCCCAGCCTGGAGTCGAACCAGCTGAAGGACCTCCCACAGTGAATTGCAAGGCCTGTATTTAAACGGCACGGGCGCAGTACCATCCGCTACTGGGTCTGATTTCTATACCTTTCAAACCGACCACGAAGATGGATTCGGACGAGAATTTCCGAGCAAAGAAGTATAAAAGGAAAGCCGGGTTGGACACTATTCATGACCCAGCCTGGAGTCAAACCAGGATCGCCCACGTGCAATTTACGTTCCACTACTTGATATGGCGCGAGCACGGTACCATCCGCTACTGGGTCTCCTTTCTGTAGCGTTGAACCTTACATCGAACGAAACAACTTTGAATAACATTGCAGAAGGTAAGAAAAGAATAGGAAGACTCTCAAAAATGACCATCTTAGAGTCCGCCACTGCGTCTCTTTTGCACGAAGCTGAACCCTGCTTCGAACGAAACGACTTTGAATATGATTGCAGAAGGCAAGAAAAGACAAACGGAAAAGCAAAGGCATGACCCAGCCTGGAGTCGAACCAGGACCACCCGCAGTACTTGATTCGTAATTTATTAATTTACACAGGGGCGGTACCACCCGCTACTGGGTCTTAACTCTGTCGAGATGAACTCTACTTCGAACGAAACGACTTCGGACAGGATCCACCGCTGAGGGGAGAACATCTCACCAGACGAGTACTTAATCCGGGCTGGAGGCCCGCTCGGAGTGCAAGAAGGCTTCGGAGGCCGGGAAGATGACCCAACCTGGGCTCGAATCAGGAGCTTCCACTCATTGATGATACCTCTCCCGGTGCACTGCAATCCACTACTGGTCTCTTTCCTCGGATGTGGAACCTTAATTCACGGAGCACAGATCGAACGGGCCCCGAGGAGTCTTCGAGTGACGTGAGCCAACACCTCGCGCGGCAAGCAGAGATAATTAGCTGAATGGTTCGTGAAAGTCAGCGATGATGAGTGGAAAAAGGGAAGGAACTGACAAAATGAAAAAAAAAAAGTTGTCATGGGAGGAATATGATGACCCAGCCTGGAATCGAACCAAGACCACCCGCAGTGCTTGTTCGTAACCGATCTAATCTACACAGGGGCGGGACCCTCCGCTACTCGGTCTCCTTCCAGTTCAAGCTGACCTCTGCCTTGAACGTCGTGAATTCAACGGGGATCTCAAAGCAAAAGAAATACAAAGAAAACCGGGTTGGACGCTATTCATGACCCAGCCTGGAGTCGAACCAGGGGCTTCCGCTCAATAATGCTTCCGGGGAGACGGCGCGAGCGCGGTAACCCGCCACTGGGTCTTCTTCCTAGGGTTTATAACCTTAGTCAATGGGGCACTGATTGAACGGGCCCCAATCTCGAGTGACGTGGCGTGGCACGCACAGGCAAGAAGAATTGGCATGAGCCGCAAGTGCGCGCACGAAAATGAGCGATGAGTGGAAAAAAAGAGAGGAACTTGAAGAATGGTTGTTATGGACAATTTCATGTAACCCGGCCTGGAGTCGAACGCTTTTAGCGCTCGTAATTCCTCCGGGCATCGCCGGTTTCCCCTCGACCCACTGACACTAATACTTACA
Organism: Mycena latifolia; assembly: GCA_029289555.1. Taxonomy (NCBI): domain Eukaryota; kingdom Fungi; phylum Basidiomycota; class Agaricomycetes; order Agaricales; family Mycenaceae; genus Mycena; species Mycena latifolia. Next base: position 217,953 of record JARJLE010000098.1, read on the forward strand.
CACGGCTACCACTGTGAGCTCCGGCGGGTTCTAATCAACATACCGGGGTGGCAATCGGCTCAGGCGGCGTAATAGGTTCGTTGACTACATGAGGCGCCGGCGCGTCATGGTGGGTTATTTTCACAGACCCTGATTCAAATAGCGTGTACGTGAGCTTAGTCTTACGGTCCTCCCGAGATCCTGGCCAGTGGCAACCATCGAGAGAACATGGTTTAATTAGAACCTTCAAATAATTTAGCCCCGGATGACAGCGTCAACGCGGTCTTCCGTGTACAATGACCCCATGCACCCCGATGTCATATATAAATGGGAGGACCAGGGTATTCCATGCATCCTGTAAACAACGTCGTCTAAGTATTGCAGCGTAATACCTCCGTCTTGTTAGGACCCAGTACTGCACCGAGGACGGCCGGGATCTCCGAAGTCGCCCATTTTCCAAGCCAATATCACTTCTGTTATAACCTCCATGAATAGACCTGTGCGTCCCTGGTTTTGAACTAAAAATCGTAGTCACTGTCAATGATATGATACCGTGATTCTCAGGGTTAACTTGGAAATCCTGGACTATTATATTATCTAATTCCAGCCCGCTGCGCTGTTGAGTGATGAAGGACTTGCCTATGGATTGTCCGTTGCGTACGGATTGTCTGCCAGTGAATCATATGTTGCACTTGCTTGGCATCAGTTTGGATCTTCGTTCCTGTTCGATTCCGACCTCCAGGAGTACAGCAATCCCCAGTTTAGACTATGAGACGGTGAATCAACAAATCATCTTGCGTCGGAAGTAGCATTTGACTAACTTTCTGGTGTCCGAAGTTCAACCTCCGATATACTTGCTCCCGCTGAAGGCGGGAGTGGCGGACTATAAAGGTAGGGAGGCTGTCGATGGCTTCAAACCAATTCCCTACCAACTCACAACTCAGAGTACCCAAGCTACTACTTTGGTGAGCCCTTCGCTAGCCCTCATCTCGCCTTTTAAATTTTATTGGTTGACCTTCCCGCGCAGGTCAAGCAGCAATGAAGATTTCGTTCCCAGCCGTCTTCCTGTCCATCCTCCTGCATGGGCATCTTGTCCTTTCCAAGTCTTGCAACCACGGCATCACTGGCTCCGGCGAATGCGTCACCCTCTTCAGAGGGGGTGGCTGCCAATCTGGGGCAGAGCTCACCGAATTTGTTCCCACCTGCGAGGGAAACTGCTTCCAATTCAGCAGCTTCGACAGCGTTTCCGTAATTGGAAATGGCTTCTTGGGCACAGACTGCCACGTCTTCTCCGATGGCAATTGCCAGAACGAGATCGCCGACACGGGGAATTCGGTTGGATTTGAATGCGCAAACGCGGCGGGGGCACAGAGCATGCAATGCTTCTTCGCTTGTTGAGGTGAGTCTCGAGACCGACTTTGCCGACTTTCTTGACTGATGGAATACCAGTATGGGGAACGATAATAGGGATAGGATACAAGAGAATCTGTCGTGATATTTGAATGTTCGCTTCGTCCTCGTTAGAGTGGCCCTATGTGTATTGAGTTTACTGAACCCGAGCTCTGAAATGATGCCCAGTATTGCGGCCCGCAGTTGAATTCTTCGGCGAAAATTTTCGACCTCATCTTCCGCCGTCTTTGCGAGCAACCTTGAACTTCGGACTCAAGCGCCGCTTCTCTAATTTCTTCGGCATGTCTTCTCAGAACCCAGGGCACTCAAAGGCGGGGTTCACTTCTACAGGAATAAACCCCAGTGGCAGACGGTCCGTCCCCGCACCATATGCATGTTAAGCGGACACAAACAGCGCATACTTGCGTGAAACCCTGGTTCGACTCCAGGCTGGGGTATCGCCAGCTCCTTCTTTCTTCTCCTTAATTATCAGAGCCCCACCACTCCTTCTTCTTACATAACTCGACGATTCTTCTGTGCCCTAAATTATCCTCAGATGTATAAGACTTAGCGGTCGTGCCGCATAGATATACAATCGAACCAACCACCCCGTCGCGCCCACTTTATGCCTCCAAATCCACCTCACTCCGCCCGGACCCTCCTCCTCACCATAATCTTTCCCCGCGAATTTGGGACCCGCAACACCCCAAACCAATGGTCCGGCGGCCGCACGCCCTTCACTTCCGCCTTGACGTCGTAATTGATGAGGATGTGCGCGAGCGTCGCCTTGAGCTCCGTCGCGGCCATGAACCTGCGTTGACGCCAGATGTGAGTAAATCACGTCGAAACCGAGAAAGTCGGAGTGAATGGGGAGGGATATTCAGAAAGAAAGAGGGAGATAGAGAGGGGACGCACCGCCCAGGACACCCATGGCGCCCGTGCCCGAACGCGACGTAGTCCGTGCCCGTGGAGATCATCTGGCGGTTGAACACTCCACCCCCTAAGCCTTTTCCCTCGCCATCGCCGGACTCGCAGCGCTCTTCGCGCAACCGCGAAAAGCGGAACCCGTCAAACACGTCGGGGCGCTCGTAGTTCCCTGCCCGAAACAAACAAGTTCAGGTTTATCAGCGGAGGGGATAGGGAGGGAGGGAGGCGGCCGTACCGGGATCGTACTGAAGTGCGCTTCCGGGGATGCTGACGAACGCGCCGCAGGGGATCGTCGTCCCGTCGGCGAACGTGAACCCCGCCGGAGCGACGACCTTGCGCGTCATCGTAACTACATCCCAAAAATCATTAGTGAAACAGGGAGTAACGAAACGAGGAGGGAGAGGGAGAGAAGAGGTACGTACGGGCGCTCACCGCGTGGAGGCGCTGCGACTCGCGAATGAAGCTGTCGAGCTTGTGCATGTGCGCGAGCGCGTCCTTGCTCCAGCCCTCCGCCGCAACGACGCGCTCTGCCTCCTCGCGCAGGGGGAGGAGGTGCTCGGGGTACGTTGCGAGGTCGTACAGAGCACCGGTCAGCGCCTAGCGCGTTATCACGCCTGGTCAGAATATTCAGTTCACTAGGAACGAGAGATACATACCCCGGACGTAGTGTGGATCGCCGCCATGTTGGTCGCGAGGACGCGCAGCGCCAGCTTGGGCGTCGTGCGCTCGTCGCCCTCCGCCAGGTCGAGCAGCCACGAGATGAGGTCGTTCTGCCAGAGATGCATCAGCCTCACGGATCGGTAAACGAGAACGAGGTCGAGCTTACCGGCCTGTCGGGCCAATCGCGCCCGAGTTCGTTCTCGCGGTCGAGCCGCTTGTCGATCAGCGGGCCCAGGAATTTGAGCGCGTGCCGAAGGGAGCTCTTCCGCGACGAGAGCAGCGGGGCGAAGATCCTGCGTGCGGGCTTCGCGTGAGACGAGAATAACTTAATAAATAACGATGAAGAGCGACGCACGGTTTGAGTAAGTCAGGGAGGAGACCGATAATCTGCCCGCGTGCGAAGATGGCGATGGTGTAGTGAATGTTGAGGTCGAGGTACTCCTTCTCTCTGCCTAATTTCGGGATGGTCAACCGCGCGGGTATCTATGCACAGGTGAAGGTACTCACAGAGCGGGAGGCCGACGAACAGGCGGTTGGTGGTCCGCGCGACGACTTGCATCATACTGGGGAGGACCTGGATCGGTTTCCATTCTAATTCGGGGGAGATTGATTCACAAGTGGCGCGGTGAGAATTGCGGCACGGGACTTACCCTCGCCATCGAGCGCCAGCACGTCGTCGAGCGCGTGCACGAGCTCGTCGTGCACCTCCGGAAAACACCGGGCGAGGTTCCGCGTCAAGCTCCCCCGTACCGCTGTGACGTGGTACGGGTTGCGCGTGAGATGCGCGCCCATCGTCCAGTCCGTTTGTATAACCTGCAGATGGTTCAACCATAACTACATGCAGGCAGCGAAGTCCACTCGCATCGGCGGCACCCTCGTTAAAGGACAGGACGTCCTCGGGTGCGGTGGCAAGCTCCGCGAGGCGCTGCGGCCCGTTCGCGATGTAGACCCAGCGGAAGAACGTCGGCACGCGAAAGACGCCGTTGCGATACTTGTTGTATCCCTCTTGAACCACGTCCATTGCATGCAGTAGCATTTTAAACGCCGTAATGTACGAGGATATTCCGCCCTTGGAGCCTGCGATAGCCGGAATGGTGTCCTGCGCCCCGTCGATTAACCCCAGAGACACGACATGAAATACAGCGCCCCACCTTGTTCTCGGAACGCAGCCATGAAATGGTTGCTACTGCGGCGAGACCGTAGACAAGGACGGTCTTGGTGTCCAGGTTGTCCATGGTTGGTGTAGGAGGAGAATGACATCGGCAATGGATGCAAATTTGATGTCGATCAGTCTCAACGGCAATAGGCCTACCCCGTCGGCGGTGTTGTGATCACAGTCAATAATTGCTGTAAGCCTGTAATGAAGGTCAAAAAAGGTCAAAGGCGCAGACCTGTCAATGCACGAACCCCGCCAATGACCGGGCATAGACAGGTCCATTAAAATATTCTTGAGTGCACTAGTACTGACCCGCCCCAAAAAGGTTACAGTCAGTGACCTAACCCTATTGACAGACCCGGTCAGACCCGGTCAATGACAGCACTGGCCGACGGAACAAACCTCGGCCCTCGGAGCGTCCCTGTCGCTTGATTTCCCACTGTTCCCAATGCTTGTCCGGTGCCCCGGACCCAACCCGAACCTAGCAAAACAAAATCGAGTGTTTGTCTGCGCAGAGCATAAGTTAGTCCCGTTTTTATGCAGTGTACATTCTTTCATTAGTTCCAGAAGCAGCAATCAGGCAATTTGGATCCGTACCGTCTACTAATAATTTCGCGACGGATTACAAGCGCGCTGTTCTCGGCGGCATTCTGCTGATGGAGGTCAGCCAGTTCGAAGAGGAATATAACGAGGAGAACGGGGGTACTCGTCGACAACGACGATGAGGAACGCGTGGCTGGCGGTGTCCTGGTGCCGGGCGCATCTGGACAAGCAAGCGAGAGTCAGCGCAACAACCACTGATCCCGCTTCCCCCGCCTCGAGCTCCAGCACCAGATTTAGCACCCTCCCATCATTACCCTCGTCCCCGAGCGGGCTCTGCTCCAGCTCGACGGCAACGACCACCCCCGGCACGCCGCCGTCGGCGCGGGGTGGTAGATCTGCCGCCACTTGAGTTTCACGGCGGCCGGGGCGCTGCCGCAGATGCGCGTCGTCACAGCGGGACGGGCGTGTTGAGGATGGGCGCGGTGGTGGTGCTGAGGACTGGGCCGCGGACGGACCGCAGGACACTTGATTCAACGTTCGCGGATCACGTTTCATAAATTAGGGGACCGAGTTAATTCTGAATGCACGCTGGTTAGATTCTAGGCTGGCGATGGAAGTGAGTTCGAGCAAGTTCCAAGAACGAGAGAAAAATCTAACGCTCCGCGCAGCCATAACCCAGCCTGGAGTCGAACCAGGACCTCCCGCCGCACATCGAATTCACAAATTGAACAGGGTTCGGCGCAATGTCAACCGCCACTGGGTCTTATTCCTGCAAAATTGAGTCCTACCTTTGTATTCATCGGAAGCCACGAAAAAGAAATCACAAAGCCGAGCACCGCATGACCCAGCCTGGAGTCAAACCAGGGCTTCCCGCACAGACGCAACACGACGCTACATGAAAGTTGACACGGCGCGGACACGGTACCGTCCACCACTGGGGCTTATTCCGTGGAGTTGAACCCTGCCTTGGATTGCATTGAGATCTGAGAAGACACGCAACAGATGCTGTACATAACTATTTTACGCGGGCGGGCATGCTTTCCGAAACTGGCTCTTATTTCTGAAGAGCTCAACTATAAATTAGCCTCGGCGGGAACAAGCAAAAAAGAATGAAACAGGCCGGCTCGAGTCGAACCAGAGGCTTCCCGCGTGTTCATGCTTGTGTACGGTTCACATAGTGCGGGACGCACTGTCCCTGGGTACTGCTGTATACCGAAGCGCGGCTGCCCTCGAGTGCATTAAGATCAGAGAGGATAACCGTTAAACATAGATGTCGAACTTATATGACGCAGGTGCGGAACCGTCCGCCACCGGGTCTTTCAAGTTGTGCATAGGTGTGGAACCTGTAGTAGGTAGAACGAATGGGGACAACTGTAACGATCTTTGAGGGGTACAGCGCCAGAGTGAGGATAAAATTGGCATTGATTCTCGAGAGTGTATACTAAAAATCCACATCCAAGAAGGGAAAGGGAGCACGTTAGATTGGTGTGAGAATGAATGTACGGCTGCTCGCGGTGAGCTGCTTCCCCTTACGATCTATAGGTGAGCTGGGGAGCGAGAGTAGATAAGGTAGTCTGCCTTTGTGCATAGAAGAAGAGTAAGGCTTGAACGTTACGTAACCGCGGGTCGGATCACTGCAGCCGACTACCCGGTCAGCTCCCGCCTATCACCTTCACATCCACCACCCCGATGCCCTTCAGCGCCGCCGCGCACATCCTCAGCACGCCCGTTCCCGCTGCGGCATTCGCGGCGGCGCCCCGCCTGTCGTGAAGGTGCGGGCCCTGAAGTGGCTGGAGATCTACCGCACGCCGCCGCGGTGCTTTGCGGGGACGGCCACGCGCCGGGGGGAGGTCGCGGCCGTCGAGCTCCAGAATAGCCCGCTTGGAGACCAGGGCAGCGAAGGGAAGGTGCTGATTTTGGTGCTGGAGCTCGAGGTGGCGGAAGGTAATATAAATAAGCCTGGGCTTAGTGGTGGGCGCTGACTCTCGCTTCCTTATATTTTGAACAGACACGCTCGACACGCAGGATACCGCCAACAATGCGTTTCTCGTCGTCGTTATCGACGAGTGCGTCCTCCACTCTCGCTATAATCCGCTTCGAATGGACTGACCTCGCCGCGAACAGATGCGTATCCGTAGCCGTCACCGCGCTTGACTACGCGCAGGGCGGCCCCGGGATCTCGAGCGTCTCGCAGAGTCTTAACACGGTGTTCAATAGCCCCGCTGAGCTGTACGTCCCCACCCCCGTTTCTTCCGTCGTCCCTTGTTTTCTCGTCATTTGAATACCGCAAGTGCTGATCAGACCCTCCTTCCATCATAGAGGCGCGAAGCTCCGGTTCGTGAACACGACGCTCGCGGTGATCGCAAGGACGACGTCTTGCCGGTGCGAGGTGTGGGATCTCACCCGCAGGCGCCTCGTCGCAACTGCTGTCTTCGTCGGCATGCCGTCGTCCCCGCCGAAGGCGAAGGGGGATTCTCAGCCGCAGACTCGCACGGCGCGCTTGTAATCCGCTAAACATTGATTAGACCCGAAGGCATGTCACCGGAATTTATATTAAGTTAGATGGTACGGGCCCAAATACCTTACTCCTCCTACTGTGGAACTGACGGACGAATTCGAATCCAGATTGTATAATAATGCAAATGGATTGTTGTATGCTCAGGGTGGAATCTTATTTGAATGTTAATGAAATCTGCGCGCTTTTAATTGAGTTGTCCTTGTGACCGTCCCCAGCAGAACGAAGAGTGTAGTGTCTGATGCACCTGTGTGCGTGTGCCATCTACCCTCACCATCTAATATCCTTTGCGCTTTGCTCCAAATCGTGCGTGCCGTCTGATTGGTGCGCTACGAAGTGAGGGTCTACTCTGAAGGGATAAGACCCAATAGCGGAAGGTACCGCGCCTGCGCTCGACGGAGGTAGGTAGGTAGGTAGGTAGGTAGGTAGGTAGCATTACACGGCACGGTCCCGCTCAGGAACGCCGGTTTCGGGAAGTATCCCGGAGTACTACAGGCAGTTTTAGTGTACCCCATCGTCCCCGACCGGAGAAAATACTTGCGGGACGCCCTAGTTCGACTCAGGGCTGAGGTCACTTGCCCAAGCATCCTCTACTCTTTTTCGCTCTGCAGTATTGTTCGGTTGAATTCAAGGCAGAGTTCAACTTTATGAGAATAAGACCCAGTGGCGGATGTTACTGCGCCCGCGCCGGGTGTGGACCTCTCAACTCTGCTCAGGGAGGCCCTGGTTCGAATCCAGGCCGGCTCATGCCTACTCGTCAATTGTTTTCTTTTGCTCTGGCGCTCGTTCTAAATACAGATTCAAGGCAAGGTTCAACGTTATAGAAATCAGACCCAGTGGCGGACGGTACGGCGCCCGCACCGTGTGACTTTGTGTTGTCATCGATAACTGTGGGTGGCCCTGGTTCGATTCCGGGCTGGGTCATGAATAGTGTCCAACCCGGTTCCACTTTTATACTTTTTTGCTCCGAGAGTCCCGTTCGAATTCAGCTTCAAAGTTGGCTCCAACGTTATATAAACCAGACCTAGTTGCGGACGGTACGGCTGACGTATCCTTGAGCGACAGCCCCTCGTTCAACTCAAGGCTGAGACATGAGAATTTCGACTCATTTTTCTTCTCACTCGCTCGTTCCAAATCATGGTCGACACACACGGTGGACAGTCAACTTTCAGCTACTTTGTTTGTGTCGCCCAGGAACAAATGAAGTGACAATTCATTTCACAGGAATCATACCCAATGGCGGAGGGTTCCGCGCTCGCGGCATGTCAACAAGCTACTCCGCTGCTGCGGGCGAACCTGGTTCGAATCCAGGCTTGTTCATGATTCAATATCGTGGTACCTTCTTTTTGTCACGGGAGCCCGTTTCAAATCACGATGGAGTTCAACTTGGGAGAAATCAGACCTCGTGACGGACGGTCCCCGCGGCGTGAATCTCAAACTAGTCCGCTACTGCAGGAGACCCTGGTCCGACTCCAGGCTAGGTCCTGGGGATGTTGGCCGTTTCTTTTTTTTCCTTCTCAATCGATGATTTGAGGCAGTTCTGGCCCCCAATCCGACACCTGTACTCAGACCCAGTAGCGGATGATACCGTGCCCGCTGGGTGGCTGAAGAGCTGATTTGCGGCGGGAGCCTCTGGTTCAACTCCAGGCTAGGTCATGATTCGGGTTTCGTGGCTTCTCTTTTCTGTGAGTCAGTCACAAAAGTTCAATTTTGTGGTGGTTTTCCTTCATCCCTTATTTTCGCGGCGAGATTTTCAGGCAGGATTCTCACTTCACGCCCTCGTTGCCTGTCCGATCGGTCATCTAAGTGCGCGGCTGTTCTACTCGGAATAATACCCAGGAGCGGACTGTCCTCAGCCGCGCCTTATATGCCTACCTATATTCGCGTCTAGTGGGAGTCCCCGGTTCAGGCTAGGACATTCTGTGATCTTTTTCCCTGTCGTGGGATGTCTCCTTCAAACAAATTAGTTCAAGGCAGGATTCAATCCTAGAATGATTCAATCTTAGAATGAATCCAGACAATTTGGGCTCTGGACTCAATTCTGCGCCGAAATGCTAGCTACTAGTAGCTAGTCACTCGAACAAGACCATGCCGAATTGAGAATTCCGGCCGGCGGGCAAATGAGCATATTTGGGATAGGTCACCTCAAAATCTCCTAGTAAAAGTCAGTGCGGGGGATGGAATGGAGTGAATTTATCATCCTCCGTCGAGGCGTTCCATGTTCATATGCCGGCAGCCATCTGCCTTTCTGGCAGGTTAAACATTAGGGGAAGAGTTTCAGAATGATCGCAATGGAGGCAAAATGGTCCCATTGGAAGTGTGTACCAATTTATTTGCTAACTGCTCCTTGATCCTCTCTTCAATCTATTTTCCACGGTGACCTTCAACACTGCAGCGATCGGCTCAAGACGGCACGTGGTGTCTAGGGTTAGGGTTTGTCGGCGGAGTTTGATTTTTGCTCTTGCCACCATTCCGTTTCCTGCTTTGGAATGGAGCTAGTCTGAAGCAGGCCGGCTTCCTCTCCATTGGACTACAGAAACTAGACATGGGCACCCACAATTGCAATGGCCCCCGTTAATCGCGGACGGTCGGTGAATTTGCGCCTTCAAATGGATCAGCATGATGCTAGTACCAGCTAGAACTCCGCCCGACCGTTCTCGGAATCTAGTCCTTATTGCCTTCGGTGCACCTGGACTCAATTTGCCAGGGAAACTGGTGACACGAATCAGATTCAGAAGCATATATAACCTGATCATCAACCTAAATGTATAGAGACTCTCCTCATCACTGTTATTACTGTTGTATCAGTCTTCGGACTTCTCTGCTGGCGCATTCTTCTTCTCTCTCTCTCTTCTCGGTGCCTCATGAACGGGACGCAAGCTATGGACGCTGAGCAGCTGCCTGACGCGGGATGCAGTCAGAATACGACCAATGGCGATGTAAAGCAGCGGTTGCACATCGTGATCGTCGGGTGCGGGATCGGCGGCCTCTCCGCTGCATACTGCCTCGGGCGCGCAGGCCACATGGTTACCGTCCTCGAGCGTGCCTCCGAGATCACAGACGTCGGCGCGGGAATCCAGGTGCGCCTCTATCCCTACGCATGCTCCCAGCACTGATTCCATGTCTCTCAAGGTCGGACCGAACTTGAGTCGTCTGCTCATGCGCTGGGGCCTCGCAGAGCAGCTCAAGAAAATCGCAACCAAGCCCCAGGCGATCACCTTCCTGCGCTGTGAGTCCATCTGCTCGCCATCCCCTGCATGCTCACCGGCCCCCCTACGCGCAGATTCCACTGGGGAGCGAATCGGGTGGACGAAGTGGGGCAAGGCGATGGAGGACGACCACGGCGCGCCGTACTACCACGTCCACGTATGTCTCTTTCCTTTTCCCTCCTTCCCCCGCGCGCGCGACGCTGACGCCCACATGTGGATCTGCAGCGAGCCGACCTTCTCGCGATGCTGCACGCGCATGCCACGCCGTACATGACGCTTCGCCTCGGCTGCAAGGTCGTCGCGGTCGACGCGCCGGGGGCGCGTGTGACGCTCGCAAGCGGGGAGACTGTCTCCGGGGACCTTATCGTCGGCGCGGATGGGCTCAAGAGTGCTGTGCGCGCCGCCGTCGTCGGCGCCTCTCCCCCGCCGATCCACACGGGCGCCGCGGCGTACCGCGCGCTCGTCCCCACAGCCGCGATGCTGGCGGACCCCGACCTGCGCGCGCTCGTCGAGGCCGGGGAGATGAGCAGCTGGATGGGGCCAGGTGCGTCTGTCTGCGGTTCATGCTTTGTTGGATGCCACTCATTACGATAAACTAATCCAGAGAAGCACATCATCGGGTACTGCATCGTACGTCCGCGCGCGCGTCTCTGCGCCTCCGCTAATTAACGTATCACCAGCGCGGGAAGACAGAATACAACCTTGTGCTCGTGCACCCCGCCCCCGGCTCGACGACCGAGTCGTACATGGCGGAGGGCTCCGTCGCACAGATGCGCGCCGATTTTGCAGGTTGGGAGCCGCGGTCCGTCCTCCCTTCCCTCCCTTCGTGTCCTCTAGAATGGAGCACTGATGAAGGAAAGGCAGGGTCGAAAAGCTCCTGCGCCTCGTCGAGAAGACGTACGTGCTGCCGCTGATGTACCGCGAGCCGCTCGACTCGTGGGTGCACCCCGCGGGCACCGTCGTCCTCCTCGGTGACGCTGCGCATCCGACGCTCGTGCGTTCCTCTTCGTCGCATTGTCTGACTCATAAATGATGCTGCACCCCCAGCCCTCGCGCGCTCAAGGCTCCGCAATGGCCGTACGTGCGCCTTTCCCAACTCCTTCCTTGCTCACCTACCTCTCTTGTTGTCTTTGTGCAGGTCGAAGATGCCGCCGTCCTCGGCACGCTCCTCCACACCCTGCCACCGCGAGACGCGCTCCGGGGGTACGAGGCCCTGCGGCACGCACGCACGGCGGAGACGCAGCGCGCCGCGCGCGCGAACTTCGCGGTGTTCCACCTGCCCGATGGCCCCGCGCAGCAGGCGCGCGACGACAGCATGCGCGCGGCGATGCAGCAGGCAGAGAGCGGCGCGGCAGGAGCGGGCGGCGCGAACGTGTGGGCGGACCGCGCCAAGAGCGCTGCGCAATTTGGGTACGACGCGGAAAGGGAGGCAGAGCGGTGGTGTGCGGAACACGCGGTCACGGCGGAGTGAGAGTAGTAGATGGAACGGTGTATTTATTGTACGGGATAGCCGAGGCTTGCTTCTAGCGGTGGTTGGTGTATGTGTTGGAAAGTCTGGAACGCAGCGGGGGTAAGTAGTTACGGGATAAATGCGGAGGGATGGTACATGCATGCATGTGTTGGATCCGGAGCGGCTACGCGCAGTTGACGTTTCAACGTATTCAACTGGTTTGATTTCCGTTGATTTCCGGCAGTGAGCCCGCGTCTTCTCACTAAAAAAATGCTTCAAGCTGGCAGAGCTGACGCCTCGAGGCTGCACATTATGTGCCCGAGCAGACCTGATCAGAGATAGCAGAGAAGTCTGTGGAAGAGCGCGAGATGAAAAGAGCAGCGACTCTTGAAGAATACCACAGCATGGCGCCCCGAGTTGATGGTTCCACCGGGCGTCATAACCGAATATATGGGTGTTAATGGTTCAAGGAGCTTCGACGCCGTGTGGATAAAACAACGAGGCCGCGTGAGACCCTCCGTCGGAGTATATGTCGGGATCCGGGTAGAAACGCGAAAAGAGGATCATGCGACACAGTGGAAGTATGTCTCGAGCGGCTTCGATGATGGCGACTTGAAGTTGCGGATCCAACAAGGATCGAACGTGCCGTTACATTTCGAAAGTCGCCTACGCCAAACCTACGCGGCGCACATGCCCGCGTGAATTGTGAAGAGTGGGGTAATAGCAACCTTATTAATAACGTTCAACGGTCCGACGATTTCAACGTTCAATATTCAAGGCGGTTCAACACTAATTAACACCCGAAGACTCAGAGTCCTCGGGTTCAACCTAAAAATGACCAACCAAGAAGCATTAATATACTGGCTCCAATTGAATCTCACACATCCGGACACCGAACAGTTCGACAAACGGTGACATGTCATCCTGCGAAGCGACTGCAACCCCCACCGTTCGTTCCGAGTCGGCACGCAGATGATTGATCCACCGGAGGCCGTCCTCGCCATCCGACCCGGCCTAAAAAAAGCGGTATACACCACGACGGGGTGAACTGCCCTTCCCACCTGGCTATAAAGACTTCCACAAGCCTGAGGAAAAGGCAGGAACCACCTCTTCTCCTCTCCTCTCCTCACGAACTGGCCAGCGCACAATGTACTTCACGACCACACTCTCCAAGCTCCTCCCCGTCGTCCTCGCTGCCGCCGCAGCCGCGATTCCCGTAGGCCCCACCCCGCTCGACGTGTTCGTGCCGCCTATCACGTTCCCGACCGCGGGCACCGTGTGGGTGAGCAAGACACAGCAGAACGTCACCTGGTACGCCACCTCCGCCGCCCGCGCTGCGCCGCCTGGGGACTGACGATGTTCATGAACGCGCAGGGACGCGAGCGGTGCTCCCTCGAGCATCTCCAACGAGGCGCTCCTCTTCCTGCGCAGCAATGATGTTACCCACCCGTGTATGCATCTCCTTGCCCACATCTATCCTGTGTGTGTTGGCTGACCGATGACCGATACGCGCTAGTCATCCTGGCGAAGGGCTTCGACCTCCGCGCGGGGACCCTCGAGATCACCGTGCCGTACGTCCTCACGGGCACCGACTACCAGCTTGTCCGTGAGTAGCTGCATGATGTGTAAAATCATGTTAACCTTGGTTGAGCTAATTTGCTTTGCAGTGTTCGGCGACTCTGGGAACTTCAGCCCCGTGTTCACGATCCAAAGCGACACCCCCTAAGTGGGTATGAAGGGACGGTACATAGCATTCACGTACTGCGACGATTTGGATTCAGTTCCAGAGTTGAAATGATCATGATGGTTGAACCGATTCAGACAGTGTAAGCAGATATCTAAACGTTGACTCGGAAATACATTATCGAGCGGCGAAAATATTCAGTACGCAATATCATGATCTGAATTGCTTTGGGAACTTACTATTATCACCGGAACCTACACGGGATGGATGACAGTCGATAATTGTTGCAGAGCGTCTCCTACGTCTGAGAACTATGGTTGATCACTGTATGGTGTTCGGATAAACTTCTTGTCAGAGGAATTGGCCTCCAGCGCATTACCGCGAGACTGAAGCGTATTTTATACAACTGGTTATAAATCAGACTCCGAGTAGATATTAGGCAGGCCTGTGCCTTCCAACTTACACCCTCTTTCTAATCATAATCTTTCCTTGCAAATTGGGCATTCTCATCATCCCAAAGCAATAGTCCGGCGGCCTGACGCCCTCCGTCTCTGCCTTGACGTCGTAGTTGATCAGAATATGCGCCAGCATCGCCTTGAGCTCCGTCGCCGCGAAGAAGCTGTGGAACCAAACATCTACGTTGACACCGGTTCAAATAAAGGGGGCAGTTCAACGTACCGGCCGGGACAGGCGTGGCGCCCATGCCCGAAGACGACGTGGTCCTGCCCCGTGGAGACCATGTGGCGGTTGAAGAACGCGGGCCCGTCAGTGGAATCATGATCGTTGTGGCCGGCGATCTGCTCGCGCAGCCTTGAAAAGCGGAAGCCGTCGAAGTCCGTGGCGTGCTCGTAGTTGTCTTTGGAATGAAAGTGGATCAGTGAGGGATACTCCTGGAAGGCGTCTTTCGTACCGGGATCATTGTGTATCGCCGGCCCGGGGATGCTCATGAACGCGCCGTGCGGAATCTTGGTCCCGTCGGAGAACGAAAACCCGTCCTTGGCGACGACTTTGCGCGTCATTGCGACTGCAACAAACGAATAATTGAATGCCATGCATGGTTGATGGGATGGGCAGTGCCTACTGGCTCCAAGTCCGCTGAGCCGCTGCGACTCGCGCAGGAAGCTGTCGATCTTGTGCATGTTGGCAAGCGACGCTTTGCTCCATCCCTCCTCCGTGACAACGCGCTCTGCCTCCTCGCGCATGGGGAGGATATATTCTGGGTACGTCGTGAGGTCGTACAGCGCTGCAGTCAGAGCCTAGTTCCATCCTATAAGATTCCGGTGCTTCCGGATGGAATGAAAATAAATACGCGCCGTAGACGAGGTGTGGATCGCCGCCATGTTGGTTGCAAGGAGGCGCAGTGCGAGCTTGGGTGTGGTGCGCTCGTCGCCTTCGGCGAGGTCAAGCAGCCACGAGATGAGGTCGTTCTAAACATGTACACGAGTGAGCCCATTCCTTGCTTTAAGAAAGCAGGAAACCCACCGGCCTGTCGGGCCAATCGCGCCCATGCTCACTCTCGCTCTCGAGGCGCCCATCGATCAGTGGGCCCACGAACTTCAGCACGTGGCGGAGGGAGCTCTTCCGCGTCGAGAGAAGAGGGCCGAGAATTCTGCATGCAAGCTTTAGGTTAGACGAGAGTGAATGAGACTTGAGTGACGGAGGTTGACTCACGGTCTAAGGAACCAGGGGAGAAGGCTGATAATCTGGCCGCGCGTGAAGATGGTAACAGTGTAGGTGATGTTGAGATCGAGGTATTCTTGTTCTCTACCTAATTACAGGCGTCAGTCCCGTATGCTTCCGGGCTCCGGGTAAGTCGCTCACAGAGTGGGAGACCGACGAAAAGACGGTTGCTGGTCCGCGCGACGACTTGCATAATACTGGGGAGTACGTGAAGTTGCTTCCATTCTAATTCGGCGAAGGGTCAATAAAGAGTATCATAGGCATCATGAACTGACCTTTGTCATTTAGCGCCAGCACGTCGTCGAACGCGTGCACAATCTCGTCCCGGACCTCCGGGAAGCACCGGGCCAAGTTGCGCGTTAGGCTCCCTCGGATCGCTGCCGCGTGGTACGGGTTCGTTGTGATCTCCTGGCCCATCGTGTAGTCCGATTGTAAGCTCTGTCGATGGAAATCAGTCAACCAACGCTACACGCACAGAGGAAAATATACTCACATCAGCAACGCCCGCGTTGAAGGACAGGATGTGCTCGGGTGCGGAGGCGATCTCAGCAAGGTGCTGCGTCCCATTGGCGATGTAGTCCCAGCGGAAGAGCGTTGGCACGCGGAAGACACCATCGCGGTACTTGTAATATCCCTGGTGGATCACGTCCGTTGCGTGCCGCAGGAAATGCAAGGCCGCCATGTATGAGGATAAGATGCCCTTGGAGCCGACAATGGCTGGAATATTACTCTGCCCCTGGGTCAGCCTTGGCCAATCGATGTGGGGGTGCTCACGCTCACCTTGTCCCCGGAGCGAAGCCAGGCAATGGATACCACCACTGCGACACCGTAGATGAGGATGGTCTTGTTATCGAGGTTTTCCATAATGGATAGCGGCGGGTCTCGGCGAGGGCTCTGGTGATTTGCCTCGACAGGTTATATACATGCCATGGAAGCCATCATGGGAACAAGCCGCGAAGAAACGGTTGCAAAGTCGTAGTTCACTGGTTCCCCTCGAATAACACCTAAAAATAATGTTGGCGACAGAGGCTCGCGGTTGGAAGAGCACTGCACACTTCGCCAATGCATGCGGATCGAAAACACATAAATGAACGAATGAATACTTTGAAGCCCCGGGCCTATGACACCAGTATTATGTGTCAGCTAGACTGAGCTGGTGCGGGAATATCAACTCCCTTGGGGTAAGAAGAACCGATTGTGGGGTAGAACGCGGGAGAAGTTGCTTTCAAGCGTACTTTTCCGAATTGATAGGCCATGATCCATGATGGCCATGTGCGCAGCACCTCCGAGTGGGCCAAGTGAGAGGGCTTTCGAGCGGGCGCGGACGCCCAGTGGTACCGGGCGGAGCTTTCAGGGTCCCCACAGGAACTGGCAGATGAGTTTCTCAACGCTGGCGATTGAGTCCTGAGGAGCGGCGGGGCAACATCATGGCCTGTGACACTGGGGGCAAAGACTGACGCAACTTTCAGGTGCGACCTACGCATGTGGTGTGCAGGTTGTCAAAGACACTTACATAATACAAACACGGGCTTTGTCCTGGCGGAGGGGCGGTCAAAGCCTGCCTTTGGCTAATGCAGGTACCTTTGTCAGCTGTGTGACCTAGGCTCGTTACCAGCCTGCCTACGAGCTGCAACAATGTGGCGAGCACGTTGCCGTAGGCAGGCTGGTACAATTCGGGACAAACAAAAGGGCTGGCGCGGAGTTCGATCACTTTCCTTTTCCTTTTCCTTTCTTCTGAACTTATTTTACATCTGTTGGAAAAACTCCAAAGGGAAAGACAACTCCAATTTCACTCCTCTCCAAATCTGTCTCTTCAGAATTTTGATTAAGCTCGCTACGGGTGAGTTCTGGAGCCTCAAATTTAGTAGGGAATTGATCGCAGTGTGATGCCGATGATCGGCACCACTCAAAATTTCGAACTCCGGGCCCAGCCTTTTGGCAGGTCCCGAGTTATACCAGCCTGCCTAGAGCAAAGTGCTCGCCACATATTTTTGCCATTTGTAGGCAGGCTGGTCACGAGCCTATGTGTGACCAGGTGCGCAGCACATGCGTAGGTCGCACCTGACAGTCAGGTGCGTCCATCTTTGCCCCCGGTGTGAGGCGTGTCAACATGCTATGACAGGCAGTGGCACACCGGCTTGGGGCTAGACTGATGGCGAAATGTATCTGAACCATCGGCATGTTTTCGCAAGCCTGAGAAATTGAGAACTATCACTCGCCGGAATCGGCCCGGGTCATCTCGCCAGGGAAGATCGATATCATGGAATATGTGGGAATTTGGCGCTGAAGTCTTGGTTAAGTGATGCCGCGACAACTCTTGGACTCTGACAGGAATGGAATCAGCGCAGGAAAGGGATGAAGGAAGATCCTGCCGAAACGCTACCAGCCGGGCAGTTTTCGCAAATGAAGGGGTCGAAGCAGAGACGGAACGAACGAGCAACATAAAATTATAATTCTGGCTGCACAAGGAATTAGATACCAAGAAGAACCGAAGGACAAATCCCTCGTCGCAGAAGCATTGATGAAGAGCAAGCAGGTCCGAATCCGTGAACGGCGGCCATACTACCCCGAGAAAATCCTCACCAGTGCCACATGGCATAGTCAGGGTTTTCAAGCGTGTATGCGATAGCGAAGAAAGGCAGGGAGAGTAAAGCCTCCTTCGCGCCTTCGCCTTCGACGAACAACACCGTTAATCCTTCGTTCCGCAGCGTCTCGAATTTCGCGGCGGCGAGCTCGCTGATGTCAAGTGATTGACGGGAAATAAGACCGAAGGAAGTGAGGGGACACGACGCGCGGCGCGATCGGGATTCCACCATCTCCGCGAGTTTGAGATAGTCCGCGAAGCGATATTCGCCGAATGTCAATGTCTGAAGTGCGAGGAGATGTGTTTCTTCTCCCACATGCAGGAAGTCGACGACGGCGGCGAGAGTGGCCGTTGGGACGCTCCTACGGTGCCGGGATTGAATGCAGAGGTCGACGAGGGCCGGGGTCTGCCGCAGTACGTCGACGAGAAGCGCATCGGTAAACTCAAACCCGATAAGACAGAGTTTGGTGAGTGGGGGAGACGAGCGGGCGAGAAACGTCACGAGATTCGCAAGCGGATCCTCGTCCTGCGCCGGTTCACGATTGAGCGGCTCAAGAGTGAGTTCCTCGAGCTCAGGAAGGTCGAGATCTAGGATACTTCCTCGGTTGACATACAATCTCCGCAAAGCGGAATTTTGTTGCGGGTCTTCATGTGTCGTAGGGGCAAGGTTTTCGAGCGTCAGTCGCGCTTCGACGACGCTCGTTAACCGCGGGAGAACAGGGAAATGGTCGTGATTGTACTCCGAGTCCGCCGTGTAGTCGCTGATTTGGCCCCAGGGAAGTGCGAAACGGGTTGTTGGGTTGGACAGGCACCCATTGAGTGTCAATTTCCACAGGGAAGGGGCAACACTGAACATGTCGAGTGGCGTCTCGGAGTTGTATATTCCGTGGAGAGTGAGGGATTTCAAAGAGGGAAGTCTTCCCCGTGCCACGTCAAGGAACGCGTAGTGTTCGGGGAAAATGTAGATATGAGCGGTCTCCCAGCGCTCTGAAGCCGATACCAGTACGCTGGTAAGATCGCGAATCCAGTCAAATTCCGGGCCCTCCGACGGAGATCGCATATCGAGGAAGGTAACTGTTAAAGGGCACCCAGCGGCGCGAGCGAGATGGGTTTCGGCTCTGACGACGGGCCACAGTCGGGGGTTTGGTTTGTACGAGGGTGGGCGTGGGAACAGATTGATAGATATGGTTGACCAGATGGGCGGGAAACTAGCCGAAAGCTTTCTCCAGCGACGGCAAATCTTTCCCAACAGCCATGGATCGCCCGTCATCTCCACCGTGTGACGGAATATCTCGCATAAGATCTCGGCGGGATAATAGCTGTGAGGCGACACAATCACTTCGTGCGCGAGAGCAAAAGCGATGACATCGTCTTTTTCTGACGCCAGCTTCGCCAGCGCAGCTTCCATCGCTGCAATCTGACCATCCAATGTCGCCGCTCTAGTACGGGCCTTGGCGATAAGATCGTGAATCAATGGGACGTCTGCCTCTGCAGGAGGTAACCCAGAGTTGAGGAGGTGCATGTAGGGTGACTGCATCTGTTATCGCTGAGTACGTGTCGTTGAAGGGTGAAACGGAGACAGCCACCTTTGATGAGAGCTGTTCGCTGAAATCGGAAATCGTCGGTTGAGACTTGATTGGGGCTATTGGCAGAAAACGGGGGGCAGGACGACTTTCGATGGTTTCAGATTTGATTCTGATACTGGCAGTGATAGGAAAAGCGACACAGAAAGTTGGTCACGGCGGTCACAACAACGCGGGATCACATTCGCGGTCACGTGCAATTGTTCGCCTTTCCTCGCAAGGAACTGGAAAGTGGTCGTTGAAAATGACACCTTCGCCGTGTTTCACTGTCATACTTATATATACTCCCAGGCGACATCCATAGTAATCATCGTGTTGTATATTACGCAATCAAACGGAGGAACCCGAAGATCTAAGACCTCGTGAACATCGAGAAACCCGCCCCGGGGTGGCCGAGACTCTGCTCCTCGAGCTCGATCTCTCGGCTCTCCTGCGTGAGCTCGCAGGGTGCGCAGCAGCACGACAGCATACAGTCGTTGCACCCGCTACCACTTATCCCGTAACGCGCGCGCGTTTGCCCGCGACCGATCATCCCAACAATGCCACCGAGCCCAAAACATTGCGCGGCGCAGTCTGCCAGTGGAGGGAATGTGAGCTCTGGTGTAAAAAGACCAAACGAAGAGAATCACAGACACATGAAACTGTCGCCACCGACCAGCCCGTCGACAGGGTCCGAACTGACGGCGCCCTGGCCCCCGAGTTGGCTGTAAGTGCAAATCCGAAGAGGGTAAATCTCACGTATGATTCGAGTGCCTGGAAGCGCGCGCGATTGCGTCCGTAAATGATGCAGGGTACGAACCACGAGACGACGACTGGAAGATGGGGGGTCAAACGTTAATTATGGCTGGCGAAATAGGCTCGTGGGAACCTACAGGTGAGGGGATCAGCACAACAGTCGAAGATGTCGTTTGACCATTCGCGCTCGCCGTCGACGATAGCCATGCTTTTAAAGTTGCGCGATCCTCCCGCGCCGAGTTGCATAGGACGCGTGGCGAGGGGTTCTTGGTCGCTGTACTGTAAAATGCCCGGTTTGAGAAATCAGGATT
The DNA here is from genome assembly GCA_029289555.1 of Mycena latifolia. Lineage (NCBI taxonomy): Eukaryota > Fungi > Basidiomycota > Agaricomycetes > Agaricales > Mycenaceae > Mycena > Mycena latifolia. The sequence continues at coordinate 238,358 of JARJLE010000098.1, forward strand.
GGGCGGATGCGGGACACACCGCCATGGATGCTAGATCTTGGGGTCGTCGGAGAGAAAGGCAGGCCAGCGCATCGTTCAGCCCAAGGCTCCTTATGTGGAGGTTTAAGCGCGCACGCGGATCAACTTCCAAACGCCGTTTGCCGTTCGAAACCCGGAGAGTTCAGACACCGTCGAGTGTTGGGTGTAGTGAGAGATTTGTTACTGGGTTCAAGGAACATGGTGAATCCCGGACTCCACAATTCCCTTGGAATGGGCGCTGATAAAAACTTATTAAAAAGGACTCGTGTATGAGGGAAATTAAAGGTGCCGGTGACTTAGATGATGATTATACCGCAACCCTGCAGTATACACGGCCACTTGAGAAACGCGGCGATTTGGCAATGATCTGAACCCCGTGAAACAAACGGAGAATAGCGGTGAATCCAATCTCGGTAGTGTATATATCTCGGCGGCTGTTCCGGCGCGTCACGTATCGGAAATTCGTGGGGGTGATCGATTCCGAATTGGGAATAGGACAAAAGACATGAGGAATATTACCGAGAAATTGTACCCCCTCTTCGCCCTCAGCTACAAACAATGAGCGCACCGCCGAAGTTCACCCTTGATGCGGCATCTCGAGCAGAATATCCCGACGACCCTTCAGCAACCGAGTAACCTGCAAGCGCTGTTCAAGTCTGGGAAGGTTGCGATTGGGACATCCCTCAGCTACCCCAGCAAACACGTCGCAAAGACGGTTGCAGTGACAGGTGCGGACTGGTGCTGGGTGGTAAGCATGACTCTGTCTGTGATGCGAGATAGTGCCGACGGCATTTGTAGGACTCAGAGCATGTTGCATGGTCGCAGAAGCTCCTCGTGGAATGCATCCAAATAATCATCCACGAGAGCGGCGGAACGATGATTCCTGTTGTCCGTGTGCCGAGCAAGACAGCGTTCGACTACATGGTGAGGCATAATTATCCCGCACTTAGACACGGCGGAGGAGATGCAGGCGGTCATTGCTGCGTGCCGTTTTCCGTGAGAGCTGAACCTGCATTTTCTTGATTTTACTCACCTTGTTCATAGTCCTCTGGGCCACCGGTCTTTCCCCCCCTTCACATTTGTGCGTGCTGGCCTATTTTTCAACATTTATTATATCTGACGTGTTCAAACAGCTCCCGGGAGTGACGGATAAAACCTCCGAAGGCGAAACCGTCTTCTCCATTGCGGACAAGCACGTTGCGCTTATCCCGCAAATCGAGACCCGCCTCGGGATACAAAATCTCGACACAATCATGAAGTTAGACGAAGTTTCCGGGTTTATGATTGGGAGTAAGTGGCGTCGAGTATCGACCAGCAATCGATACTAAATGATGTTCAGCTGGTGATCCGGATGGGTATGGGCCTGACCCTCGCATTTGATGGGGACGAGCCCGAGTTCGTCGCTGCAATGCAGAAGGCTACCAGAGTGGCCAAGGAATGCAATATTCCGATTGTCGGTGCCACGCTCACCCCGGAGATGGTGAAGAAGCGCATCAGCGAGGGGTACAGAGTTATTCTGTGCGCTTTTGATCTGCATGTGCTTGCCTACGGGATGATCAAGCTACTTGGCGAGGCCAGAGTGGTGGCAGAGGAGCAAATGCAGGTACTGCATGGCAATTGAGCGGATTTGTAGAGGCTGAAGAATAGATCCAATAGATTTAGAATAGTCCTTTATGAGTCTAATGTTGCGCCGAGGAACAAGAGCCAGCGGTCTTGAGAGGATCAAAGAAGGGTACCACGAGGAAGAGACGGAGATTTTCCTGGGCTTCGGGAATAAAAAACGTAATGAATCAGGGTAGTGGTAGCGAGACGCCGCCGAAACGTAACCGGCACTTTGATTTAACTGAATTATAGTACTATTATAGTAGAGTCGCACCGGATCCCCGCAGATCATCTGTGGCGCTACAGGCCGGGGGAAATCGTGCTTGCCTGAAGTGGAATTGGGAACGAGGAGAGCGAAAGTCAATCCAGGCGGGAACGAAAGTACGAGTTGGATTCTTGGGAGAGTGTTGTTACTGACGACCTAGAGAGACGATGTGAAACACAATGAGCCTGAGCCTTCAGGGGGCTCCGAGCATTTGCATTTTCCAACGATACAAACTAGATTTTCGTTTTGTGGGCCTGTGTAAACGGCGAGAGAATTGTTAACAAACGAGTCAAATATGTTGGAAAGAAATCAACGAGCTATCATGGTGTAAAGTTTGATTCCACAATATTTACTGCGGGTAGGAAGGGCCGATGACAGTCTCCAATAATTCCTCTAGAACTAACTTGTCAGCATGGGCGGACACTTGCAACCTTCCCTGACCGGCGGCGCTCGGCTATGTCGGTACCGGTGAAACTAGTCAAAGCCCAATGAGTCACCTCTGGTTTCGCTGTGAGTTCCAACCATGAATTTTTAATGACTTTGAGTGGTGAAGAAACGCGCCCCGAAACCATGACGACACCGATGGTTGCCCAGGGTAGGTAGGTAGGTAGGTAGGTAGGTAGCACTACACGGGACGGTCCAACTCATGAACGCCGGTTTCTAGGAAGTATCCCGGTGTACACTATTTACATCATCTCGGGAATCTAACCAGGATGTCCGTGCAGAGACGGAGGCGGAGGCGAAGGCGGAATAGTCCTTTCCGCGGCTTTCCATGTCGGCGCAGGATCGACCGCCACGGGACCAGATTACGGTCAAGACGAACTCTACTTTGGATGCGATTCAAATCTGAATAAAATCCTAGAGTTAAAAAAAACTTGCGATTGACGGAATGATCAAGCCCATGCGCGCCCAGCCCGGTTGCTCTGCCAAGGGGCGCGAACCATTCGGAGAAGTCCGAGTATGCTCCAGAATGGCGGGAGCACATCAATACCGGTTGCGAATATTCGGGGCTAGGACTTCCTTTTTGACTTGTTTGACTCCGTTAACCTGTGCGTGGGTGTTTCCGCCTGTTTCCGCTTGGTTTCCGCGCAGGTTTGGCGCACGCACAGGTCAGCATGCGTACGTGCAAGGCAGGATAAGCTTCCGAGATCGCATCCCCGCTTCAAAACTTCCGAATTCGACGGCCTGAGCTTCTCCGCATCCGCTTGATCGCCGCCATCACCTACTCATTCAAGAGGTTGGTGAGGGTTGGTGAGCAACTGGGCAGGAGGATTGCCGAATCGTCGGGAATTGAGTATGAAGCTGCGGGGTTGAGTAAGTCGAGTTGCCTCGTGGGGTAGGCTCGGTTTAGCTTACTAGATGGGCTACTAAACGGAGGAACGAAAAATCCGTGGTCGCCGATACAGGGTGGACGCGCACGCTCGGCATTGATCTCCGTGTCTCAATTACCCCCAGAGGTACCGCGCATCTCCGGTGAGTCACTGTAAATGAGATATTCCCTGCACCAGGCCGAAGTACGTGGCCGACAGTCACATTTGCAGGGCGATACCCGTGAGCTATAAATGTCGCTGGGACCCTCGCAAAGGAATTATAACCCTCGTTCACCCCCGCAAACAAAACTTACAGAAAATGAGCGCCTCGCCCCAGTTTACCCTCGATGCGAAAGCTCGAGCAGAATATCGGCCGACGACTCTGCAACAGCCGAGCAACCTGCAAGCGCTCTTCAAGTCGGGGAAAATTGCAATTGGAACGTCGCTCAGTTATCCCAGCAAACACGTTGCAAAGACCGTGGCGGTGACGGGGGCCGATTGGTGTTGGGTCGTGAGTGCTGTTGTCTCTGTGATGCGAAATAGCGCCAACCATATTTGCAGGACGCCGAGCATGTCGCGTGGTCACAGAAGCTCCTCGTTGAATGCATTCAAATCATTATCCACGAGAGTGGTGGGACGATGATTCCTGTCGTTCGCGTCCCCAGCAAGACTGCGTTTGATTACATGGTGAAAGATATTTCTAGTTACGATGGAATCGACAACTCACACGATTGAAGGCCTGGTGCTTGGATGCTGGAGCTGGCGGTTTAATTATCCCGCACTTGGACACGGCGGAGGAGATGAAGGCGGTTATCGCTGCATGCCGTTTCCCGTGAGAGCTGGACTGACATTTTTTTCGGCTGTTACTCACCTCCCTTCGCAGTCCCATCGGCCATCGGTCTTTCCCACCTTTCACATATGTACGTGCTGGTCCTCTCCTTGTCATAGTTCTATCCAACTTTTTATGCAGTTGCCAGGAGTCACGGATATGACTCCGGAAGGCGAAACCGTCTTTTCCATTGCTAACAAACACATCACGCTCATCCCGCAAATCGAGTCTCGTATCGGGATACAAAACCTCGAGGCAATAATGAAGCTAGATGAGGTTTCCGCGTTCATGATCGGAAGTACGTGGGCCGAATATCAGCCAGCAACCGACGCTAAATAATCGTAGCGGGCGATCTCCGGCTAGATATGGGCCTGCCTCTTGCATTTGATGGGGATGAGCCCGAATTTGCCGCCGCAATGCAGAAGGCCACCAGAGTCTCGAAAGAGCGCAATATTCCAATTCTCGGGGGTGCGCTGGACGCGGCCATGGTCAAGAAGCGCATCGTCGAGGGGTACAGGATTCTTGTGTGCACCTTCGATCTTCACTGGCATGTGCTTGCGTACGGGACGATCAAGCTCCTCGGAGAGGCCAGGGTGGCGGCAGAGGAACAAATGCAGGCCATGCATAAGAACTGAGCAGATTCATACAGATAGAGGAATAGAGCGGCTAGATTAGCTTAGATTCGAATCGTTCTTTATGTTTAGCGAATGCACTAATGAGAACGAGAGACATGTCTGCGACCACGACTGGGGATCCAAATAAAGCCAAGACAGGTAAAATACGCGGATGCAGCGCGGATGTCGTTCAGAACGAGGTTGAAACAGGCCGAATGATGCTGGCGAATTGATGGAGTATTGGACCGGAATAGTGGAAGATCGCCCCCATAAAGACGTTGTAGACGAGTCTTGCCGAGAACCGCAACCGTTCAATTGATTGGCGGACGGAACCAGCCAACTGGAGAGAACCGAAAAGCACACGGGAAGTCCCGAAAATCTGCTGGTTTTGCCCTTAGAAACCTCAAGAGTAGGCTCCAGAGGATGTGGGAGGAGAAGGTTGGGAGAAGGGCAAGAGAAGAGACGACATGCCATCAATTGAGGAGTGGGAGTGATCCGATACACTGCCACTGTTGCGCCCATCATGATGGCGTCAAGTGCGCGAGCGGGCGAGTTGTGTTGACAAGGGCCGGTCGGATCCTTGGGTCCCCTGCGGCTGTAAAATTAAATTATCTCTCATGGTAGACAGACTCTACAACGGCTACACCACAATTGATGCTCGTATTACCGAGCATCTTGCATAGACCGGCTGGTCGAGCACCTCTGGTTTAATCCATCTATTGTCAATCGCAATGTCGTATTGCTAAAGTTTCTGCACGAACACTCAGAAACGCTAGTGGAACGCTCCTAACACTCCCATCATTCATGCAATTCTGAGACTTTGAGTGACAATAAGTACGCGTATCAGGCCTCCGGTCACTACCTTTCGAACCGGTTCAACGGAGTATTTTCAACCAAGAAATGCCGGGCTCCTAATTTTACCTATATATTATATACTCCAGAAAGTCCTCCACATTTCGCTTTATATAGTACGGGGTTTTTGGCTTCTCCAGCTGTTTAATCTATAAGATCAGGACCCAGTAGAAGGCCCGCAACATCCATCGTGAACCGGCACAAAATTAGTGACCGGGGGCGATACGCGTCTACGCGGGGTCGCTGGAGAGAATTGATCAAAGCTCTCCACACGCTGAAGCAACGCCGAAGAGCTGCCGCGAACAGGGGCATTGATTAGCGAGCTTGCGCGGCGGATTGCTATCTGTGATGTCGCGTCTTCCAGGCATTTGTGGGCCGCTGAAGGGGGGAGGACGGTCTAAATTTCTGTCGGAGAATGAGGCAGGGAGGAAATTTCTTGCCCAGAAGTTGAACGAAGTTGGCGCGTGAGGTATACGTTCCGCACGGCCATCACGCGCGTCTAACTGTAACTGACTTATTGTCGCAATAATACCTACCTACCGACCTTCCATACGACGCCAGTAGGCGGACGCGGCCCAACATTCGCACAGATGACCGCAGCACTTATAAGAGACACTTCGACGACTGCCATTGCCAAGGGGCTGCAAGCCTCCTCCCACGCTTCCTCAGCAAAGACCTTCAGATGAGCGCCTCACCCAAGTTTACCCTCGATGCGAAATCTCGAGCAGAATATCGCCCAACGACTCTTCAGCAGCCGAGTAACCTACAGGCTCTGTTCAAGTCGGGGAAAGCTGCGATTGGAATGACACTTAGCTACCCAAGCGCACACGTCGCGAAGACCATCGCAGTCACGGGCGGAGATTGGTGTTGGATCGTGAGTGCTGTTGTCTCTGTGATGTCACATAGCGCCAACCATATTTGCAGGACGCCGAGCACGTTGCGTGGTCGCAAACACTCCTGGTTGAATGCATTCAAATAATCATCCACGAGAGTGGGGGGACGATGATTCCTGTCGTTCGCGTCCCAAGCAAGACTGCGTTTGATTACATGGTGAGTATTTCAAGCTGATGTGGAATTGACAACTGACATTATTGAAGGCTTGGTGCTTGGATGCTGGCGCTGGCGGTCTAATTATTCCACACGTGGACACCGTAGATGAAATGAAAGCGATTATCGCTGCGTGCCGTTTCCCGTGAGAGTTGGACTGTCATTTTTTGGGATGTGCCTTACCTCCGTTCGCAGGCCGATGGGCCACCGGTCTTTCCCACCTTTCACATATGTGCGTGCTCACTTACTACTTGAGAAGGATGTGATCTGACTGTTCAAACAGTTACCAGGAGTCACGGACATTACCCCAGAGGGCGAAACCCTGTTCACTATAGCCAACAAGAGCATTGCGCTCGTCCCGCAAATCGAGTCTCGCAGAGGCATGGAAAACCTCGATGAAATCATGACGCTGGACGAGGTGTCTGGATTTATGATTGGAAGTAAGTGGGTTTGAATATCGACTAGCAATCGATGCTAAATGATTTCAGCTGGCGACCTCCGTATAGATATGGGACTGCCGCTCGCATTTGATGGGGACGAACCTGAATTTGTTGCTGCAATGCAGAAGGCCACCAGGGTGTCTACGGAGCGCAATATTCCGATCGTCGGAGTCACGCTCTCCCCAGCGATGGTGAAGAAGCGTATCAACGAGGGATACAGAATTCTGCTGTGCGCTTTTGATGTGCATGTGCTTGCGTTCGGGATGATCAAGATGCTTGGAGAGGCCAAAGTGGCGGCAGAAGAACAAATGCAGGCTATTCATATCAACGGACTAGATTCATAGAGCCTGAATTTGAATTCGAACTAAGGTCTTCGGCGTGCAGGGTCGCCTAATTCTTGATTTCATCAACCTTCCTCGTCCCCTCGTGCGTGTCGCCGAATCCCGTCGGCGACCCGCGACGGCTGTCGGCGGGGGCTTGTGATCGCGCGCGCGTTGATCGCGGACAGGGCGATGGCGACGGATGACAGGATCTGGCACTGAGGCTACGCTGACGCTCAGTTGTAGCTGTGTCCTGACGCGGTCCACGCCGACCCGCGCACGCCCACATCTTCGTGCACTGCCGACCGCCTCTCCATTGACGTCGTCCGCCGCGAGCGTGTAGCGCTCGCCCGCGCTGATGTGTGTCGCGGAGGGGCGCGCCCATCTAGTGCATGTCGTTCAGGCCCGCGCAAGGACGGGCCGGCGCGGTTGGCCGCGAACGAGGTGAGCGTGCCCGCGAGGACAGCGACAACGCCGCGCAGGGAGAGCGCCTAGGGCGCTCGCCCGCTCTCCTTGTGCCGCGCGAGGATGTGGCGCTCGAGCTGGGAGCTCGCGCCGTTGCCTCCACGTAGAAGGTCCCGTCGCAGGCGAGCGCGAACGCGCGGTCCAGGCCACGGCGCAGATGGATGAGCAAGAGGCTTCTGGACCAGACTGCGAGCGCCCAGGAGACAAATATCCGCGACGCCAGAGGAGTTCGTTGGGGAGCGGGCGTGCACAGCACTGGCGCATTAAGCGAACGTAGTGCCCGAGACGCAACGTATGGTGGGCATCGCGAGAGCGCACTGGCGAACGCGCCCGACGCGCGCGCGTCGTGCGTCGTGCTTCGCGCGGGGCTCGGAGTCTTGCCCGCGCGCGGAAAGATGCACGGGGCGCCTGGTGCATGGACGCGGTGAGGAGGAGCATGAAAGCAAGGGCAGAGGACGTACCTCTAATCGACCGTGTCCTGTAGCGCGGTCCGTACAGCGCGCAGGCTCCGCGGGCATCAGCAGGGGCGGGAAGGCGACGTGCACGGACGAGGGTCGCGCTTTCCCGCCTCATCGACGCTCTGGTGGCCGTCCGCGAACCCCAGTAGCGCACGCCTCGCCGCCGGCGTGGTTGTCGGGGTGTCCCGGATGGCGAAAAATGTAAAATGATCGGAACATGATTATCATGGTGTGCCATCACGCTGACACTCAGCATGCATTAACGTCAACATTTTTGACGCCCGCAAGAAAAAGTCCAACCCAAATCCTCGCCTAGAAAATCCTATCAGCGGGCGTCTGCCATCTCCGCTCAGAAATGCTGTCTGCGGACAACGAACTCAGAAATTTTCGCTCTCAAAATCCTATTTTCCGGACAACTTGAACCCCTAGCATGTACAACTAAGCGAGCTTCGTTCGTTTGTAGCGTCGTTCTATGTCGGAGAGACCACTTGGCAGGAGCTTCGCGTCGGGGCCTTTGACGCAGAAATAGTGCTTCAAACCTGCGACGGCAGTAGTAGACAAACTCCGCCGCTGTGTATATCCAAGACAGATAACTGACTGCTCCTAGGCTTGGGAACATCCATCCGAGGAACGACTCCTTTAACTGCGTTATTGCCAGTTGAAGTCTCGAGGGGGAAGAGAGCACGGTCTGAGGACCTCAAGCCAGTTTTTATACCCAATTTTCTGATATGGGTACCTCTTGGCTTAGCCAATTATCTCGCGCCGTTAGATTGCTGACATGGTTGCAGGAACTGTACAAGGCTCTGCTCCAGTCGGTCACGACAGAGCAAAGGCAGCTTCTGAGCACCGAGCGGGCGACGACGGACGCCGCCCTCAGCGACCTCATTCGTAATATCGAAGAGGTTCCTCGGTCCACCCTGCTTCACGCCTTTTGAGTAGATCTGCGTTCCGTGCACACACTTCTTTGTACAGATAGATGTAGCATCGATGGCGGATGTCCATGCTTTCTTGGATGGACTTAAGCTCATTCTACAATAATTGACGCTATGAGGATATATTTGGAAGTCATTCGTCTGCGCCACGGCCAAATACCGGGATTAATCTCGACGCTAATAAGCAGGAAAATAACGATGCACGGCTACGAACACATTCCAGCGCCGGGAGAAAAAAGTCTAGACAACGACCATACTATGACCGAGCCTGGAGTCGAACCAAGACTTCCCACCACCGGATTCAATTGATCGCCGAATTCATGTATATCGCAGGGGCGCGGCACCGTCCGCTACTGGGTCTGATTCTTGTACAGCTGATCCCTGAAATTTTGAATGTGGATGCGGCTTTCAAAACACACACCGAAAAAAACAAGTGTGCGTCCAATGCATGACCCAGCCTGGACTCCGAGGCTGGAGTCGAACCAGGACCTCTCACGTGCAACCACGCCTCCATTACATCAATGCAAGTGAGCACGGGCCATCCGCCACTGGGTCCCATCTTGGACCCTGCTTTGAACTCAAGTTGGTACAATACCCACGCCAAAAAGACGGGATAAAAGGACATTGCAACAAGAAAATCGCCCAGCCTGAAGTTGAACCAGGGCCTCCCGTGTGCAGAATGTGCAAAAACTTACGGAGCGCGGGAGCGGACCATCTGCCACTGGTCTCATTTGCCCAGTGGTGAACCTCGCTACGTAGGCTACACCGGAGCGCTGCCGCATGGGATTGTAGGATTCTCAGGTGACGGCAGTGATGAACAGCAAATCAAAGGCCTTGAGATTAGCAACTGCGCGACGCAAAGTCATACGAGAAAAAGAAGGCTCTCCTCGAATGACTCAGCCTGGAGTCGAACCAGGGAGGGGCTCCCACGTGCAAGCGCTGCGTCTCATAATGCGAGTGGGTGCGGTACCGTCTGCCACTGGGTCTCGTTCCTGCACAATTGAACTCCCCTTTAGATTCCACTTTGAACGAGACCCAAGGCAAAAAGGAAGCACTCGAGCCAAGACCCAGCCTGGAGTCGAACCAGGGGATCCCACGATAATTCCGGCCGACAATGTATACCGGGTGCGGTACCGTCCGCTACTTGGTCTCATTCCTGTAGCGTTGAACTCAATTTGCATGCTAGTCCTTCGCAATTTTGCCGCAAAAATCAGTGAAGAAAAAATTCCACCTTCATTGCATGACCCAGTCTGGAGTCGAACTAAGGATTCCCGCATGCCATTTGAAGAGGACGTACATGGAGCGAGCGCAGAACCATCCGCCACTGGGTCTTACTCTTCCCATCTTGAACTCTCTTTTGAATTCGAGTTCGAATACATCCAGAGCCAAAGAAAAAAAAGTTGTCGTACAAGAGCACAGGACCCAGCCTGGAGTCGAACCAGGGCCTCCCGTAAGCTTTCGCAGACTTCTTTATGTATGGTGGGCACGGGCCATGCGCCACTGGGTCTTCATTCCTGTAGTGTTGAACTCTCTTTTGAGTTCGAGTTTGCACGAGACCCAGGGCAAAAAGGAAACCTGGACAACCCTTCCTGTTAAGGTATAAGGCACTCGGGCACATGACCGAGGCTCGGGGATGTCTCGGGCTAGTGAGTAAAGTGAACGGCTCATCATGAATCACAGAGAGTCAGAAGGAACACTATGGAAGGCTCCGGAATACTATGGAATATTTATTGCATGACTCAGAATGACTCGGATGGACCGGATGGACCGGATGAACAGTATAAATATAGTAGGAAAAATCTAGATACCTCACGAGCTTGTAACCCTTCGGCTTCACCGCCATCGTGTAAATCTAAGAATTGATTGCACCAAATATCGAGTGAACTAAGAATTGAACACTCTCAAGCAGAAACTCCATCACTTCCATGACCCAGCCTGGAGTTGAACCAGGTCCTCCCACGTGCAAGCGCTACGTCTCACACCGGCTAATGCGACTGGGCGCGGTACCGTGCGCCACTAGATCTTATTTCACCACTGTTGAACCCAGATTTGAGTTCAAGTTTTGAACGAGACCCAGGGAAAAAAGGAAACTTTCGCCCCAAGACCCAGCCTGGAGTCGAACTAGGTTCTCCCGCGTGACTACGGACGCCACGTATACGGCGCGGGCGCGGTACCATCCGCCACTGGGTCTTCATTCCTCGAACTCTGCTTTGAGCTCGACTTCAAAGAGAACCAGAGCAAAATTAAAAAATATTTTCTCTCCACAGGCGACATGACCCAGCCTGGAATTGAACCAGGTGTTCCCACATCCAAGTACAGGGATGAAGACGACAATGCAAGATGGGTGCGCGCCGTCCGCTACCGGGTCTCATCCCTGTAGTGTTGAACCTTGCTTCGACCACAGTTATGTCTTCTCTCGAAAGCGGCATGACCCAGCCTGGAGTTGAACCAGGGACTCCCGCAATAATCCCCAGAGGGTTCGGTGCGCACTGAACGTGGGCCCGGAGTCATCTGCCACTGGGTCTTATTTGCCTAGTGTTGAACCTCGCTACGTAGGCTACACCGGAGCGATGCCGCACGGGACCGAGGGGTTCTCGGTTGAAGTCAGCGATGAACAGGAGATCAAAGAGGCTTGGGAACGAGACGTACGGGATAGGCTCAGAGTCGCAATGGCGCCACGGGGAGAAAGAAAAAGAAAAAGAACGCTCAAGCAAGAATGACCCAGCCTGGAGTCGAACCAGGTTCTCCCACGTGCAAGTACAGCGATGAGGACTACAATGCGAGTGGGCACGGACCGTGCGCCACTGGGTCTGATTCCTGTAAAGCTGAAGCCGGTCTTGAGTTCGATTTTGCACGGCATCCACCTAAAAGATGGAAAAAGGATACTGCGAAAAGAACACAATGACCCAGCCTGGAGTCGAACCAGCAGTGTTCCCACGTGCAGATCAACTCCCAGATCAATGCAAGGTGGGCGCGGACCATCCGCCACTGGGTCTCATTCCTCTACCTTTGCCCCTCGTAACGTGGGTTACTTTGCACCGCCGCCGCACGGGATTGTGGGATTCTCGGTTGAAGTCAGCAATGGACAGAAAATAAAAGGATCTGGAAGCAAGGCTTACCGACCCCAGTGGGAGTAGCGACGGCGTGAGGCGAAGTCGTAATGCGAAAAAAAAAGAAGGCTCTCTCGATCATGAATGTCCCAGCCTGGAGTCGAACCAGGATCTCCCACGTGCAAATTCAGCGATCAAGAAGACAATGCAGGTGGTGCGCGCCGTGCGCCACTGGATCTTCATTCCTCCCATCTTCAACTTTCTTTTGAGTTCGAGTTCGAAAACATCCAGAGCCAAAGAAAAAAGAAGCGCGCATCCGAATGATCCAGCCTGGAGTCGAACCAGGTTCTCCCACGTGCAAGTGCACAGATCAAGAAGACAATGCAGGTGGGTGCGCGCCGTGCGCCACTGGGTCGTATTTGCGTGGAATGGGGCGTTTATTAATGCGCGCGCAGCGAAATTAATGCAGACACAAGAGAGGAGAGGGGCGGGCGACGCGCAAAGGCAGTATATGGAGCGTGGAGTGTAGATCGAGAACAGAATCCGAATTCTCGAAGACTCGGATGGCCGAGGAAAGCGCGGGCTTGCTGGCGGTGGTCAGGTCGGCGTCGGTCGGGGAGGCTCCGTAATCAGGCAAGATACCGGACGCATGGAAATGGCGCGGAGAGGGAGGAACGAAATATGCGGGAGAAGGGAGAAGTGTGCCTGCGGAGGCGTGTTTTTCCCAGCCTTTCTGCGCGCAAAAGACTCTGATGAGGGGCGGGATAAATGAACGTCAAGAGACGGGCGGCGAAGGCTTTGTGTAGCAATTGCAAGCAGCGCATAGAGCCCACGGGATACTGCGGCGAAGGCCCTGATGGGGCAGCCGTCGTAAATATAGACGGATGCTTGGAAGTGAAGCTGACAGGTAACTTATATTGGTGCTCGGGCACTCGGGCAGGGGGATCTGCGCTTCCTGGGAACAAGAGCGAGAGGGATTGGATGACTCAGACGAAGCACCACGTCTCACACTGGTTAATGCGAGTGGGCTCTTCCTTCCTCCAATCTTGAACCTCGCTACGTAGGCTACACCGGAGCGCTCCTGCACGGGATCATGGGATTCTCGGTTGAAGTCAGCGATGGAAAGAAAATGAAAGGCTCTGGAAGCGAGACGTACCGAATCCAGCCGGAGCAGCAACGGTGCGAGGCGAAGTCGTGCGCAAAAAAGAAACCTACTCGATTTCGAATGACCCAGCCTGGAGTCGAACCGGGTTCTCCCACGTGCAAGTGCATAGATCGAAACGAGAATGCAAGGTTGGTGCGCGCCGTGCGCTACTGTCTCATCCCTCCCATCTTGAACCCTGCTTTGAGTTCGAGTTGGTAGGATATCTGGAGCCCAGAGACAGGAAAAAGTTAGTCGAGCTCAGAGATGCATGACCCAGCCTGGAGTCGAACCAGGGCCTCCCACGTGCAAGAGTACAAGTGCAAGAAAACGATGCAAGGTGGGTGCGCGGCCGTGCGCCACTGGGTCTTCATTCCGCTCAGATTGAACCTTGCTTTGAGCTCGACTTCAAAGAGAACCAGAGCAATTTTTTTTAAAAAAGTTTTGCTGCGAGAACTGCATGACCCAGCCTGGAGTCGAACCAGGGGCTCCCGCATGACCATATTTACCATCTTCCCGGACTCATATGGTGCGGGCGCGGACCGTCCACCACTGGGTCTTATTTCACTCATCTTGAACCCTGCCTTGAGCTAGACTTTGCGGGATATCCGGGCCCAACAAAAAGTGGATGACAGCAATGTTATGACCCAGCCTGGAGTCGAACCAAGGATTCCCGCATGCAATCGCAGAGGACGTACACGGCGCGGGCGCGGTACCATCCGCTACTGGGTCTTATTCCTCGACAGTTGAGCCCTGCTGTGAGCTCGACTTTGAAGAGAACAAGAGCAATTTAATAAAAAAAAGCTTTTCTGCGAGCGATGAAGGACCCAGCCTGGAGTCGAACCAGGTTCTCCCACGTGCAAGTAGAACAATCAGGGTAATGCGAGTGGGCGCGGTAGCGTGCACCACTGGGTCTCATCCCTGTATTGCTGAACCTTGCTTCGACCACAATATCCGCACCTAGATGGAAAAAAGCACATTGCGATAGATGAAGGACCCAGCCTGGAATCGAACCAGGTGTTCCCATGTGCAAGTGCACTGATGAAGATAACAATGCAAGGGGGGCGCGGATCGTCCGCCACTGGGTCTTATTCCTCCCATCTTGAGCCCTGCTTTGAGCTCGACTTTAAAGAGAACAAGAGCAAAATTAAAAAGCTTGTCTGCGATAGATGAAGGACCCAGCCTGGAGTCGAACCAGGACCTCCCGCATGCCAAATTGACCTTTTGATATATGGTGCGGGCGCGGTACCATCCGCCACTGGTTCTTCATTCCTGTAAACCTGAACCATGCTGTGAGCTCGAGTTTGCACGAGATCCAGAGCAAATTTTAAAAAAAAAGCTTTTCTGCGAGCGATGAAGGACCCAGCCTGGAATCGAACCAAGGGCTCCCACGTGCAAGCGCTACGTCTCATATTGCGACTGGGCGCAGACCATCCGCTACTGGGTCTCTCTTGCCTAGTGTTCAACCTCGTTACGTGGGTTACCTTGCACCGCCGTCGCACGGGATTGTGGGATTCTCGGTTGAAGTCAGTGGTGCAGACTTCAATGGGAGGCCTATGCCATATGTAGACTAGGATTCGAAATGGCGTGGAGAAATGCATATGCGCAATTATTCGAAACGGTACGGAGAAATGCGCAATTATTCGAACCGGCGCGGAAAATGCGCAATCAAAAAAGAACCCTTCTGGACTTCGAATGACCCAGCCTGGAATCGAACCAGGACCTCCCGCATGCCAAATTGACCTTTTTCTATCTGGTGCGGGTGCGGTACCGTCCACCACTGGGTCTTATTTCACCCATCTGTAACCCTGCTTTGATTGAGAATTTCGAGGAACACAGGCCCGCGCCGGGAGAAAAAAGACGTGTCGAGCGTTCGAATGACCCAGCCTGGAATCGAACCAGGGCCTCCCACGTGCAAGAGGGCACAGATCAAGACGAGAATGCAAGGTGGATGCGGACCATCCGCCACTGGGTGCGATGCCTGTGAAGCTGAACCCTGCTTTGAGCTCGAGTTTGCACGAGATCCACAGCTAAAAAAAATCATTTGAGTCGAGCATCCGAATGACCCAGCCTGGAGTCGAACCAGGTGCTCCCACGTGCAATCCATGCACCAAAAGCTATGGCAAGTGGGCGCACGCCGTGCGCCACTGGGTCTTATTCCTCCAATCTTGAACCCTGCTTCGACCACAATATCCGCACCTAGATGGAGGAAAAGCACAATGCGATAGATGAAGGACCCAGCCTGGAGTCGAACCAGGTGTTCCCACGTGCAAGTGCACTGATGAAGATAATAACAATGCAAGGTGGGTGCGCGCCGTGCGCCACTAGGTCTCATCTCTGTAGTGTTGAACCCTGCTTCGACCACAATATCCGCACCTAGATGGAAAAAAAGCATATTGCGAACAGAACTATGACCCAGCCCGGAGTCGAACCAGGTTCTCCCACGTGCGAACGCCTCGATTCAAGATTTGTATTGCAGGTGGGTGCGGTACCATCCGCCACTGGGTCTTCATTCCGCTCAGATTGAACCTTGCTTTGAGCTCGACTTTGAGCGAGACCCACAGCCAAAAAGAAATCATTTGAGTCGAGCATCCGAATGGCCCAGCCTGGAGTCGAACCAGGGGCTCCCACGTGCAAGTGCACTGAAGAAGACTATAATGCAAGGTGGGTGCCCGCCGTGCGCCACTGGGTCTTTTTTCCTGTGCAATTGAACCTTTCCTTGTGCGTTGCTCGCCACCATATTTAGAGCAAAGAAAAAAGAAGCCCGCTTCCGAAGGACCCAGCCTGGAGTCGAACCAGGTTCTCCCAGGTGCAACTGACAGGACTTGTTTATGCAAGGTGGGTGCGCGCCGTGCGCCACTGGGTCTCTTTCCTCCCATCTTGAACTCTGCTTTGAGTTCGAGTTTGCACGAGACCCACAGCCAAAAAGAAATCATTTGAGTCGAGCATCGGAATGACCCAGCCTGGAGTCGAACCAGGACCTCCCACGTGCAAGAGTGCAAGTGCAAGAAGACAATGGACAATGCAGGTGGGTGCGCGCCGTGCGCCACTGGGTCTCTTTCCTCCCATCTTGAACCCGGCTTTGAGCTCGAGTTTGAACGAGACCCACAGCCAAAAAGAAATCATTCGAGACAGACATTGGATGACCCAGCCTGGAGTCGAACCAGGACCTCCCACGTGCAGAACTTGCAAGCACGTACAGAGCGCGGGTGCGGACCATCCGCCACTGGGTCTTATTCCTCCCATCTTGAACCCTGCTGTGAGCTCGAGTTTGAACATCACAGAGCCAAAGAAAAAAGTGGCCATGCAGGAGCGCAGGACCCAGCCTGGAATCGAACCAGGTTCTCCCACGTGCAAGTACATCGATCAAAACCGAGAATGCAAGGTAGGTGCGCGCCGTGCGCCACTGGGTCTTCATTCCGCTCAGATTGAACCTTACTTTGAGCTCGACTTCAAGAGAACCAGAACAATTTTTTTTAAAAAAGTTTTGTTGCGAGAACTGCATGACCCAGCCTGGAGTCGAACCAGGACCTCCCGCATGCCAAATTGATCTTTTTCTATCTGGTGCGGGTGCGGTACCATCCGCCACTGGGTCTTCATTCCGCTCAGATTGAACTCGGCCTTGAGCCCGACTTCGAGCAAGATTCAGAGGCAAAATTAAAAAGTAGCTTTGGAACAGCTGTATGATCCAGCCTGGAATCGAACCGGGCGCTCCCGCATGACCATATTTACCATCTTCCCGGACTCATATGGTGCGGCCGCGGACCGTCCACCACTGGGTCTTCATTCCGCTTATCTGGAACCCTGTTGTGAGCTTGACTTCAAGGAGACCCACAGCCAAAAAGAAATCATTCGAGACGGACATTGGATGACCCAGCCTGGAGTCGAACCAGGACCTCCCACGTGCAGAACTTGCAAACATCTACAGAGCGCGCGCGCGGTACCCTCCGCCACCGGGTCTTCATTCCTCCCATCTTGAACCCGGCTTTGAGCTCGAGTTTGAACGAGACCCACAGCCAAAAAGAAATCATTCGAGACAGACATTGGATGACCCAGCCCGGAGTCGAACCAGGACCTCCCACGTGCAGAACTTGCAAGCACGTACAGAGCGCGGGTGCGGACCATCCGCCACTGGGTCTTCATTCCGGCACAGTTGAACCCTGCTTTGAGTTCGAGTTTGAGCGAAATCCACCTAAAAGATGGAAAAAGGTTACTGCGAAAAGAACACAATGACCCAGCCTGGAATCGAACCAGGGGCTCCCACGCGCGAGTGCACTGGAGAAGACTATAATCCAATGTGGGTGCGCGCCGTGCGCCACTGGGTCTTTTTTCCCGTAAAGCTGAACTATGCTTTGAACTCGACTTTGAACGAAACCCACAGCCAAAAAGAAATGATTTGAGTCGAGCATCCGAATGACCCAGCCTGGAGTCGAACCAGGGCCTCCCACGTGCAAGTACATCAATCAACACGAGAACATAAGAGCTCGTTCGGCTGCGAGATGCTGCATCTGCATCTGCATCTCGTTTCCTTATATAGTAGGCCGTGTGAAACGATCAATCCATGGGACTCGTCACATCAACAGTTGACCGACAGTGTCCGGCACTGTCCGCCGTCTTCCCGACGTCGTGTCGGGATGTCGGGATGGCTGTCGGGGTCCCGCCCACCCATCCTAAAATTGAATTTATGGAGTATTATGTGGATAAAGATGAACTCATTTATCTAACCTGATGATTCGATGGAATTGGAGGCAAGAAAAGATGTTTAAGGCATCTGGAAGTCGTCGACGGCGATGGGGACGACAACTCGGCGATGACAACGACCCATTCTCCATTGCTGTGATTGTTGCTGATGTGACTTGATGGCAGAACTTGCATCTTCCCACGAGTACCATATAAGGAGATCAGATGCAGATGCAGCATTTGCATCTGGCAGCCGAACGAGCTCTAAGGAGGGCGGGTGCGCGCCGTGCGCCACTGGGTCTTATTCCTCTACAGTTGAGCCCTGCTTTGAGTTCGAGTTTGCATGATATCTACCGCAAAAAGACATCATGGGGAACACCGGATGACCCAGCCTGGAGTCGAACCAGGACCTCCCACGTGCAAGTGCACAAATGCAAGAAGACAATGCAGGTGGGCGCGCGCCGTGCGCCACTGGGTCTTCATTCCTCTAGTGTTGAACCCTGCTTCGAAATATTCGCACCTAGATGGGAAAAAAGGACAGTCGAATGAAGTATGACCCAGCCTGGATTCGAACCAGGACCTCCCACGTGCAGAACATGCAAACATCTACAGAGCGCGCGCGCGGTACCCTCCGCCACCGGGTCTTCATTCCGCTCAGATTGAACCTTGCTTTGAGCTCGACTTCAAAGAGAACAAGAGCAATTTAAAATAAAGAGAGCTCTAACATGATGGACGAATGACCCAGCCTGGAGTCGAACCAGGTTCTCCCACGTGCAGAACATGCAAACATCTACAGAGCGCGCGCGCGGTACCCTCCGCCACCGGGTCTTCATCCCTGCCATCTGGAACCCTGCTTTGAATTAGAGGTCGAGAACACACAGGCCCGCGCGGGGAGAAAAAATACACGTCGTGCTTTTGAATGTCCCAGCCTGGAGTCGAACCAGGACCTCCCACGTGCAAGTACAACGATGAAAACTATAATGCAAGTGGGTGCGCGCCGTGCGCCACTGGGTCTACTTCCTCCCATCTTGAACCCTTCCTTGAGCTAGACTGTGCGGGATATCCGGGCCCAACAAAAAGTGGATGACAGCAATGTTATGATCCAGCCTGGAGTCGAACCAGGTGTTCCCACGTGCAGATCAACTCCCAGATCAATGCAAGGTGGGCGCGGATCATCCACCACTGGGTCTTATTTGCCTAGTGTTGAACCTCGCTACGTAGGCTACACCGGAGCAATGCCGCACGGGACCGAGGGGTTCTCGGTTGAAGTCAGCGCTGGACAGGAGATCAAAGAGGCTTGGGAACGAGACGTACGGGGTAGGCTCAGAGTCGTAACGGCGCCACGGGGAGAAAGAAAAAAGAAAACTAGTGGACTTCGAATGACCCAGCCTGGAGTCGAACCAGGTTCTCCCACGTGCAGAACTTGTAAACACCTTCAGGATGTACACGGCGCGGGCGCGGACCGGTCTTCATTCCCGTAGTGTTCAACTCTCTTTTGAGTTCGAGTTTGCACGAGACCCAGGGCAAAAAGGAAACCTTAACAACCCTTCCATGACCCAGCCTGGAGTCGAACCAGGGGCTCCCACGTGCAAGGACACCGACGTAAGACAATGAATCCAAGGTGGGCGCCGTACCGTCCGCCACTGGGTCTTCCTTCCTCCCATCTCGACCCCTGCTGTGAGTTCGAGTTTGAACGAGACCCACAGCCAAAAAGAAATCATTCGAGACGGACATTGGATGACCCAGCCTGGAGTCGAACCAGGGCCTCCCACGTGCAGAACTTGCAAGCATCTACAGAGCGCGGGTGCGGACCATCCGCCACTGGGTCTTATTCCTCCCATCTTGAACCCTTCCTTGAGCTCGAGTTCGTAGGATATCTGGAGCCCAGAGACGGGAAAAAGTTGGTCCTGGAGATGCATGACCCAGCCTGGAGTCGAACCAGGGTCTCCCGCATGCCAAATTGACCTTTTTCTATCTGGTGCGGGTGCGGTATCATCCGCCACCGGGTCTTCCTTCCGCTCAGATTGAACCCTGTTGTCAGCTCAAGTTTGAACGAGAACCGGAGCAAGAAAAAAAAGAAGGCTCTCCTCGAATGACCCAGCCTGGACCAGCCTGGAGTCGAACCAGGGCCTCCCACGTGCAGAACGTGCAAACATCTACAGAGCGCGCGCGCGGTACCATCCGCCACTGGGTCTTCATTCCCGTAGTGTTGAACCCTGCTGTGAGCTCGACTTCAAAGAGAACAAGAGCAAAATTAAAAAGCTTCATGTGATAGACGAATGACCCAGCCTGGAGTCGAACCAGGTTCTCCCGCATGCTCATATTTACCATCTTCCCGGACTTATATGGTGCGGGGGCGATCCCGTCCGCTACTAGGTCTTCATTCCTCTACAGTTGAACCCTGCTGTGAGCTCGACTTCAAAGAGAACCAGAGCAATTTAAATAAATAAATAAAAATTTTAACATGATGGACGAATGACCCAGCCTAGAGTCGAACCAGGGCCTCCCACGTGCAAGCCACTGGAAGAACGATAATGCAAGGTGGGTGCGCGCCGTGCGCCACTGGGTCTTATTTCACCCATCTTGAACCGTCCTTTGAGCTCGAGTTAGCATGCGATCCAGAGCCAAAGAAAAAGTGGCCATGCAGGAGCGCAGGACCCAGCCTGGAGTCGAACCAAGGCTTCCCACGTGCAAGTACAACGATGAAAACTACAATGCGAGTGGGTGCGCGCCGTGCGCTACTGGGTCTCTCTTGCGGAGGGATGCACTCCGCGAGGTGGGATGCATTTCGTAGGGTGGGTGCATTTCGTAGCGTGGGTGGGGCGAGTGGATGTAGACGAAAGAGAGGAGAAGCGGGCGACTCGGACGCGTACTAGAGGGGAACGGGTGTAGGTGTTATTCAGGGCGGATGTAGTTGGCGTGGTACTTCTCCCGCATATTTTGTTTTTGCCCGTCACTCTCCGTGGCCTTCCCTGCCATATCCTGATGCCTAAGCCTCCCCGAACGACGCCGACCTGCGAACATCGCCGCCCAATAATTCTGATCCCGACTCTCTTCTCCATCTAATCTATGGTCCGCGCTCGGAGAAATGTGCCTGCGGAGGCTTAGCCCTCTGCGCATGCCCGGCAAGAACAAGAAGGGGCGAAATTTGAAGGGACACGGCGCACCAACACGAACGATACATACATACATAAGGGCTGTCTCCAGCGCACGGGATACCGCGGCGAAGGACTTGATGGAGCAGCGGACATAAATATAGACGGATTACTGAAAGTTGACAGGTAACTTGTATTGGTGCTCGGGCACTCGGGCCCGGGGATCATTTGTGGGCCTGCCAAGGCGGAGATTCGCGCTTGCTGGGAACAAGGGCGAGGGCGATTGGATGGCTCAGAGGACGCAGCTTGAGCGCGAATGCATGGAAGGAGGCACGAAAATCGGGAGTTTGAGGCAGATTTCTAAGGGCCGGCCAAGAGACGCAGAGCTGGGAGTGCGAGTGAGAGGACCGGGCAGCCCCGCAGAGACGACCGAGAGAACAAAAGGAGGAATGACCAAAGTAGTGGAAGTGGAAGTGGCTTCCACTTCCATTAATGAAGTTCAGTGGAAGTGAAACCACTTCCACTTCCACTGGTGTCTGTCACGCTTCCCGCCCGCGGCGGCGCGCCTCCTGATCTCTCACTTGGTGCGTGTGCGCACCTCCGAGTCCGGAGGGAAGTGGGTAAATGATTTATTTTATCTAGTTGGTGCTTTTGAAATCATTTCAGTGGCATCCCGAGGGACAGGCCTTTGTCGAAGCTCAAGGAGAGGAAGACAGTGAATGGGAATATACAGTGCGTGTGACGCACATTACTTGATTACTTTTGACTTAAATACATTCGATGCCCTCGTCCCGGACCCATCATAGTAGTTGGCACACGGCAGGGTGGCATGCATTTCGGATGTAGAAAGTAGAAAGTCCGAGGGGAGGCGGTACTTGTTAAATGTAAAGGACGGTCAGTCTCAAAAAACAATAGAAATCTACGCGTGCTAAATTGGGAGATAATGCCGGGCGCACCAGTCGGCTATCCCGTTATAGTGACGCCTCCACTTCCACTGGTGGGTACTTCCACTTCCACTGGCCCACTTCCACTTCCACTGACTCACTTCCACTTCCACTACTTTGGTACTTGCTCGAACAAAAGGATCCGCGTGGCGCTGTCAGCCGAGTTTGCGCGTGTTAGGCGCAGAAGGCGCCGCGCCAAGACAATTTATCTATGGTCTGTTCTCACCGCCGTTGACGACGCCCACCCAACGCTCCGCCCACACGCACACTACTAGCTAGCTACCATGCACATCACAGCGCCGCCGCTGGTCCCGCGCATCACCCTCGTCCCCACTGCCACGTCCGGCGTCCCCGCCTCGTCCGACACCGTCAGCCACTCACACAGGTGCGTCACGGTCTGCCAGCAAGGGCGCGAGGGAGAGGAAGACTGATTGGAGGATGTGTGTAGACCGGACCCGACGCAGCACTTCCAATCGGACAAGCAGGCGAAGGCGCCCGTGGGGCTCATCGTCGGCGTCGCGATCGCCATCCTCGCCGCCGTCGTGGGCCTCTTCCTCCTCCGCTACCTCTTCATCCGCCGCGCCCGCCGCCGCGAGGCCGCCTCCGCCTCCGCTTCATCTGCTGCGGCCCTGCCCCCGATGGCGAAGAAGCAGGGCCCATTCCCGCCCCCGCCCCCGCCGCAGGACGCCGGGAAGCAGCTCCCCGCAAGCGAGCGCGACGCCGTGCCGCTGACGCACACGCACTACCCGCCGTCATCCGCGGGCGGCTCGTGGCCCACGCCGTTCGCCCCCGCCGCCGCAGACGCCCCGGGCGCGGGCTCGTCGCCCGCCGCGCGCCAGGCGCACCTCGCCGCGGAGCTGCGCGCCGCGCAGGCGCTGCTCGAGCGCGGCGGCAAGGGCGTCGACACCGTGCGCACCAGGGCGCGCATCCGCGAGCTCGAGGAGCGCCAGCAGAGCGCGTGGGCGCTCGGCCTCGAGTAGCCGCGCGTGTGCGGGCTCGGGTAGCCCGCAGAGTGCGGGGCGGACGGCTGTGCCGCGTGTTTTGCTGGATTCTTATTCTCTGCTTTGCTTTGCGGATTGGACGGACGGACGACGGACTCCGACGCTGGGTGTGTACGTACATCCTACCCTACCTCCTACCTCCGCTGTACATCCCTACCGCCCTACCTCCGATGTACATGTACATCTGTGTGTACGTGCAGCCTACCCTACCTCCCACCCGACTGTACATCCCTACCCGTACAGACCGAATGTACATTTTCCTACTCCACCTCCGTACATACCGCCATACACACCCACCTACCATAAGTACACTACGCCGACCCCGGGGAGTTCCCCGGATTCTGTATTACACCTGTCTTTTCTGTGCGCATGCGCTGTCCTTTGCTGTCTTTTGTGCTGTCATTCCAGTGTACCGTGTGGCGCGTGGCGCGTAGCGGTACGGGTTTCGTGCGCGCATTCGGCGTGTGCCCGCGCTCGGATTGACTTCGGCATTCATCATCTTCGCTTCGCGCAGCGGGTGTTCGCAGTAAGCAAGCAGTGCCCTTGCTCCCAAACGTACGCCTGCGAAAGACTCAGACGTGGTGTAGCGGTAACACTGTCCAACAAATTGAACTGGTCCAAATTCTATGGGGAAGTCCCGGGTTCGAACCCCGGCGTCTGAGTGGAGGGAGTTGAATTCTTTTTGTTTGTTTGTTTTTGGCCCCCTGCTGATTTTTCTCCCTGTTGGGCTGGGCTAGCTTGGGGCGTCAAAGTTTGCGATTTCCGCCCGTTGATAAGTTATCCGGAGCTGCCAGCATAAGGGGAAAGCAAGGAGGAAGGACCCGGGATGTGTATCACATCCCAGCTATAGATAGGGCCCTAACCGTAAAACGGGCGCCTGCGGGAGATTCAGACGTGGTGTAGCGGTAACACTGCCCAACAAATTGAGCTGGTTGAATATTCTGTGGGGACGTCCCGGGTTCGAGCCCCGGCGTCTGAGTGTACTGAAGCTTTGTACGTTTTTTTTTTGGCTCTCTGGATTTTTCTTGATAAGTTATCCGGAGTGCGCGCTGATGAATAAGGAAGGAAGGGAGTAAGGAAAAGGACTCGGAGGAATATTCTGTTATATCACATTACATAGCTGTATGCAGTGCACTTGCTGCAAGGTGTACATCTGTGGAAGACTCAGATGTGTAGCGGTGACACGGCCTCCCCACATGAACAAAAACCATGCAAGTTCAGGAGGCAGTCCCGGGTTCGATCCCCGGCGTCTGAGCTGTTGGAATTGATGCTTCCTTTTTTCTTTTGGCTTTTGCAATCTCTCTGTTGATTGATTTAAATTTTTCTCTGTCGATTTTGTTTGGAGGCCTTTCACGTGCCGCGATTATTTGCGCGCGCTATGATTACGTATTCATATTTTGGTTTCCTGCTGTCAGGACTGCCGGCGTACGGAAAACAGGAAGGTGAAGGACTCGGAGAAATATGTATGTATTATATTACATAGCTCTAGTGCTAGTGTAGCAAAATGGAGGGCTAAGTCTGACGTGGTGTAGCGGTGACACGGCCTCCCCACGTAAACAAAAATGGTGAAAGGTCAGGAGGCAGTCCCGGGTTCGAAGCCCGGCGTCTGAGTTCGTTTCGCGCAGTAATCTTTTTTTTTTGGCCCTCTGGCTTTGCGTACCGCGATTGTTTGCCGCCGGGGGTTATTTCCCTAGATCTTTCTAAATTCTGTTTGATATCCGGAGTAGATAGGGGAAAAAGCAAGTAAGAAGGGAGGGAGGAGGGAGGAGGGAGGAGGGAGGAGAAATAAAAAGAAGCTTTGGCCCGAATTCAGACACCGGGGTTCGAACCCGGGACTTCCACATATATGCCTATCGCTGCTTCAATTACATACAGAGGGGATGTTACCGCTACACCATGTCTGACCTCATTACTCAGATGCACGAATGAAGAAGGATGACTGGGTTATGCACGAGGATGACAAATCCGAAATTCTAGAAGCGGAAATAATATCAAAATGGGTTTCTAAAGCCAGAATTCAAACACCGGGGATCGAACCCGGGACTGCCCCAGAACCAATGCGAGAAGACCAACAGAAGGGGCTGTGTTACACGTCTGACTTAATACTTCAACGCACAAGGGCGCCTCAGCTGCTTGGTTGGATGTGCGACGATAAAGAGACAAATAGAGTCGGTAAGAACAAAAAAGAGGGAGAAATAAGCTGCGATGAGGAACTCAGACACCGGGGATCGAACCCGGGACTACCCCAGAGCCAATCATGGAAATTATAAAATAGGAGGGGTCGTGTTACCGTTACACCATATCTGACTAGATGACGTGGTTGAGCGAGCACCGAGGATGGAGGGACAGAATCCGACATTCAAACGAAAAAGGGAGTAGACATAAAAACAAGTTTGACGAAAGGAAAATTCAGACACCGGGGATCAAACCTGGGACTTCCCCAGACCATGGGGTCATGTAAATATGAGGGGTTGTGTCACCGCTACACCACTGACTTTCTTTCACCAGTACACCACACAGACTTAAGCTTGGTTGTACTACTACAACTTTGTGACTGCATTTGAATTCCTAAGAGGAAGAAGAAATACAGTTAAAAAGGCGGTCTGCTGCAAATCCCATTCAGACACCGGGGTTCAAATCCCGGGACTGCCCAGTAATCTTTCTCCAACGCCGTGCTATGTCTGACTTCTAATTAGTCACTGGGATGTGCGAGGAAACTTGTGTGGTGTGGTTGCTGGCTCAGATAACATGGTGTAGAGATAACACGGCCTGTGTGTTTCTTTTTATTGACTTTCAACACTTTCTGAATCATTCGAGGTGCAGGACAGAAGGTAGAGGTATAAGCTGTGTAGTAGAGGAATACAAGTCAGACATGGTGTGGCCTCCCTATCTTATGCCCACATGAATTTCTGCGAGGCAGTCTTGGGTTCGAACCCCAGTGTCTGAATAAACCTGCAACTTGTACACTTTTTCACACTTTAGTCCTGAAGAGTTCTTTGCTTCGTGATGAGCGCATTCGTGGTCGTAAGATATTTTTTCTTCTCAAATTCTGTTAGTCGTCCTGGACTATAACAACTGGGGTTATGCATAGATGCATCACTCTAAATCAAGACTAGAATTCCTGTTGAATTATGTGCTATTGATGTGGAAGGGGATATAGAGGAGGCAGTCAGACATGGTGTAGTGTGAACCGAGCCTCTAAGAGTTAAAGGGGGGGAAATCAAATCCTGGGTTCAAATCTCGAGTCAGTCCCAGTAGAAAGATTGAACATAGTTTTTTTGTAGCATGTATTTTACTCTCGCAGCCTGTGTTCAATGCCTCCTTTCCCTCCGGAACAGACCCAAATTTCACCCCGAATTCTGCTCCTGTTCATGAGGAAGTAAATGGATAATATGAAATCAGACATGGTGTAGTGCGAACACGGCCTCTCATCTTGAAACCTGAACTCTGCTGGCTCTGCGGGGCAGCCCCGGGTTCAATTCCCGGTGTCTGAATTTTCTGGGGGTAAGAATATTTTGTTGCTTGGGCTGTCAACTTCCTGTCCAATCGACACAGTGATTTCTTACAGAACTTGAGGGATTGAGCATTTTCTGATGCATGATTACTGTTGGAATGTTGCACTCCTGATTTCATCGGCACACCAAGAATAGCCTGTCTTAGTTTCAGGTTGAACTCTGCTTTGCTTGTGTGGAAGGGGATGTAGAGAGCGCAATCGGACATAGTGTAGCGTGAACACAGCCTCTCATCTTAGACGGTAGTTTGAGTAACTTGATGGAGGCAATCCCGGGTTCGAGTCCCGGTGTCTGAGTAATGAGTTTAAACATGGCTTTTTGGGGGGCATTTATTTCATCTTCGCAGCCTGGTTCAAGGGTCATCACCTCCTAGGTTCGCACCGACTGCTCCCATCCAAAGAAATTCGGACTCTGAGATGTCATATTGAATGGATCATTTGGTTTGAGCTACATAAATACACAAAATACGGAATCAAAAGAGTACAAGAGAAGCTTTGCCTGCCGTGCTACAGCAATGATATACATAAAAAGATTTCGACGGGAAGGAACAACAAAAGAGTACCAGTGGACCTCGGAGCAGAAATGTCAGACACAACTGCCCATTGACTCCTTTGCGCCTCGATTGTACATCACGATGACCGATTCATCCGTGGGTTTCGTATTCTCACTCTGGCCCGGGGAGTCGCCGGTGGCGTATGTCGGGATGGTGACCACTTCCTGGTTCCTATTTTGCGCATAGAGTTTGTCCCGGACGTGGTCGCGCGAGTTTAAGCTAGAGGGCGTTGGCTGGTGGCGAGCAAAGCGAAGATGGTGCTTACATTGACATTAGACTGCATCCGTAGACTTGATTTGAAGTGTGAGTGGATCCGTTGCAGATGGGCCGTGGCTACTCACGCCGAACAAGAATGAAAAAGAATCTGGAAGGCACGATTAAAATCGAAGCGGAGGGGGAGGTTTGACCCACAATGCATATGTCAAACTCGTAGTTGCTGAGGTAACGAACTAATGTAGTGGATTAATTATGTACCAATTTATGAAGAGACCACTCACCGTCGCGAGACAGCAAATGGCGGTGATCCTGAGTTGCACATGAGCCAGACCGTCGGCCGAAGGAAGAGAATTTCGCACATCAGTAACATGCCACTATTGACAGTGTAGGCGATAAGTGTCCTGAGGGCGTTATCGGTCCTATGATTGTTTGGCATTTATAAGACAAGAAAAATAAAATCAACACACGGGCGGAAACCAGTGCGGCTCTGTGCAAAGAAATAGACCATGGACCCCGAGATGAGACCGTCCGTTGCGACTTCAAATGCTAGACCACCGGTCGAGAATGGCTAGCAGCATGATCAGCAAATACGCGTATGTTATAGAGTCCGCAGATACATACAATTTCCACTCCGGAGTCTTGGTAGGTGGCAGTTTTGAACCTAACAATCGTCACATTCGCAAAACACGTCCTGAGGATTGTCTCACGTTACATCCATATATACTGCAAATTCTCGAGTTCAACCTTGGGCGAGACTAGGGAGGGATTACGGAGCGCACCAATTGCAAGAGCTGAATGCGATGTATTTAAAATTTTGCGCAGTGAAGAAAACCCAACACTTACAGAGCTGAGCAAGTGAACAAACAGCCTACGGGGGAGATTTGTGAGCCACCAAGAACACAGCTAAGCTGAATACTCACAATGGTGAGCGGCATGTATAGGGATTTATTTGACAGCGCCCAAATACGGGAGGCATAAAACCTGCGCCACTATGTGTTAGCTTGCTTAGGACTACGTTCAAAATTGGTGCACTAACATCTGGACTAGAGTGCTCAGAAGAACTAGTGCATGTGAGCACGTATTGCGGGATTTTTGCAATTGCTTCACCTCCGACACCAATTTGTGCCTGCGGCTCATGAGGTAGTGAAGTGTAGACTGATAAATATACGAACTTGAAGAGTCCTGCGGATGAGATGATAAAAAGAATAAGACATCTCAGGTTTAATCTCACCATGGTGCTGCACTGATCGCCAGATAGTCACCAAAATTAGTAACCGAAGTTACATAGTACGAGGCCGTGATGAAGACCAAATGAACAATGTCTAAGACCCTAGGGAGCCGGCAGATTAATTTCAAGGATTTTGAAGAACGTATATGTTACATGAGGACCGCGACCTTTGAGTCAGACAGTCAATCAGCAATTCATCCAGGACAACACCGGTGACATACAAAGAGCTTCATGAAGACCGGGTCCCGAGAGCAGAACTTGGTGTAGTACAAGTAAACCTGAATTCTGGAATTTAGCAGAGTAATTAGTAGGGTAGACTCGGCTCTGACCTGGAGACATGTAACACCGAAGACACTTGAAAAGGAAAGTGTCAGCTCGTCATTGAAGATCACGGCGGAGGCGCGCACATAGACGAAAGAACGATGCCTATGAACCAGGGCCCGAGTAGACTTCCCAACGGAATGAGACTGTGCCGTTCAACAATTGTCGACATTGGATCAGACAGAGCAAGACCCTGAGTGAAATTCCTCTGAAATACACAGCGCCTTTTAAGGGCTCCAAGCGCTTGCCATCTTTGGATCGTACCCTAATCATACTTAATGGCACCAAAAAATGGTGTGAGTGGGTCTCCTATTAATATTTGAGTGCGGGAACTCATCTTCCGTTCATCTGACCATCTGCCTTCACGAATCATTGAATGTTCGCTTTTGCTCTCGGTATTTTTGAGCATCTGACAACGAACTTGGAGTTTGAACATCCGACTCGAGTTGTTGAAGGGGTTGGTAGCGATCCGTCCGCCATTAGCGCTCTGGACCCACAGACGGAGCTCCGTGTCTGGTTCTGGAAGGAAATTAAATGCAAGCCAGGTATTCATCATGTATACTTGAAGACACATGCGGAAATGATCCCCTGCGGAGGAGGAGGAGGAGGATGTAATATTGTTTGCAGAGGTGAACACTGTCTCGGCCGGGTAGCAAAGATGGTGAGTACGTACATGATCTGCGTGATCTGCAAGAGACGCCGCCGTCTATCATCCAATCGGGGCACTCTTCCGTTTGTATTGTAATCAACCGGTGCAAGTGGATAAAGATAGCGCCTCACGTCGTGGCGCACCATGATCAATGGTTCTCGTGTTCCATCTGAAATCTGTACTCTGAAATAGGAATATCAAGTATTCAACAAGGGTTTTCATAATGGCCACTGGCCTGTCCGCCACATACCTCACGGGCGTGTACGAGTGAGCTTCTGTAAGCATCAAGATCTGTTCCGCTCTCTACCCACAGCTTCTCAAGGAGACCCGTCGGAGAAGGCGCCTGGTTTAGAGACCTGAGTACTTCCCGAAGCTTCAGCGGTGATCTAGCCACGTTCCACTAAAACTCCGTTAACCACCGGCCGGTCCAGCGGTTCACATCTTGAACAAGGAATTATAAAACATGGTAGAGTGGACTCCCACCGTCTTGCTTAGATGCTGCCGATATAACGAGTTCGGCTGCACCTCCAAGTGCACGAAGCCAAAATTACTCTTGATGCTGCCGCAATGCTGCCAGATGAGACGTGATAGTGATGCTGCCAGGGAAAACTTGATGTTGAACGGCCCGCTCCATCCAAGAATTCGCTGATCTGTGGGCATGGGATCTCAAATGAAGCAAGGATCGCAGCCACACGAGAGAAATCAGTGCCTGGAAGACTTACATCTCGTTCCTGCCATGCGTGTGAAAATTGCATGCAAGGGAGAGGGTGGTGGTATCGTCGGCTAGAACCTCTGGAATAGCGCCCGGAGAAGTTGACAATTAACGATGTAACCGGGATGCCAGATGGATCACATACGTACGGAAAAATGCCCTCCTGGCGCTATTTAGATATCACTGGGGTATTTTTTCCCATGATATGTTGCATGGCGGCGTTGATGATATTCGCATGATCGGTGCCCTAAGTCGAGATAATACAGAAGTACTGCTCTCGATGTCATTCCGGTCCATCTCACCTCTGTGTCCTGTGAACTAACGTTTGGCAGGCGAGAGAAATATGAAACTATATGATATAGGACAACCGGGGGTAGTGAATTTGTTGGACCTGTTGAACGTAAACGTGACTGAGTGAACAAAAAAGTCAACCACCGCCGCTTACAACACAGACATTGAGCTGTTCGACTGCGGCCTTTTAAAATAGTAGTCGTAGGTGGGAAAATGACGATGGATCCTAGACAGAACATCGGATGATCACAGAGGTGAAATGCATCACAATTCCCTCGAATCTTGATTCTGGCCCAGATTCCTCGCGAATCTTGATCTTGAAATGCACCCGAGTAGCGCTCGCCCTCTAGTTGGGGGCGGTGAGGAAGTCCATAAAGGCGATGATATGATGAAGGAAGGCCTCGGGGAATCAACGGAGTAGGATGCCGTCGTGGTGGCTACACTTATCGGTTTAAGAAGGATTGAGGCGTCGGTGAAGTAGAGCCTGAGGTTAGCGGAACAGAGCCGAGAGCAGGTTGTTAAGGAAACTGGGCGGCCACTGCAGGGGTTGGAATCGAGGGGTTAATGCTGGCTTCAGATGCGAAGCTCTCCAAGTCGGATCTGAGGTGGCATTGTGGATCATCATCGGGGTGAGTTGAGAAATTTGTTGGGGACGAAATTGGCTTGCCTCTCATCTTGAAGCAGAATATTTGCTGGCTGTGTGGGGTAAACGGGAAAGGACTGAAATCAGGTGACGACTGGCGGTTTCCGCAGGAAGCGAGGCTGTGAAAAATACGGGTTGACGGCGGCGTACATACCGCAGCTTGGGACCCCAAATACTCAGTGTGGTGCCACTTGATAGGGAAGATTCTCGGATAGGACGGGCATATGTATTACGACGCTGAGATCACACCAACAACAAACTCGGAGTGAGAGATGCACGAAAAAGAGGAACCGGTTCAACGTACGTCCCGAGAACGCGAGGATTATTATCTGCAAGATTTCGAGTATCGAGAGGTAACCACTTTTATTTTTCGATGATGGTGGTTCTTGTCAAGAGTTGTTTGATCGTGTTTCATCTCTCTTGATCCTAACCGTCATCTTGCAACTTTGCAAGCTGAGATAACGAACACTGGTGAGCGTTCTGCGTCTAAACGGATGTAGTCGGAATCCTGCGCTCTGTGACTCACAGGTGGGCCGCCCAAGGTCCAGACTGGAAGCCGACTCGGAACGTTCAAATACTGGTACTGCTCAAGGCACGGCGGAATACAGCGCAGCTACTGGGACCCCTGCATCCCCAAAGCAGCTCCAAGACACCATAATTTCATTTTCGCGGGAGATTTGCGCCAGGTTTCCCTTGGAACTATAAGACTATATCATCGACCGCCTCCACAATGATCAACACACCCTATCGGCGTGCACCATGGTCAGTAAGACCTGGTACGCACCGAGCACCTATCACCTCTTCCAAAAACGCCAGTGCTATCAACGTGACGTGGACAAATTTTAAGCAATTCTGCGAGCTATTCGCCAGCGGACGTCTTAACGCCTATATCGGACGACTGAATCTCCGGAGCCACTTCCTTGATGACAGCTTCGAGGGAGGATCGGACAATGCGTTCCAATTCAATGAACACCTTGAGTACCTCGCCGGCCTCCCTAACGTGAAATATCTGCGCCTCGCGGACTGTAGCGAGCACCTCCCCTCGTTCTTCACCGCGATCGCGTATAACTTCTCGGGCGTCACCGAGCTTGAGCTGAGCTACGTATTTCTTGGCTCATTCACCGACTTCTTGCAACTTCTCGACACCCTACCGCTGCTCGGCCGGCTCGCGCTCAGTGCAACCTTTTACAAAGCAGAAGCTGGTCTAGATCTTGGAGCGCAGGCACCTGTGTATCCAGTCCACACTGTGCCCGGTCGGCTGGAGGCGGTGTGTTTGGGCAACTATCCCGTGCTCCCACTCTTGCATTGGCTTCACTCCCAGCCATGCATCCGCCGGCTGGCAATCGGTAAGCTCAATGCTCAGGGGTCGCTGTACCGCCAAGTGCAACAGGCCCTCGCCTCCGACTTACTACACACCCTCGAGCACCTGGTCATCTTTGCTCAATCCGGCTGTAAGCGGCATCTCATTCTCGTCGGTCCGTAGTCTCACTTTACAGACCTCGACTCTCACACAACACCGCCCTCCACACTCTCCGAATCACCGGCGTACATAAACGCGGTGTCGTGCGTGCTGGAGCGCATCGTGCTCGTTGTGATACTCCGCGAAAAGTATGAGCTGGACAGCTTCGACTGGCCTCGCATCGCCGTGCAGTTGGCGGAGATGGAGGGCCTGCAGCGGGTGGAATTCTCTGTCGCTGACCACGAAACATGGGCTGCGAGGGTTATCGATGAGAAACTGGGGCCGAGGAAGTATATGATAGAGGTCAGAAAGTGGGACGACTGGCAGTCTGCACGTCGGTGGGACTACGGGCTGGAGATCTTCGATGCGTAAATAATCCACCCTTCTTCGCTAAAACAGCAAACCTTTCTTTCCTCATCGCCTTGAACACCTCTGATTCTTCTTTGTGATATCCTGAGGCTTCTGGAGCGGCAGTCCGAGGTCAGTCAACGTTAGATCCAATATGGTGTGCGGATCCGACGCCGAGGATGGCAGAGATGACAACAAATTCAGAAAGGGCCCGCGAAAACCGAACCGTGCAGGCGAAACACTTTCAAAGCAGTTTCATTTGGAGTTCAAAAAATAATTATAGACTTCGGTGAACCGTCTGGGACAGCTAAGTTTACTTCTTGAGTCCCGGAAGACCGCGCTCGATCATCAGTACGCCCTGTAACAAAAGATCCTACGGAAAATCGCTGTATTCAGCTGTCCGATATCAGTCATGCGATCATATAGCAGCCCGAGAGAACCCACATTGTAATGATTCAGGCCAGACCCCATCGGGCGTCTCGATATAGACCCTGGAGGCGATTGTTGTGAGGACACCCCGGTAGATCTCGTTCGGGAGCCATGCGCCATTGTCAAAGCCGTCTTCATAATAATAATCATCCATGGCCTCAAGCTTGAGGTGAATTGTGCGTAGAGCAGTACTGCGCCGCGAGCTCGCCATCTGAATGACCGACTCGTAGTTCAACGGGCCTTGGATGCGAACCATGAGCGCGCGCAAATACGGAAGGAGAGACGTGAGGGTGAGGCATTTGAATATGTGCTGCGCGTTATCTTCGTCAACTTCAACTTTGAGTGTGGTGAGGGACGGCACAGCGGAGAAGCATCCTTTTAGCTGATCACCGTTGGTGTCCGATATGTGAAGGGTGAGATGTTGCAAGAGACAGGCTGAACGTGAAATGAGGGAGGAGAAGGAGGATGCGGAGGAGATTTGCAAGTGGAACCCGAGGCTCTGAAGATTAGGGACTTTGACATGGTCAAGGAAATGCGAGTTGTACTCAAAGTCCAGCGAACGAAGCTGAGCAATAGTCTGCGGCTCGGCGGAATGCATGGGATCGATTCTGTCTGGGAATACTTTCAGATGCTGAAGATGGGGAAATCGCTTCACAAGACCCAACATGGCTTCAAACGACATTGTTTCAGAAAGTTCCAGTGCTGTGAGCAGCGGAGATATTCCGGCGCCTGTGGGTACAGATATACCCTCTCCTAGGCAAAGCTTACGCAGGCTGGGTGTATCTGGGAAGGCAAACAGTACCCTGTCCTCTGACCACCCGTCGGTCAGGGAAATCGCAAGATGGTGAAGCCTGCAAAAAGATCCTCCAATCTGTTCCAATTTCCGGAAGTCCGCCAGGGAGAGTTGGAGCTCAAGTCGACCCAACTGTGTTTGGAACGTGGGGACTGAAGTAAGTATGGCGGGAGGCACGTCGCTCCGAGGGGAACCGCAGCGTATTGTAAGCGACACTGGACGGCCGACGGCACGGGGAAACCAACGCGAAAGAACTTTATGAGCGCCCTTGTATGGACGGGTGACTTCATTCAAATCAATTTACACGACACCAACGAAAGTCAGACCACGCACTTGACTCGAAGGAAACATCGGCCGACTTCCACAAGTCTCCGGTACCAAGCGCGATTTCTCTCCACTGACGACAGACCTGCGCCAGAAGAAGTGGAGCTCTATCAGCCGAGGGCCGCACACGTCCGTGCTCGGGGAGGCAGTCGACGAAAATCTTCGCAGTGAGCTCAGTGGGGATGGTGAGGATAGGATAGACGATTCTGTCGATATAATCCTGCACGGTCTGCCGCTCGGCGTCAACTGTGCTGAGAAAGGCTTTTATGTGCACAATTTGGCGATTGAGCTGGGCAAGGCACGTCCGTAGAAGCTCGTGATTCGACTGGGGAGTGAGGAAGGGACTGGAGGCGATTTCGGTGGATCCCAGACTTGTCTGGTGAATTTGGAAGCCACATTGAGTGCAACCGTATGCTACCATCGTATTCAGCGGCTTGGAAAGTGTGTTTCTGAATCTTGACGTCTATGGCCGAGACAAGTCGTGTACTGAGGCTGTGCTCAGCGCACAGCCACCGGCTGTCTCCTTCCTCCTTCCTCCTTCAGCTGGAGTCCTCGGCCGGACTTGTTCTGTACATCTTCTCGGTGAATACTCGCTTTGAGTTCCTTCCTGTTTCTCGAAATTATACTCGTTACCAGGACTTAGAATTCTTTCAACCTTGAAACACACATCAGTGGGATATTTCAGGTTTACGTTCTTGAGCGAATCATCACTATAAAATTGGGAATATTCCACGGGACGTCGGTGGGATACATCCCCGTGGTCCATGTTGTACTGCCAGTCTCAACGAGTTCCAAGTTCAAATAATCCAGGAATTAGTAATTCCCAATTACGTGTACGGACGCGCCAATCATCCCGTGGGCTGTGCGGCTTGTCTCCCGCGTCTCAGCCATCTCTCATGCCTCTCCCCAGTGACCTCGCACAAGAGCTCATCGACACCATTCTCGACTTCTTACACGACGACCGCGAAAGCCTTCTGTCTAGCAGTTTGGTTTCCCGGAAATGGGTCCCCGCTCCTCGCTATCACATCTTTGAGCAAATTGCGATCAACCACCTCGTTACCGGGCGCCAGGGCCGGTTCAGAGACACCGCGCACAAGTTCCTGGCCATATGCAGCTCCCCTCACTGCACCATCCTTTCCTCGGTCCATAATGTGGTGTTGAATATCGACACAGAGCTGGCCCCTACTTCAGCTGGCAGTCTGCTCGAGAAGGTCATTCATGTGCTAGCGCGGGCGCCCGTCAATAAGATCCTGCTTATCGATCACACCTTGTCCCTCGACCGGCCGATGTCGGTTTCCTGGATCACACCCCTCTTCCCGGACCTCCATGAATTTGTGTATAACGCTCTGTATCATGTTGCGCAGGACGTGCTCGCCCTCGTTGCATCATTCCCCATCCTGCGGATTCTCTCGGTGTACTCCAGCACCCCTGGACCATCCACAATAGACATAACACAGCCGACACTTTCCCGCACGATTCCGCCCGCTGTCTTCGCACATCTGCACACCTTGCGTCTGCGGCTATCCAGTCATCAGGCAGTCCTCTCGTGGCTGCAGAGTGCTGCCGACTCACTTCGCTTGGAGACGTTCGATCTCAACGTCTTTCACCCGTATCATAATGGGTGGGGGCCCGTTGCCGCTCTAAATTCCGTCCTACACGCGAATGGGGAATCTCTGCGGCACTTCAGCCTTCGCGTCACCTACGAAGACAGCGACGACGAGCCCGATGAAGTTGATGACGAGCTCCGGCTCACTAAGGCCGCCGATGGTGAAGGTGTGCACACCTTTCATTCTACCGCAGTGTTACCCACAATCTAATACAATCGCATCTTCAGTGGATCTCAGCGGCTTGATTAACCTCCGCAGTCTCCAGCTGTACAGCCACAGCGTCGAGGCGATCTGCGGCGCCCTCGCGTCGCTTCCAGGTCGCCCGCCTACCCTCGAGATACTCGAGGTAGACTTTTCAACATGGATCTACTACGACTTTATTCCCTGCCAGTGCGACGCAGGGTTCCTCGTCCACGAGTTCTCCGCCGTCATGCGTGGAGATCAATTCGCGCGTTTGACGACATTTGATATCCGAGTCCCCGAATTTTTCGGAGATGCTGGGCGGACTGCGCTCACGGAGTATTTTCCGCGCTGGAAGGGCACAGAGGTGCTCTACGTGGGTTACATCGAGAGCTCGCCCTCTCAGGTTGATCTATGGGAAACTGCTGAGGATTTGGTGTTCGGCTCAACTGGTGTGTAGAGGAACAGATCTGCATTGAGATGCACTCGATGTGCACTCGATTGCACGATCACGGGTGATAATTCCTAATCTCCTGCTCTGTGAGGAGCAGGGGTTGTACTTAATAGCTCACAATGGAATCCTACCTCCAGTGGATGGATGAATCTTAGTGTTTCGCCCGATTCAACTATCGATTTTTGCTGAAGGTGGAACGCTCACTTCTCGGGGATATATCGGATGGCTTCGTCAAATCATCGACGAAACGCGGATTCTATATACAGTCGGAGCATCCTCAATGTCATACACTGTCACCCTTAAATTTCTTGATAAGCCAGGGAATGGACACTAGACGCGGCATGGTCAGTTATATAATTCCGAATCTAAGGGAAGGACGTACGCATGCCGCATAAGCAGAAACAGAGTCCCCCGATACTGCAATCAGATCATGTTAGATGCGAAACGCGACAACGACAGACCTCGATGAACGAACATACCAGGTGCAAGGACAGCAGAGGCACCCGAGTACAGGATTCTGCGGAGATTTCAGCTCCAGGTATAAACCTTTGTGCTCGATATTGGAGGTGGACGTCATGGGCGGTTGTGGGTGCAGCTGCGGCTGAGACATGTAGTCGTGAGGAGGCCCTGGCCATCGGTATTATCCAAGTTAATGTCGACTGGTAAACATCACGACAGACGTACATCCTGGATCATGCACAGGAGGGGGTCGCTCAATGTCATCGGGCTGATAGTAACTCGTGGCCATGGTGGTTCTGGAAGAGCCGTAAAGAAGTGGCGTGTACACATCGTGGATCAAGCACGCGCCACAGCACGAAGCGCTAAAGGAAATTTGGTAAGCACGAGGCAAAGCATTAATGGGAAGGTAAACTTGAATGCAAAGGGAAATTCATGGTCAAATAGGTGCGCCCCTATGCGCGACCTTCGCGTTGCTTAAGTACTCTCTGTGAGAAATCCCTTGCTAATTCCTTACCCGCGGCCCACAGGTTCAATTGTCCTGGGGCGATCATTTTCTTCGTGGAAAGGTTATCGTTTCATCGGTTGGAAGCTACAAGTATCTTGAAGCTTAAGGTCGTACCATAAACGAGATGAAATTACGATCCTTCGTAAACAGGGCTTAGCCGCTTCCACATGCAATCTGGAGACCTCGCAACTAAGCTTGTTCAATGTACCACGAAGACTTATCCTGCCCCGAGCACGGTTCACAGATGAACGTGTCAAGTCGCTCCAGATACGCCAAAGTTTTAATGAATGGCATGGAATGTAGATTCCGGACTGTTACAGAGTCTCAAGTATAGAGGATAACTAGTGCTCATGCGCAGGCCAGCGTCATTTCTATGAATAATCATGATCAGACAGTCGAAAGCAGACAGAAGCAAGTGAGACGAACGTCGAACCGAACATTCTGCTCGGAGCATCAACAGCAGCAACAGCAGCAGCACAACCCAGCACAAAATCCGGCAAGGCTAAGCCCTAATGAACCGGCGCCGCTGCA
Organism: Mycena latifolia; assembly: GCA_029289555.1. Classification (NCBI taxonomy): domain Eukaryota; kingdom Fungi; phylum Basidiomycota; class Agaricomycetes; order Agaricales; family Mycenaceae; genus Mycena; species Mycena latifolia. The sequence goes on from JARJLE010000098.1 coordinate 276,635, forward strand.
ATAAATGCAAGTTGAAAAGCTCACCAAGCACAACACCCCGACCCGCCCGATTGCTTCTGTGTTACGTTGACGTATATCTGCGGCTGCGGGGCCGGCTGCATCTGTGGCTGCGACGAGTTGTAGTAGGCCTGGGTCATGGGCTGACCCCCATACGGCGCTGAAGAGACATGTGAGTCATAGAACGTCTACAAAACGCGAGTGGAAAATGCATACAGCCTTGATAATACGACGGCGCCGGTTGTGTGATATTGGGATCGTAGTATTGGCCCTTCGCGGACATGGTGGTGACTGCGGAGTAAGGAGAGTGAGAGGTCTGAGGGGTATCGTATGAGTGTCGGAAATTAAGACTACGAGTTTAAGCGGATTATAATGCGGCTGGCGATTTAGACAGATATCTGCCAGGGATGACAGGTTTGAGATTGCCGCACGACTCAACACGTTAAACATTAACTGCCATAGGCGCCCAGGCTTGTGGTTTGGCGAAAGCTGCTGATAGAATCCTGTTCAGGGCAACGTACGCTTTCGCGAATACTTTCGAAACAGGATTCAGTATGCGCGAAAGATAGTTCAAAAAAAGCCCACCAGTCTCAAATAACACAAGTATTTTTAACGGATAAAGATCCCCTCGAAATAGTTGCAGTGCACTTCTGGTGATAGAGCTGCTCGACGGCGACTGAATAAATCAGTACGCTGACAATCTGCCAAGTATCCCTGGAGAAGGTTCAATTCGAGACGGGTCTGATTTGGCGCTTACTACATTGACAGGTAAGAAGGGCTGAAAATAGACGCTCCAGTAATTTGGGTGCGAGTCTATGCAGGCCCAAGAGAAGCGGACTCGACGGATTAGATCAAGAACAGCAGCACGAAGGATCAACTGACACCACAACGTACCTGACGCCAACCGACTTGTCAATCTACCATCCTGAAACCGACATCGGGTCACAGTGAAAGGATTGCGGAAAATATAAGGCATCGCCCCGATGTGGCCATTGTTCTGTCGTTGGCAGAGATATCTACGGGAGGTTCTGGGCATGGATTCCCTTGCGATGCAGTGCGATAGGTTCCGGGCGAAGGCTTCCTGCGGATCCCGATACTTATGAGCCACCAGATACTGAATTCGGGGGTGAAAACACACCACCAAGCTGATCCCCTATATTGCAGCTTTTAGCTTGATGCTCGAACGAAGATCCAAAATTAGTTACGTATCCATCGAGACTCTGGATCTTAACTTGTGCATACCAAAGTCAACGTGGATCTTCGCAGTCTCTGAAGTTATCGATCAAGCCGACGAAATAGTTCCCAAAGGATATTCGGATGTTAGCCTTGAATTCTGGAGAGTAGCCGGTTCACGTTGAGAGAGGAAGCTTTAAAGGATCCTGTTCTGGATCGAGGAGATCCGGACGATGAAAACGCCCGAACAGGGCCAAGAATTTATGTGTTACATACAAATGCAACAAAGGCAGTGTATTACAGTTTCAAGATTCAGTCTTTTCGGGACGGTTAGCTGAAGTGGTTTGCAACGAGGGAGACCGTAACGCACTATGGGTCAATTGCAAGCGGTCCCGCCGGGCGGCACGGCGTCAAACACAGTGATCATCTCGTCAATGAAATGGGGTTCACCCTCATCCGGGGGGATCCAATTTTCATCCCACACGCAGTGCGGCTCTACCGTGCGCATCATTTGGGCGACGTCCTTGGCCTGCGCGTAGGGCATACTTCTATTCGCGTCGGGGAACTTGCAGAAGGCGTGGATGCCCGCGAGATTGAGCTCGACGAGGGTGTGGGGTGCCATTGGGAGCGCGTCGAGTTTGTCGAACGCGATGGGCTGCTGGGACATCAGCGCGAGGAGCAGCGCCTGCGGATTGCGGAAGGCTGGATTCTCGAGCATTTCCTGCCTGGTGGGCGCACTGGCGGACGGAGTACGGGTCTAGAAAGACTCAGCAAAGCAATCGATGCTATAGAGATAAGACTACTACACACCCAGCTCCGCAAGAGCGGAATGGCTGCATCGATACGTGCGCGGTAGTTTGCGATGATGACCGCCTCGTCGATCCCTTCCACCGATTCCGGGGTTGTGATGCCCTCTTGGATCAGCAGCGCCTTGGAGATGTGCTTCGCCGAAAGGGCCGTCAGAAAGGCGATGGTTGCGCGCACTAAGATGGCTTTGAATTCTGTGAAGCCGTGGTAGGAGTAGGATGCCCAGCCGATGTAGTCGTGATCTGAATCTGAATCTGGGCCGCAGGCCCAGATAGTGCCGCGCATGCTGAGGTTTGGCTATGGAAGTGTAACGAAGGCGGAGTAGGTCAAAAGCAAAAGTCAAACGGGTTCAATTCAATCTCCGCTTGATCTCTCCGGCGATTCCCGGCTCACGCACGGCCATCTTTGAAATCGACCCTTCTACTCATTTCCAAACACGCTGGAGTTCGGAATACCTTTCACCTTCGTACAAGATCGTCTATACCGCCGCGGAACAATCGCGTCGGGCCTAAGAGAAGTAAGGCTCCAACCATTTCCGTTTGTAAACGGTTTTAAACGGTTTCAACCGTTTTTATTTTTATTTTGTTTGGAGAGGGGTCCAAACGGTAAACAAATGGTTTTACAGTTCAAACAGTTACTGCCAGACTCACGCTGAGTTGAGCTAGATGCACAGTGCTTCTGCAGATGTATAGCACAAGGAAGACCAAAAGCATGTCTGGAGATTAAATCCAAGGTGACTGATTGACTTGCTCACCATGGGGCACTCGAGGGGCGGGAGGCTATCCCAATTAAGTAACTATTCACGTGATTGATGCGCCCATGCGCCCATGCCCGCCCATTACTCGTAGACCACTCTATTTCTCATCGAAATAGGGTGCAGGTGCTACAATCACCATGTGGACTCCATCTGCAACCGTGTAGGATGCAGTCAGAATTATCATATGTATGCAACATTCTGTGCTTGAAACGTCCGCCAAAAATACCATTTTAAATGGTTTGAAATGATTTTAAAACTGTTTAAATACCGTTTTGGCCAGATCTTCAAACGAAAACTAAATGGTTGGAGCCTTAAAGAGAAGTTTTGAAGGAGTTTGCCTGGACAGTCGGAGCAAGATAAATCTGCCGGAGGAGGAGGAGGAGGAGGGTATATTGCCGGCGTCGTCCACAGTTGGTTTAATCCTAACATTTTCCGAACGTATTAGCGTTCTGTCGCGCCGGATTACAACCGTGGGGAATTTCTGGATCATGTCCTCGAAATGACGTTTTTGTGACATGTGCCTTGCATGTATCTGCTCCTCTTGGCTCCCCACACCACATAACGTCACAATGGCCTCCCCATCTCAAGTTAGTCTCGGACCGACCCTCATGACATCCCAATTTGGGAACCCTGTCATGAGGTCCGAGACTAATCTCAAGTCACCTCCCCCAGGCTACCAGTTCCTTGGCCTGAAAATGCCGAGATCAAGACCTACACTGGTGGTTGTCACTGCCAGAAAGTGCGCTATGAGTTCGAGCACCCGGATATCTACATGATGCCAGTCGTGAGCTGCAATTGCACGATTTGCGAGGACCGCGGGTATCTGAATGTGTATGGTGTTTCATTCGTTCAAAGTCAGGTACATGTTGACGTCGACATCCAACCAGGTATACTCCGCATGACAAGTTCCGTTTCACGAAAGGGGCGGACGACCTGAGCACCTATGGGTATGGAGACTACAAGATAATCCACCGGTTCTGCGCCACATGCGGAACGACGATTGGTGCGACGCAAGAGTTCACGGTTGTGAACACGCGTACGATCGACGATGTCGACCTCAAGCGGCTCCAGTTGAAGCTAGTGGACGAGAGGTAGTGGGCAACGGGCGCGAAAAGTGATGTGGAAGCGGATAAAAAGGCTTAAACGCAGGGCAGCCACCCATTTTAACTAGTACTTAGCCGGAGTCGGACTCGAATTCACTTCCGATATTTCCAGTGGACCTTCGAGGAGAGTTGCATCACATTTCAGGGTACGGGAAAGGCACTGAAGATGACTGACCGCGTATCTCCGGAATATATGTCTGGATGAATCGTGACCGGAGGGATACCTTCTGCACAAGACCGGGAACAACAGTCCACTAGTGGCACTACTTCCACTGGTGTGCAGTTTCCAGTTTCAATCATAAAATCAAGAGAATGCCCATGAACTGTTTGGGATACGGCGAGTTTGCGGCAGAAGGAATGAAAGAAATGGGCCAGTGTTGTCACGTCCGAACAGTAACCCAATCCCAAATGCGGGTGAAGTTACAATCTTGGAGGATGCGACAGATGGCCCCGTTGAATTCCGGTTGTTCACATATTCAACGATGCTGTCCGTGACATGGCTCACCAAGTCCACCTCTAGCTGGTGGTTTGTGTCGAACCATGGAAGCAGCATGCCCAAGATTACGTCAACGTGGTTTACAACCGAGCTTTGGGTTCGGACCGCCTTCCGCACGTTGTCGGCAAAGGTGACTGCGAAATTGCCTACGATCCGATTATCCACAGGTTCCAGTCCAGCTAGTATCGTGTTGCAAGTGGATTCGAATGCGTAAGGGGGGCTGCCTAAATCGGCGGACTGCTGAAGGAAGGCGAGCCAGACTCGATATTGAACACTATTCCAACAGGCGGGAATAGTGTTTATAACCTGAGACTTGTTGAATCCAATCTGTCAAATAATGAAGGGTTGAGGGACCATCTTTTGACAGATCTCTTTTGGAAAGTTCCTCTAGATCCACCCTGGCGAGCGTGATTGGAATAAGATCATACCAGTTGCAATCGCGGCGTTGATAAGGAATTCTTCCAAATCAAGACGATACTGCTCCATGTTAGGTAGTCTACCTAGAGATGCGTTAGATATGAGTGAAGCATTTATCAAGAGAAACTGCAGCTTACCCTCGTTGTTTAAAGCTAGCTCACTCTCTCGCAAAGAGACGGCGGGTTTCTCGACATGTCCATGCAGAGAGCAGAGCGTGTTCCAGCCCGTGAGAGCAGTTATAGATGGTAAATATTGTGCCGTAACTGACGTTGGTGGAGGCAAAAACCGAGAATCCTGGAGGAAAAGGAGTGGTGGAACTGGCTTGTCATTTTTCTCTGCCGCCATTCCCAAACACCATATTGCTTTGAGACAGGAAATTTGGCGTCGGGATTTGATATTGGGCTCCAACAGACCACTCTCGCAGCTCAACATGAGATGCTCGATGCTCGATCCCAGCATCACCTGTGGATCTTCGAGAAGGCCATGGATAAGGTTGTCGTATTTTACGCGGCGACCCTGATGCATCTCGTCAATGTCTAATACCTGAAATGCAAGACAATAACTCGCCTGCGGCCCCCAGATCGCATTCGGAATCCCCTCTATAAATGAGTCTAGTTCAACGTCATCCGCCAGCGATTTCACCGTCCACGCAAGCGCCCGTTTATCTCGCGCTTCCCGATGACCCGCGTCATCGCGAACTGTGGCCTTTCTGGACCATGGCGTCGACCATTTTGGGGTGTAGGTGGGGGTGAGTATCGACGGCCGTCTAGTGTCTCACTTCGGACGAGGGAAAGTGGCAGTGAATGAACAGTGAAGTATATCTGGGGATGCTCCATAATACATTGGAGAGCGGCGTTTTGTACGGGCAGTCAGACCAGACGACGAGAAGGACCGTCATGAAGACGTAGAGGAGGCCTATAATGACTAGGATCGCCAAGGCCACAAAGGCCACACCCTTGTTGACGGGGAAGAGGAACGCAAAGAGGCCTCCAAAGAAAAAAAGCAGGGCCATGTGCAACAAGAAAGGGATTAATAGGGTTACCACTTCGTGCATTTGAAGCGCTGCATTCCGTAGTATAGGTACGAAAATATGCGCGCGCGCTTGACGGGAGAGGAGACCATCTCTGTTCTTTGAAGAAAGTCGCGCGCCCACTGATCAACGAGTGTGGCAATCATGGCACTGGCAAGGCTGAGACCGAGGCTGATAAACCAAAGAGTACTGCAAATGAGAGCGGCTGTGAGGTTCTGGTTGGACGGAGCCTGGGACATCGGGGTGGAATTAGCAAGTTGTGTCGACATATGTATAGGATCGCGACGCTCGGGTCTGGGTCGGTCTGGAGGGTCTTGTAGCTCTCGGCGATGAACACAGTAAGGGTCACCGAGAACAGACCCGCCTTGCAATTGAACGTATGAACATGTGCAATGACCGTGAGAGTTGGGATTGACGCACAAATATCAATATTCCGTTCATGTTGCCCCTCCAGCTATCGACCAAGTATAGACAGACCATATCTTCGCACACGGCTCGTCGCCTGCGAAAGGCGTCAAGCGCGGCAAGACAATGAATGAAGCAAATCAAGTACCTGACTCGTACAGCGTCGGTACGGGTCCCTTCTGACGATTTTTTTCCCATGGATCAACAGGCAGAGGAGGACGAGCTCGAGGATGACGGAGAAGACTTCCGAAGAGGAGGACTTCTTGTCAAAGCTTGCCCGAAGTGCTGAAGAAGGGTTACTTGAACGTACAGCTTCGTACAGCATTCTGACAGCATCCCGCCAAGGTGGGGTACTTCCTCATGTACATCGTTTCTGCTGTACCACTGCTTATGTCCTCCGCCCGCACCCTCCGCCCGCACGAGCATAGGCGCAAACGAGGGTATCGAGGGTAAGTCCATCGAGGGACAAGGGGAAGATGAAGAAGGAACGGTACAAGTTCCGCTTTATTTATAGTCGCATACATATCGTCCGTCCATCGCTGCGAATAACGACCAAAAAGCGGCAGAAACAACGGAAGATCCACCTTGAATATACAGATTTTGACTCCCAAGCTGTCAGCGTCTGAAAGACGAAACGGATTATTTTGGCAAGGTAACCCAGGAGTCGGAGATTGAACTTGACATGGAGTGAGAATAATAAGCGTGGAGGTCAAGACACAGGATGCAGCATGTATCTGTTTTGCGAAAGCTGAATTTGAGCGTAAGATCTGTAAGTCGTACTGCAGCTGCTTGCAGCTGACGATGCTGGGGGTTGGCGGGGCCGTCTAGAGCAAGTAGGAATTTTGCTTTAAGTCTGCCAGCGGCGGGGTAGCTAGGAGATCGCATTGTGAAGCGAGAAGGCCCATCATGATGCGCCGAGCAGTGGCGACACGAACAGAAGTATGTGGCTGTGCCTTCCAAATGATCCGAACCTCCGGGGCGTATCACATACTATGCGCACGAGCGCAGCGCTCGTCACACTGTGACACAGCTGCAGATGATGCGCCCGTGCGCAGTCATTGGCGCCGCCATATGCGACACGGTGCCGTCACCGCCTACGCCAACCGCTAAGCGCTGGACGGTTCCTCCTGCCCCGCACCCTCTGCCCCGTTACTGCCCCGTACCGCTAGCTGGTACAGCGCCAGAGCACGGTAGCACTCCCTCTCCCGTGTGCGACGCCGAGCCATGGTTGAGCTCGCACTGGAGTTTGTGCCCCGCCATTCGGGAGCGGGGCAGCCGCGGTGTACCGTCGTGGAGGTGCAGCGGACGGGAATTGCATTGCGCTGGCCGAGGAATGTGTGCACTGACGCCGGCCCACATCACATTCCTCAGATGTGGAGTGCTTACTGCCCGGGAGAGCCCGATGGTGGTGCACCCGCAACCGCGCTTGACGTCAAATGGTCCCAGGTTGGCTGATGGTCGCGGTCGTCACGCAATTCGCGCCCCGTCGTGCGAAACCAGTCACCCAATGCGCCGCGTGAGGCAATGGATCTGCGTCGGCGTCACATTGTACGCAATTTAGAGCGGCTCATGGTGAGCGGGCGGCCGCGCGTGATCTTTCCCGTAATTCTGGATCGCCTGGGACTTGTACGGACTATGCATCGGCTTGGCTAGACTGCAGAACGAGGAACGAGCGAGGGAGTCTGTCAAGAGAGACTAGACTGGGCCCCATCGCCCCACATTCGCATAATTTTTAAATGATTTTACCGTAATTTATCGTGCTCGTCGTCGCCGGCGACGTCGAGGATGTGTTCGGCGTCGTTGGCCTAATGCGGGTATTTACAGCAACAGAAACAAATGCGTAGCCGATGCGCATGGTAGCAACCGCTGCCGTGCGCACTGCCTGAAGGAGAGTTTAAGTGAATGCTGCAATGATCAATCAAAACGGATCGCGAACTATTAGAGGCTTTATAATTCTTTTGCATTGCGACTTGATTGCGACGAGAGATTGATTGCATACAAAATGCATATCATAGAATAGGAGTACATGTGCATCAGAAACCCTACGGCCCAATTGTGGATGGGCCTGCGTGATTCTGGTCGGGAGGAAGCAAGAATTCAGCCCCATGTTCCTTCGCGTCTGGCCAGGTAAAAATTCGTTCAATTTCTTGGCTTGAACCACCGGCCAGACGTCCTTGAATGTACTAGCCAACTGAGACGCACTTTGAAGCGTCGCTGTCGTTTGATGATCATCCGACTAGAGCCCATCGTTGAACAGTGGCGAGGTGGTAACAGATTTGAATTGACCTCAGTGGTCGCTGTTAAGTCAGGAGTTTCTGCCTAGCATCTAACGTCCCTGGTGGTGGGTATGCAAATACCCTTGTGGGAAGACTCTTCAGGCATTAAGGTCTGTCTAATCTATACAGTATCGTAAAAAGTCCGCTGAATCAATGTCGCGTTCGACCTGGTAGTAACCCTTACGCTCGGGCGACCTTCTCAAACAGCTCCCCAATCTTGTCATCCAGCATCTTTTCCAGAACATCGCGCAACTTGTCTTGGGTGATCGTAGGAGGCGGGGCCGGACGTTTTCCGGTTGCAGAGCCTCCCGGATCGGTATCACCAGTGTTGATACTGTGTGCAGGCGGCCCATTGACGACACTGTCGTACTCGTCGTCGGGAATGAAAAACCCATCCGGCAGCCGTGTGGGCATTTGTTGCGCAAGGTCTGGGCCGGTTTTCTGGATCATATATCCCAGGATCTGGCCGACATCAGCAAAGAGGAATTCAATCAAGTGAGACGGTCCGACGCACCTGTGGACCCGGGATCTTGACCATATATCCATTCGAATATGCTTGGAAGTGGCTCGCTGTGGAACTCGAGCTGCTTGAACTGCTGTTCGAGTACGAGAAGCAGAAGGCGCCGCCTGCGGTAGCAGCCGCCGCCATGTCGTTCTGCGCTGAGGCTGAAGCGTCGTCCGCGCTGTGAGTGATGCGGATGGTGACGTCCTTGACGAGCAGGAACCCCATAGGGAATCCGCGCATAAGCCCATGCGTGCCCTCCCAGGAGATATCGGGATTGACCTTCGTCGAATAGTCAGTAAGTTTTCGGTACAACACAAATGCGGACACATAACATGCCTTGTAGAAGGCGTTGGATTCCGTGAAGAATTGGGGTTGGAACCAGCCACCACGATCGACGGTGGCCAGGGTGGCTCGGAATGCGAGTTCGATTGTATCCTTGCTGCTCTCTGACGAGTTGCTTGCCCCACCACTGCTATTGGCTGAACTCCGGGAAGCGGACGCAAACCATGCATTACACGACCAGTCTGTGTTCTGAGTGGACTTTGTCATTATCGGGGACATAGTTACAGGTTAGGAAACACGAACCTCTGAGACAGCGTAATCCGAGCTCGCGTTATTTCGCGTCTCTTGGTCGCTGTAAAGCGAGATCGTCTGCCAGCGACTGCCGCCGGAAGTATTTTCCGGTGGAAGTTCAATCGGTGTGCGCGGAACTGGCCCGAGGACGACCGTGTCGTCATCGTTGCTTGCCACCCTTACACCACCCTTGCCCGCTGTGAGCACCTGCCATCTTGTTTCAAGCTCTTTGAGATCTGCTGTGAGTCCCTGAATTTGAATCCTCAGCTGCTTCTGCTGCTGTCTCGTGTCGGTAGCATCAGCCAGAGCCTGCGCGGCCATCAACTGCGAGAGTGTCCGCGACGACGACATGAGATTTGTCTGCGCCGTCTGTACCGCGTCCATCATATCCGGCAGCGGGGACAAAAACTCCTCCGGAACCTTTAGCTCAGTTGCGAGCGCCCCAATCTCAACTTTGCCTGTTGCATTGAGGAATGTCTTGGCCATGGCGATGATATTGCTCGAATATTTTAGGGATAGCTCGCTCTGCGCTTTGTCCAAGGTCGTCTGCGCCGCCTGGACCATATTACGCAGCTCAGTCGGATCACCTTTGGCTCCCAGTTCCAGAGAAACTAGCAGCGAATTGAGGGTGTCGATCTCCTGCGATTTCGCTTTGATCTGGGACCGTATGACCTCCGGGTCTTGCGTGAGATCTTCCAAGGAGAACGACGTGGACAGCCCGGCAAACCAGTCCAGCGGTGTCATCTGCACGGGATACACGTTCATGCTTCCATCGAGTGAAGACATGGCTGCCTCGCGAAGGGAGTCTTTGGCGTCCTGAAGGTACACGAGGTTAGAGAAAATAGGCAACCCAGTAAATAGTTTTTTTTGGCATACCTGAAGCGCCTCGGCGGGACTCGAGATGTCGAGGTATCCCATATACTGGCGGATGGTGTGCGAATACCCACGGACGACAGCGTCCGAATATTTCGCTGCAAGCTGCGCTTGGCGCGTATCGGTGATGTGGGAGAGTTGACGTGTTAGAGCGTCAAGGTTTCTTTGTGATTCCGACGTCCCCAATTCGGCCTAAGAACGAACTCGTCAAACGGAAAAATTACAGCGTGTGCCAATTATATACCTCGGTCGCTTTCGTAATGAGGCCGTCGCGCTCGATTTCCCAGTCTTGTTTGGCATACAGATATTCGTTCATAAGCAGTTCGCTAAGTTCGATGCGGTTCAGTCTCTCGCCGTTGGCAGTGGGCTTGCTCGCGATGTCAAACACCGGCCGGGCAGCTGCAGCTACTTCTGGGGTGGTATTCAACCCGCTATTGGGGATGGCTGTACGTTGAACGATCAATGGCTAATGAAAGGACGCTAGAGCGGGAGATTACCTGTGCTCTCGGCGATCCTACGTGCAAGTGCTTGTTCACGAGCCTGCTGGCGTTCCATGATATCGCTAATCCACTGCGTCGTCTGAACGTCCTTCAAGAGCCACTGCCTGATCTGATCTTGCTGCTGGGCGAGCCCGTTTTCAACGTACTTGGGCAGGAGATTATTTATCAGCTGCAGCGAGTCATCAGTCACCGAGTTCTGCGCATATCCGAATATCGCACCTGATTATACACGATGGAAAGGTTCGTCCCGTTTGGCCCAGTGACGATGTCAGCCCAGTCGTAGAGCTGATCTACCAATCGAAATTCTGCTTCGTTGACGACGGTTGGCTTGATGAACTGCCCGTATATGCCGGCCGAAGAAGTATCCCATGCGTACGACGCCTGGTCGAGGTATCGTCCCGGAAATTGCAGTGTAAGATCTGATTCCCGCCGGGGCTGAAGAATTTTCGGAGTTCCGTGACGAGTTCGGACAGAAACCCGGATGCCCGGGTTGGGGCAGGAAGAAGCGGCCCGAGATCGTGGGCAGGCGGGGCGACGTCGCGGCCAAGAGTGTTCGGAGGGGCCAGGTCATGCGCCGCCTGGAAGAGGTTTGAAGGGTTGTATGGCTGGACTTGCCGGTTTGAAACATGACCTTGCGAGAACTGGGAAAGTCGAACTCGCAGAGCGCCAAGCAATGGCTCGCCTGCCCGTACTCGCTGCCAGAGTGTAAGCGCAGTGTTTTGGTCTGCTTGAGTGAACTGGAAATTCTGCATCGCTTCCATAAACCTCACACCGGCTTGGTCGGGATAGAGGAGCTAGAATTAAACACATAAGAATCTGGCATCAATTTCGGATAAAGGTAATTTCACGAACCCGGAGGAAGTCCAAGTCCGTGCCAGAGGGATAAAAATTAAAACCAGTCATACGTAGACTGTTTCTATAACGAAAAAAGGGATATAGCATGTTGCTTTTCGGATCGAACTGCGAACAATAAGTTTCCGGAACATGACGAGCACGGATGTCCTCACCCCCGTTCCCCTGACCATGCCAGGCTCCGTAGTTGCAGGGTTAGAAAGCCAGTCACCTGCAACCGCCTGTTCGTGATGCAAGCCGAGAGCGTGGCCAATTTCGTGATAGATGATGCTATTGCTTATCTTGTTGTACCAGGGCCAGCGGTCATCGTCACCCCTGCGCTCGGCCTGCGCAGCCAGGTACACGCCTGTGTATGGGATACCCGGGTAGCCCGCCTCGGGCCCTTCGGAGGTTATTTGTTTCTTACCGACCTTTGACCAGCCCAAATTGGGGATTATATCGCCTCCCTGAAATGATCAGCAGATGTCCACTCGTCCGGTAATAAATATACTTACACCCTCCTCACGCCAAGGAGGCCCAAAGTCAATACGGATTTTACAGAGCTGCCGATTGGCGTCAATGCCAAAGTCCAAAAGGTGAGCGTTTGGCTCCAACTGGAAAGTGAGAGATGTGTATCGCTCATAGAACCGAAAGACATTGGCCACGCGCGTCTTCCGATAGTCCGTAGCTCGTTCCTGGTTAAGGAATCCATAGGTTATGACCTGGCCGGGCGTCCACAGATGGTCCCTCGTGAAAACGCTGCGAAGCACGCCTTCCGGAGCATTGAGGGCAACCGGGCTATCGGCCATCGCAATCGCGGCCGGAAGTGTCCTGCGAGTTTATCGCTGAAAGACCTGGCGGATCTCTCGTCGGGAAGGTCTTCCGTCCCGCACCAGTGTTCAGGAATAAGATCCAGAAGCTCCTCGTCAGCTACTCATAGGATGAATATTTAACTCTCCAGTGAAAGATTGCACTTACTCGGATCGGATTCCAGACCACGTCCGGGAGCAGCACCCACACCGACAGCAGACGTTGCCGCGCCAAGGTCGCCGCCCTTAGCAGGCGCCGATGCGCGTCGTGCCGATATTTGGAACGACGTGAAGAGGAGACGAATTTGATGAGCGTCGCCGTTGGCGTCCTTTATTGCCTTGGCGATGGTGGCGCCTGACGCCAGAAACTGCTAGCGCATGATCGAGAGTCCACTGCGGCTCGGATAGGAGCGGTTCGGCACGAGGATAGTTGATGACCATATATGCTTTGTCCATCTCGGACAGGTGGTAATTCGGTGGCACCGGTGTCTCTTCCTCGTTCAGCCAATAGGGCATGAAGTACCTGGGTGTACAAACGAGTTAGTCAAGGGAAGTGAAAAAAATTAAAACCAACATCATTATGGACTTGAGATCGAGCGCGCTGTAGTTTGAGACCTCGCTGGCGTAAAAAACGTCGATGATTTGTTGCTTTATAGTCGCATCGTCCCAGCCTTGAGTGTATCCGTAGTACCCATACACAGCATTTTCATCAAGAGTGAGAGTCCCCCCGCGAGCAGGGCTCTGGTGTCTAGGATTACATCATTTATGACAAAGACTTTGCAAAATCAGAACCCCGAACTCACTCGTGGAGCAAACCCAAGACATGACCAAATTCATGAAGGATGACGCCACGCTCCTCCTCAGAGACATCGGCGGTATCTTCAATCCATCCGAAATTCATCGTGGGTTTAGGATTAGGGATTTGCTGGTTGACCCTCCCAACTGCAGGCGGTATCAGTCCGTCTCGGTATTGAGCAGATTGATTGATTACCATAGCTCCAAGACCCCGAACTCGGATCGAACGAGATGCGAAGTGTTCCAGCCGTGTCCACGTGTGTGAAGTTTATATTGGCGTACGGGAACCTGTGGGGAAAAAGTCGGCACCAGGGCATAATACGGAAAGCCTTGGCTCGAACCATTCCAGAACGACTTTGACAACTTTAGCTTGCTGCTTGGCGGTTCCGCCGAGGAAGGAGTAGGTCACAGTCTGCGAATCGTCAGAGATTGACTCTCCTTCAACGGAGCGAAAAAGTCATACAGAGCCACTGTCCCACAGTTGGTCCAGTGTCGTGACGACAGCACGTTCCCTCACCAGGGAGCTTGCCTCGGAAAGCTGCTCTCCAGAGGACATCTGCTCGCTGAGGGGAACAGCAATTGCACATGTCCTCCCATCGGCAATATTGATTTTGACGGGGGTAGCTTCAGCCATTCTTTGTCGCGTAGATGAGTGGAAGTGAGCGGAATTTATTGACGAAGGGACGAAATAGGATCGTTGGCTCCTTTATAGGTTGCGGGCACATCCCGCCGGTTGAATCGAATTGTCCCGGACGTCCCGGGAAGTCGCTAAGACCCGAGGACATGGGAGAACGGAGAAGGCCATCGACACAGGCACCTTAATCGAACCCGGAGGATGGCATTCTGTACCTGTTTGAAGCAGAATTTTGACATTATAACTCGGTTCCCTAGACCCACGTTTGACGCATTGTGGTTCCTTCAGGCATAGCTTGTTGGTAGTCTATCCCAAGCAAGTATCAGCCTAACAATGCAAAGAGTCCCATGCAACACGACCCGGGGTAAACGGTTGGGTGGTGCTGGGACCGAGTATGTCGGGACTCGTGGTATGGAACAAGGTGTCGGCAAGACCACGCCGAAGCTTTGATCGGATCACAGTCTTCACAGTCTTCGGCCAACCTTCTGCTGCACCATAGACGAGCAATTTATTCATTCATTTCGTATCACTCTGTTTATACATCGAACCGACGAGGTATTACTTACCTGAACTATTATTAGCGTAGTCGGTCGTATCAATGCAGAAGTAATAGAACGCCAAATCCAATTGCCGATTCAAGTAACTAAAACTGCTACTATAATTTTATGGGAAGTTTGCCTTGAGTCGTGAGTTGGCTAGTCTCCCAGTCAGACACAAGATTTTAATGATAGTTTGGTAAGTTTGACGATAGTCGAGTCTGATTCCGTTGGCACCGGCTTTACCGGACCCCGCGAGTCGCGCAAACCCGGGTCCGGTAAAGCCGATGCCAACGTGAGTTTGCCACCACGACTCAGAATCCTTCCGGCTGTCAAAGGATGTCAAGAGTTCAATGTTCAACCCGGCGTCTGTCCTTGAACGGAGTATTTGTCGTGTTGTTCTCCTTTCATCTCGGGTAGGACTCTCCGAGATCTCTGGTCTTCTCGATACATTCCGACCCACTCGGCCACAAGTTGGCTTGCCTAGCCGCATTCGACTCGTATAAGATGTCCCGAGAGGTTCTCTTACTTCTCTCACACTCTACTCATATCGATCTCCCCGCCCCACCAAGCATGTCTTCTGTGTCTGAAATCCCCAATCCCATTGCCACTGTTGTGGCGCCCGATGGCCTCACTACGTTGACCCCCGTCACATCTACGAACACAGGTGGGGATCCCAGCCCACCTGCCGCCGATCCGGATGCATCGACTGCTGCCCCAAGTAGGGACCTTATTTCTTCGAATTTTCTCGCATTTTAATTTCAAAAATAGCTCCCGCCACGGCGCCGGTTTTGCCTGCAACCACGGGCGCGGCTACATCTGTCGCTCCTCCCAGCAAGTCATTCACTTCTTTCAACTTGAGTCACTATTTATTCGGATTCCATCAACCAGCTTCGACTACTGCACCGATTACGGGTACGCCAGCCAGTACTAGAGCTCCAACTACAACTGCGGCATCCTCGACTGTTGATGTGGCTCCCGCTTCTCTTAGTCAGTCGTTGACCTCTTCAGACAATATCCTCGCATTAATTCTAATTGTAGGCGGAGTCGCGCCTGCTTCTGGGTCGGATACTACTACGAATTCAAGTGAGTCGCTGATTCCTTGAAAATTGAGCGACCATTTATTCCAATCAGTTTCGACTACTGCAGCTATTGCGGATATGCCGGCCAATAGTGCCATGTCCAGCACAGGTCCTCCTTCCAGCATGTCGCGTACCTCTTCAAAAATACGTATGCATTTTAATCTCAATTTTAGCTCCGACCATCGGCCCTGTGTCGGCAGTGCAGGCTAATATCGCTGCTCCCAGTACAATCGCTGGTTCCTCGAGCACTGGCGGAGCTGCCGCCGCCGCCGCTCCTCCTTTCCTTGGTAGGTCATTCCTTTATCCCTACCTTTATCCCTCTGCATTGATTCCAATGAGCAGCACCGAACACTGCAGTTCCGACTAAAAACTCTAGTGTAACTTTAACCTCCGCAAGCACCAATGTGGCTGTCAAGAAATCTCCTCTTCTCGGCAAATATTCCTTTTCTGGGTAATTTATTGTACTGATTCGAATGACCAGCTGCTCTGAGTGCTACGTCCAAACCACTGCCACCTCCGGTAGCGGCGAAAGGCAATGCCCCCACAGCTACGGTAATTGTCACCCCGGACGACGTACAGTATCCAGTATGCCAGCGAACGTTATTTTCCTAGGGTATCAAAATCGGACTGACATTATCCGTACAGGACTTGACATGTGCCATTAATCTTCCGGAAGACGAGATCCACACGGCGAGCAATGAGAAGGCCATCGATGGACTTGGCGCCCCGGCGCGCTTTGTACCTCGGTCCCTTGGCAAGAAACTCCATCAATTCTGGGAGAATGGCTCGGTACGGGATCTGCTTGAACTTGAACACAAAACATAAAACAACCTCACGATGCGCAGACCATAACGTATTCGTTCATCGGCGGAACCTCGAACCAGCAAGCCAAAGTTGGCCAAGTGGCTGGTTACAGGTTTGGATTCTAAAAGAGGCTCTCCGGTATGCCGCCCAGCTCATGAATTTATTTTCAAGTTTCGGCTTTGTGAATATCACCTTTCAACTTGTGGACCAAGATGGGATGATACGGATTTCGTTTGATCCTAATTTGGGGTCATGGAGCTACGGTATTACTCGTATTATTTTCCTTGCGCATACTAATCCTGTGACACCACCGCAGTCGGGAAAGCGAACCTGAAGGTTCGGGCTCCTAAAGCTACGATGAATCTCGCGTCGGTGCCGGACACTACGAATCCCGGTCTCCCTGAAACCCTCCTCATCCTTCACGAGTTCGGGCATGTTTTGGGTATGATGCATGAGTAGGTTTAGGATTAGGTTCACCGTTCCTGTAGCTTATACTAAGCTGTGTGTGCCTTGTAGATATCTGGGTCCGACGAACGGTGGCACCGTGACACTTGACGACGAGGCTGTCTACTCCTTCTATTCGCACACTCTGGGCTGGGACAGGAAAATCGTCAAGGCACAAATCCTCGATGTTTACAGCACTGCCAGCGTCTCGAATTTTGCTGCTGCCGATACTGCCTCTATGATGCGGTCCGTTATTCTTCGTTATTTTTCACCACGGCTCGCACTTGTAACTCACATTCCGAGACAGATACTTCATGCCTTCTGCGCTCAACTCGGAGCATCTGTCCATCCCTCCGCCAATGTCACAGGGCGACGTCGCTTCGATCAACGATGAATACTACCTCTTCATCAACTACCCGCCCACCGCGCCCACCCAAACTACTATCCCTGAAGCCCTTCAGACGTTTGGGGTCGATGACGCGACGGCGCTGAATATCAGCAATGCGTATGCCGCGGGGAATATAACGAGGGGGCGAGCGATCTTCAACGCCTGGCTGCTTTCCGCGCGTGCCGCGCCTCCTGGACCCACAGAAAGCAACCCGCAATCGCTCCGTTGATAGATAGATTCACGAAGCCGCTTACGGTCAGTACAGTCGATAGCGCGGAGAGATTTTACTCCCCGGACGGATATCTGACTGGACAATAATACATGATGTATAACGACCGCATCCTCAGCTATCTATGACCTCTTGCGCTCATCCGTTAGTTTTCGAATCTACATTCGAGGCCGATGGACTTGGACTTCATCTGCGACTCTCGTTGAGTTTGGATCGAACGAGGAGTGGAGTAGTAGGACAATTTACAGATGAAAGCAAGCTCAGTATGAAGCAGCCGATGACATTTACAAGAACAACTGCAATTTTGTTCACAGTTAAGGAACATCTTCGCCATAGCGCCAGCACCTTACACTGTGTTCCGACCCCCCATAGTCAGAGATCTGACTTCCATGTCCTAGCAAGGTGAATTACCTCCGCCGATCCCGGTAGGCAGGGCTCGTAATCAGGGCCTCTGAATTGCATGTCCTAACTTGGTCTACTCCACGTAGTCAGGCCATGTCTACGTAGGTGTATGTCTGTCTACACATTGTAGACCCACCTCGCCCTCCCTTGGTATGTGGGTAAGAATTAAGCCAACACCATACAATCACGGTTTTACCAACCTGCGAATACGGCCTTCCTCAGGGTTCAACTTAGGTAGGCGGAGGTGAGTATCAACGAGAAGAGTGGGAGTGGGATTCCCCAATCCCGCTCCCAGAGCAATCAATAGTGCGACTGACCTGTGTTAGTGGGACTCGACATCAATCATTAGTGGGACTCGAGATCAATAGTGGGATTCGGCAGGTCATTAGTGGGATTCGGCACGCGAACCATCTGACAGGATGTGACGCGGTATTCAAACTCCGCTAACTGCATGATGCGAGGTCTCTCCTCCCAAGGCCTCTTATGAAGAAAGGCACTTACATTTGCGAGCTTGTACTGTGTTGTAATTATGGATAAGGTTCCAACCATTTCCATTTATAAACGGTAAATACCGTTTATATTTCCGTTTATTTTATGGACCTGCGTAAATGCTGCAATTGCACAATGTGCGAGGACCGCGGGTATCTGAATGTGTCCGATGTTTCACTCATTCAATGTGAGGTACCTCTTGACGTCGAAATCCAACCAGGTATACTCCGCGTGACAAGTTCCGTTTCACGAAAGGGGCCGACGACCTCAGTACCTATGGGTATGGAAAGACAATTCACCGCTTCTGTGCCACATGTGGAACGACGATTGGGGCAGCGAAAGAGTACACGGTGGTGAACACGCGCACGATCGACGATGTTGACCTCAAGCGGCTCCAGTTGAAGCTTGTGGACGGCAGGTCGTGGCCAACGGGCTCGAAAAGTGATGTGGAAGCGGAGAAAAAGGCTTAAACCCAGGGCAGCCACTCGTTAACTAGTACTGGTCGGAGTTGGATTCGGATTCTGACTCGCATTCACTTACAAATATTTCCAGTGGACTTTCGAGGAGAGTTGCATCACATTTCAGGGTACGGGAAAGGCACTGAAGATGACTGACCGCATATCTCTGGAATATATGTCTCGATGAATCGTGACCGGAGGGATACCTTCTACACAAGACCGGGAACAGTCCACTGGTGGCACTACTTCCACTGGTGCGCAATTTCCAAGGCAATTTCAATCATAAAATCAAGAGAATGCCCACTGGCATGAACTGTTTGGGAGACGGCGAGCTTGTGGCAGAAGGAGTGAAGGAAAAGGGCAAGCCAATAAATCGGAGTAGCGATGAGTTTAAATCGACGGTCGAATGTGGCCTTCGCGTGAGCGAGAAAGCAGGCATCCTCGTCTTCCTCCAATGTGATTTTTCCCATGGTACCGTAGTGGATCAGCTTGAGCATGCAGTCCGCCAGAGTAGTTTGGCGGGATTTTCAGTTTTTGATCGCATTGACGATAGGTTTGGTAATCCATGTCACTTGGTTGAGCAGTGGCCAACACTCGGGTGTATTCAGGACGATAGCGATGACATCCGAACCGACAGCAGACAAGCCATTGGTTTTGGGCATCCGGGCGAAGGCAAATAATAGGCAGGGGTTGTCGATGGGAGGTTACACTGAGGCAGAGGAGGACAAGCGCCCAACACAATTCACAATTTTTTTTGAGGCCCCGGGAGACGTCCAATCGTTTTGCCTCCGTCTTTAGCTGACCTCCTCAATAATGCGACCCGTTAAAAAAGGTAACCACCCGGTTTGCCTTGGGGATGATTTTTTTAATGAGGGAGTACGAACAGATCTTGCTGACAAGAGTGTTCAAGCTGTGAAGGAAGCAGGCAGATGTGAGGACCCAGAAGAATTTGTGCTGGAAGAGATGTCGGAAGGATTACATTGTAGTAGGATTATCGGTGATTAGGCCAATTAAATTACATGCATCGGGGACACCCATGAGCTGGAGTGAGTTGACGGCGATGTCAAGACACTTCGTGGCATTGCCCCGCTCCCCAGGGCGGTTGTCAGGGCTCATGAAGACAGGGAAGTTATCAATTCCAGCAGCAACAACTCCATAGATGTTCCGCTTCAGGCGGTCCTCCCATCCATCCATCTTCTAAAAGGGTGAGGAGCTTCGAGCGCTGGAGACGTCTGTCTCCCTGAGCAAGATATCGGCCGCTTCAGGCGCCAGCTAGAGAAATGGAAAGGTAAGTATACAGCAATTTAAATAGAGGGAGAAAATGAAATGGTTAAATATTATTATATATGCTACAATTCTGGGCTGTACTGGGGAATCGTCATCTCGATGTCCTCCTCCTTCGTCTCCCTCTCTTCTACTTCTGTTTCCTCGGGTTCTGACTCCTCTGAGTCTCCCGCCAGCTTCCGGTCAGCCTCCTCATCCACCGACAATGTGTCATCATCGAGGTTGGAGAGTGTAACAGCTCTCGAGGGTGAGTCACAAATATTTATTGTTGGGGAGCACATTGTACGATCCTGGCGAGTATCAAGAGGTTTACACTGGTGTGAGGACTTGGATAATAGCTCCAAGTCCCCGAGGTAGCCTTCACTGATAAAGCTGGAGACCTCACAGACAAGAATATCTTCGTCTGAGTGTCGATTTGGTCTTGCAGCAAGCCTGGCAGAATATCTGCAAAGGCTTCGAGATAAGGCTAGCTCGGGAGCTAGGGAGATGCTAGATGGGACTCGGAAGTCCCAGAGAGTAGATCAAATGCAGATGTAATGTGGATGGCAGCAGATAAGATAATTACTGCTGGCAGCTGCTGAAAGCTTAAATGCTCGCTTGCATATGATTCAAGTCGCTAATAGCTGAGAACCAGTACACTTAAGAGCACCTGCAGGCCTAGTACACTGGTTTGCCATTAAGAGGGCTAAACAATGGACAATAGGTCGTGGGGTGGTTAAGGTATAAAGGATGCATGCATTGATCTCGACATGTGGTCATAAGGACAGGATTACATAAGGGTCATGTGGTTAGACACATCAAGAGAAAAGAGAAAAATAGAGGTAAATAGGGGTTAGTTGAAGAGTAACCAGAAAAGGAAATATAATGGTATATGGCCCTCACAGAGAGCAAATTCTCCACCCACCTCGGTGGCACTCCATCGAAGGTGTCCCAGGAGGCTTCATCCCCCAGTGCAATATCTGGAATTGCTTCTGGTACTTTTCGCGGGACTCCTCCACCCGGGCAAGCCGCTGTTCCATCGACTCGAGATGTATGCACATGTCATCAATACGGGTGTGTCCAGCTGGTCCTGGATTTCCTGCAGGCGCTGCTCTCGGTGCTGGTGCTTCCTCTGGCGCTCTTCCTCCTCGAGCTGCTCGGGGGCCACTTTGTGCTTCCCCTTCTGGTTGTGGCGGCTGCCATTGTAGCCATGGTCGCCTCCAGAGCTCCCCTTGTTATTGTCCTGTGTGCGTCCACTGAGTCTACTCAAGTAGGGTGGTATTGGGCTCAGGGGTGGTGGCAGAAGAAAGAGAGTCTGACTCACGCCTTTCAGCTCCGCCACGTCAGCATGTCATGTGAAGTTCCTGAACATTTGAATCACGTGCTTCTCGGGATTTTGCCCAATTTTTTTTCAGACACAGAATTTCAGGCCTTAGTTCCTTGAGTGCAAGGAACTCAAGAGGGGGATACTGTTGTGTCCATATGTCTTCTGGGCTTCCGAGCCTTCCGACTTCTGGCTTCCTGAAGATGTGCATCCAGGTTTTATGCAGAAAGAAGGATCACTGAGTGTTTCTGTTATATCTGTATGCTTTCCGAACCATCCGGACTTTTCCGAGTCTTCCGATTTCCAGAAAAGTGTGCAATTGGGTTTTTATGTAATGAAAGATTGCTGAGTGTTCCCTGTTTATCCAAATTTTACTTTATCACAATTTACTTATAGGCGGCTTTTGCCACCCCGCATTTGACATGCCTTGCTTTGACCATTTCTGATTACTTAATTTGGAAATGGACTCTTACAGCCATATGTAATTAGGACTTAGTATAAATATTCTGCATTCATGTAAAGTACTTCAGTTTGATTATTAATGTTCTTGACTACTCGTCTTGCTCCAAATTCTGATTCTGACTTCTGACTCTGAACTTCTTGGAACCCCTCGACTTCTCACCAGTCCAGGTAGTATGCACACCCTTATATTCCCTGTGGTGTTGCAATTGATGTGAATCATGGGCCAACTTCTGACCCCTGCAGCTTTCAAATTTTTGACTGAAAAAACTGGTGAACAATGTTTTGAATTTTTACACAAGTTTTTCGCCAAAAATGTAAGTGAAAAACTCAAGAGTCTTTCAGCAGTTTTCCATTTTATTTTGAAAATTTCACCTAAAGTTGAGAAACTTTTGAAAACGATTCAACTTTTTTACCTACATTTTTAGCAACAAAACTCTATACTATTACGCGCTGGGAAGCTGGCCACCTTAGTGTGTTTGGCCTATTAGCCACTTCACCGAATGCCTTTTCGAGGACCAAGGGGCTTAAAACGTAGGTGCACATCCTGTGAATAGATTGAGTCCACTTATATCCATTTTGGAGACTTTTTGAGCTCATGGCGAATTTATTCCGGCGGAACTCCCGAAAAGGGAATTGACGGGCTACCTGGCCACCTGCCTAAATCCGTTGTTCCCGGCCAATGTAATGCCTTCGTGGTACATAATCATCTCCAATAGATCTGAATGCTATATTTTGTATACAAAACATTACATTAGACCTGTAGGAATGATAGAACTAGGTTCCTCTGATGAGAGGTAGTAGGGGGCGAGATCGATCTCACTGCTCAAACGAGCGGCGTGCAAGAGTTAGAGGACGGATTCAGACAAAATAAGCTGCAGGAATGTTCATGGGATCATTGGGATGTATATGAACGTATCTGGAGTGGTAGTTCCATCCCTAGAGCTTGCTGCTGAGAACCCGGCATTTAAACTTTTTGCATGGTGAAATTGATAGTTTGTTGTAAGTAACAGTAATGCGGAGTGGATCAAATCAATAAAATGGTCTTATACATCTCAAAGTGAAGCATTAGCCATGCTATATACCCTCCCAAAGTCACCGGGCCACAGCAGGGACGGGTGATCCACGCAACGCTCGTTGGTATGGTGCACCTGAAATAGAATATACCTTGACACTGAGGTTTCCCGGTTGGATTCCAAGATGATGAGGAGATTAAAATATTAGATGAGATATCCGGCAGAAAGCCAGGTGTTAACAGGCTCGAACGAGCCCTCGACGTCGTGGATTTAAACAGAATTGATGAAGTTCTGGACGTTGTTTGTTGTGGGTACCGGATCAAGATCAAGGGAATCACGAGATCGGCATCTGAACCCCGCATCACCGGCACACTGCTGGCGATCACATCATCAGAAGTGGCCGAAACTTGGTGCACACCACTGTCTGAGGTCCCTCTGCATAGTCCGAGCTCAAGATTTGACATGGGATAGGTAATTAAGCGGGTATAGTCTAAGTGGCCAGCTTCCCCATGTGGCCAGCTTCCCAGCGCGTGATAGTAAAACTCAAAACATTTTTCACCAATTTTTTAACTCAAAAACTTGAAATCTTCAACCAGTGCTGGTTCATTCCATCTTTGACTCGGGATTTAACAATTTCCCGTTTAACCGTAATTTTACTTTATCACATTTGACTCATACACTGCCAAAGTGCCGCCACATGGTCATCACCTGGGGTTCTCATATGGGTGCCAGCATTTTTAATTCCTGGTCCCAGGTTGATGCCACCTGGATGCCAGCTACCATTGGCCAGACCGAATTCCAGCCTTCCGCCAGCTGAACATCAACATGGGCCGAACGTGGTCTGGCCAGGTTTCTTTGAATTATTTAAACTCGTCAATATTATAGGATAAGCCAACACAGTAAAATTTATAAGGATGTACTTGTATGAATACACTGCAGGGCGAACGCTCGTTGAAGAGATTCCCGATTCCCGATCCGTCCTCGGCAAAAAACGAAAAGTCCGTTTCAAACTCCGATCACACGTGCAAAAAATGGCGTGCTTGTTTGGGGGCCAAACAGACGTTGGTTTGCGCTCTTTTGCTTTCCCCCACACCCACTCTTCCCCGGCTTGTGCCTAGTCTCTGCCCCATTGCCACAGATCTTCTCATTCCCGGTTTCCAAGATCTCCAAGATGCAAGGCTCGGCTTCACTCAACTTTCAAGGGCTTTTTGCCGTTCAAGTGTCTGGATGTAGTATCAAAGTTCTGCCCTGTCAAGTCCATCGCTCCCTTGGTCATCAAGCCTTCAAGCTTCAAGCTCCAAGTCTCTCTGCTTATCTCCCTTCAAGTCTATGATGACCTTTCAAGAACCCCCAACTTGCTGCCTTCCGACTCCGGACCATTTCATACCCGGCGCACTTGGACTGGCTTTGCTCGCGCCCAGCGCTTCTCACCACCTGTGGTTCCTTATATTCACATTCTAGTGCCCCCCTGGATCACTGGATCGACGATGGATCCGAATCGGTACGGAGGGAATTCGGTGAGTTCCATCCCTTCCGTGCTCTTCATCTCCTAATTTCTGCCCCGAGGCCCCTCACGATCTCTGCCATCCCTCATCGCGACACCGTCCCTGCTACGCCGACTATCGAGGATTCGCTGCAATGGCAATGGAAGGATGTCGGAGGCGGCCCATGTGTCTACGTACGTACGTACCTACGTGTACAGTCATGTTCACTTGTTACTCTTTTCGAATGCAATATTCATTCACTCGAATTAAATTGAATTTCGGAAGAAACTAAAAGAACCTGTATCTGCAGGCCACCTCCAGGTTCAGCGGCAGGTGGTAGCCAGCCAGACCTGGTCCCAGTGTGGGGCCATAGGAGATAGAAACTGGTGCCCAGCTCAAATCCAGCTGGCCGCCAGTTTTCGACAACATGTGTTCGACATGTCCCGTCCAGCCGCCCGCCACGTGTCTGACCGTTGGCGGTGTAGGCAGTGTTCATGTTACGTAACATGCCCGGGAGCTAGCGTTGTTACCAACTGAGCCAAAAGGCCGCTATGACAGGTTAATCCTGTCATAGGCTTCCGGAATATATATACATGATTACACACATTTGCATGCATGTAACAGTTCACCACCCTGCATCGGATATGCCTTGCTTCGACTGTTCCAGATTACCTGAATAGGATTTGTTTAGGGCTGTACATAATTATGACTTGGTATAAATATTCTGCATTCTTGTATAGTATAGCAAACGATAGCCCCTGTATCATTCTTTAAACCTTAGTAAATGCCTATCATAATCGGCGTAGGGATTTGCGCTGGATTGTTCACTGTCATTGTCACAACGTCAATGTCAGTGAAAGGATAGGCATGTTCTGAAATTTGCTTGTCGTTGGCACTCTAGCGGTAGCTGCGAGTTGCGTATCCGCTGTCTGTTTATAACCTAGTGTCCACATTGATTGCATACAAAATGCATATAATAGAACAGGAATACATGTACATCAGAAAACCTACGGCCCAATTGGGGATGGACCTGCGTGATTCTGGTCGGGAGGAAGCAAGAATTCAGGAACAAGTCCATGTTCCTTTGCATCTAACCAGGTACAAATATCGTTCAATTTCTTGGCCTGAACCACCGACCAACCGCACTTGAACATACTAGCCAACTGGAACCCACTTTTAAGCGTCGCTATTGCTTGACGATCATCCAACCAAGGGAGCCCATCATTGAACAGAGAGGAAGTGGTAAGAGATTGCAATAGACACAAGTGATCTGGTGTCATGTCAGGAGTTTCTGCCAGGCTACGAAGTGCGGTGGCAAAATTTATCTGGTTGTCGGGATGGGGAGGCCGGGATACCCATAAAATAGGCATGAGGGAGTCAGAAAAGGTGTCTAACGCCCTGTACGGTAACCCGCCGGAGTCGCGGGCGGAGCAACAGGCCTGTATAAATTCGGTGGTAATGGTGAGCCGCACTTCTTCCATTCTCTGGTGCAAATGCGGAATCAGCTCGATAGCGTGGCGCACTGCTACGAGGGCCTGCGTCCGCCAATCCCTATACGCTTGGTTTGTCTGGATTGTATACACTGGAAAGGGCTGCAAGAGCTGAAGCGGCGGTCCTGTTGTGGCCAATGAAACCATTAACGAACAGACGGCCATCATAAGCTCCCAGTCGTTCTCGATTTTTCGTAGTTCCGCATTGAGGGTGGCCGAGATCGAGCGTTCGTCGTTGGCCTTTATTTGAGCATCGAGAGCTTGCAGGTGCGAAAGGATTTCGGCCTCCTCGTAAGCATTTAAAATATGGGATTTGATGAGGGCAATGACGGATGCCTTATACGGTGCAACGGGGACAACTGACAGGGTATCCCCGTTGAAATGAGGCCAAGTGGGCAACCGGGAATCCGGGGAAGATACTCCAGGGAATAATGCAGTGAGATGCCACATTGCCTTTGAAACATCGCCTAAAAAATCCTCGCGACACGTCAATAACCGAGCAGTAACCCAATCCCAAATGCGGGTGAGGTTACAATCTTGGAGGATGCGACAGATGGCCTCGTTTGAATTCCGGTTGTTCATATATTCAACGACGCTGTCCGTGACATGGTTCACCAAGTCCACCTCTAGCTGATGGTTTGTGTCGAACCATGGAAGCAGCATGCCCAGGATTACATCCACGTGGCTTACATACGGACTATGGGCCAGGGTTCGGACCGCCTTCGCCACAGTGTCGGCAAAGGTGGCTGCAACATTGCCTGCGATCCGATTATCCACAGGTTCCAGTCCAGCTTGTATCGTGTTGCAAGTAGATTCGAATTCGTAAGGAGGGCTGTTCAAATCGGCGGACTGCTGAAGGAAGGCGAGCAAGACTCGATATTGAACACTATTCCAGCAGGCGGGAATAGTGTTTATAACCTGAGAGACTTGTTGAATCCAATCTGTCGAATAATGAAGGGTTGTGGGACCATCTTTTGACAGATCTCTTTTGGACAGTTCCTCTAGATCCACCCCCGCGAGCGTGATTGGAATAAGGTAATGCCAGTTGCAATCACGGCGTTTCGTAAGGAATTCTTCCAAGTCGCGACGATACTGCTCCATGTTAGGCAGTCTACCTAGAGATGCGTGATTATTTAGATATGATTGAAGTGTTTATCGAGAGACTGCAGTTTACCCTCGTTTAAAGCTATTTCGCCAGCTCGCAAAGAAGCGGCAAGTTTCTTGACATGTCCATGCAGAGAGCAGAGGGTGTTCCAGTCAGCGAGAGCGGCTACAGACGGTAAATAGTGTGCCGCTTCTGGCGTTGGTAGAGGTAGGAACCGAGGACCCTGGAGGAAAGAGAGCGGTTGAACCGGCTCGTTATTTTTCCCTGCCATCATTCCCAAACACCATAGCGCTTTGAGACATGATATTTGGCGTCGGTTTCGGACTTTGAAGTCTAGCAGACCCTTCTCGCAGCTCAACATGAGATGATGCTGGATGCGTGATCCAAGGAGCACTTGTGGGTCATCGAGAAGGCCACGGACGAGGCTGTCGTATTTTATGCGGCGGCCCTGATGCATCTCGTCAATGTCTAATGCATGAAATGCACGACAATAACTCGCCTGCGGCCCCCAGATCGCATTCGGAATCCCCTCTATAAATGGTTCTAGTTCAACGTCATCCGCCAGCGATTTCACCGTCCACGCAAGCGCCCGTTTATCTCGCGCTTCTCGATGACCCGCGTCATCGCGAACTGTAGCTTTCTGGATCATGGCGTCGGCCATTTTGGGGTGCAGGTGGGGGTGAGTATCGACGGCCGTCTGGTGTTTCACTTCGGACGAGGGAAAGTGGCGGTGAATGAACAGTGAGGTATGTCCGAGGATGCTCCATAATACATTGGAGAGCGGCGTTTTGTACGGGCAGTCAAACCAGACGACGGGAAGGACCGTCATGAAGACGTAGAGGAGGCCTATAATGATCAGGATCGCCAAGGCCACGAAGGCCACGCTCTTGTTGACGGGGAAGAGGAACGCAAACAGGCCTCCAAAGAAAAAAAGCAGGGCCATGTGCAACAAGAAAGGGACTAGGGTAACCACTTCGTGCATTCTGAAGCGCTGCATTCCGTAGTATAGATACGAAAATATGCGCGCGCGTTTGACGGGAGAGGAGACCATCTCTGTTCTTTGAAGAAAGTCGTGCGCCCACTGATCAACGAGCGTGGCCATCATGGCACTGGCAAGGCTGAGACCGAGGCTGATAAACCAAAGAGTATTGCAAATGAGAGCGGCTGTGAGGTTCTGGTTGGACGGAGCCTGGGACATCGGGACGATCCCGGTGGAATTGGCAAGTTGTGTCGAAATATGTATGAGGATCGTGACGCTCGGGTCTGGGTCGGTCTGGAGGCTCTTGTAGCTCTCGGCGATGAACACAGTAAGGATCACCGAAAACAGACCCGCCTTGCAATTGAACGTATGAACATGTGCAATGACCGTGAGAGTTAGGATTGACGCACAAATATCAATATTCCGTTCATGTTGCCTCTCCAGCTATCGACCAAGGCCTTATCGTACTTTTCTGCTTCGGAAACGTAGACAGACCATATCTTCGCATACGGCTCATCGCCTGCGAAAAGCGTCAAGCGCGGCAAGACAATGAATGAAGCAAATCAAGTACCTGACTCGTACAGCGTCGGTACGGGTCCTTCTGATGAATTCTTTTCCATAGATCAACAGGCAGAGGAGGACAAGCTCGAGGAGGACGGAGGAGACTTCCAAAGAGGAGGACTTCTTGTTGAAGCTTGGC
Organism: Mycena latifolia; assembly: GCA_029289555.1. Lineage (NCBI taxonomy): Eukaryota > Fungi > Basidiomycota > Agaricomycetes > Agaricales > Mycenaceae > Mycena > Mycena latifolia. Next base: position 305,268 of record JARJLE010000098.1, read on the forward strand.
CGAAGCGCTTAAGAAGTGTTACTTGAATGTACAGCTTCGTACAGCATTTTGACAGCATCCCGCCAAGGTGGGGTACTTACCATATACATCGTTTCTGCTGTACCACGGCTTATGTCCTCCGCCCGCACGAGCATAGGCGCTATCGAGGGTATCAAGGGTAAGTCCATCGAAGGACAAGGAGAGGATGAAGAGGGAACGGTGCAAATCGCGCTTTACTTATAGTCTCATACATATCGTCCCGTCCATCGCTGCAAATAACGACCAACAAGCGGCAGAAACAACGGAAGATCAGCACCTTGAATATACAGATTTTGACTCCCAAGCTGTAGACGGAGCACAGCGTCTGGAAGACGAAACGGATTATTTTGGCAAGGTAACCAACCCAAGACTCGGAGATTGAACTTGAAGTGGAGTGAGAATAAGAAGCGTTGAGGTCAAGACACAGGATGCAACATGTATCTATTTTGGGAAAGCTGAATTCGAGCGTAAGGTGCAAGTCGTGCTGACGATGCTGGCGGTTGGCAGGGCCGTCTAGAGCAAGTAGGAATTGTGTTTTAAGTACTGCCAAAGGCGGGGTCCAAGCCAGGGGGTGCATCATTGCTCATGCGCCGAGCACAGCGTCTGACGCACGACACGAACAGAAGTATGTGGCTGTGCCTTCCAAATGGATCCGAACCAAAATTCCGTAACAGCCCGCAACGCGCGTAAAAATTTGTGAGGACCGGGCGTCGTTTCAGTTCCGGGCCAGGCCAGACTCGGAGCTTGTAGTTTATCAGAACGAAGCCCGAAGAAAGCCCGAGTGGTGGATTTCTGGAACCTGGAGTGATGCGTGGCACCTTTTCTGGTTCTCGATGAGGGTTGTTGAAAGAAGGGCGCGTTGTTTGTTCGTGTCTGCCTGCAACTTGCAGAAATCACAACCGCCTGCTGCTTTCCTTCCTGACCTTTTCTGCGCGCAGACCTGCTCCTTCTCCGGGCGATTTCTTCTGACGCTGACCGACATTCTTTACGCACTCGTTTAACCTGTTTGGTATCCATCGGACTGCAAGAATAGGCTCGCACGAGGGCACGGGAACCCTAACCCCATTTTGGTGTGCAGCCTCGTGTTTGCGGGCTTACTGTTTCTCGAATCTCTTTGAGGACTACCCCCTGGACTGTCTTGACTATGTCGCCGCAGGAGGCGACCCATGCACTGTCGCTGCAGGTGTGTGCCCTGTATCTTTGACTTTGAATAGATTTCATGGGCTTCCAGGAAGCGACGCGAAACTCGACTTCGGCGTGGCAGCGGGACTTAGCAGCGCTGTTCAGCACGCAAAGGAGCGGTTCCCGGATGTCGTGTGGGAGTTGACCACCGAGGGCGCAGGCACCGAGGAGGTCTGGGGCCACAAGGGTCAGTCGCCTGGTCCAACCGAGATAACGGCTCACCCAGCTCCGCAGCAATCGTCTATGCCCGCGCGCCGCCCTCATTCCAGTCGCGCTACTTTTCTTTTCGCCCCCAGGGCCGCGGGGGTTCGCCGCTGGCGGCGTCGGCGCTGTCCCTCGATATCCCCCGCGGGGGCAGCCGCTCGTCGTCGCCGTCCCCGTTCCGCACAGCCTCCCCCGCCCCGTCCACCACCGTCGGCGGCCTCACGCGCCTCACCACCAGCATCAACCCCGCCCTCTTCTCCAACGAGCTCGAGTACCTCTACACCGGCCAGGGCTTCGGCGAGGCGTTCGAGTTTCTCTTTGACGAGCAGGCGGGCGAGGACGGCGGCGCGGGCACCGACGCGGAGGAGCTGCGCATCGACAAGCTGCGCAAGGACCTCGTCTTTATGTGGCGCTCGCGCCTCTACTCGGACGTGCGCATCGCCCTCACCTACAACGCGCCCCCGGCACCCACCGACGACGACGACGCGCACGACCGCCAGATGCCCGTCTTTTCCAGCCACCGCTTCATCCTCGCCTCGCGCAGCCCGTACTTCCACACCGCGCTCGTCTCCTGGCCCGCTCCCTCCCCGCCCAAGCCGCTGTCATCGTCCATTTCTGGCGCGGAGCCATTAACCCTGACGCTCCCTTCCCCGCCCTTCACACCCGCCTCCCTCCACTTCACCCTTGGCTTCCTCTACACCGGCACCCTCGTCTTCTCACACCGCACATACGACCTCTCTACCGCCCTCGCGCTCCTCCTCTCCGCCAACTACCTCACGCTCCCCACGCTCTACACCGAGGTCCAGGCGCGCGTTGTCTCCGAGATGGCGCACGGCCTCTTCCATGCGGCGCTCCCCTTCGCCGCGTACGAGGCGCTCACGCACGGCGCGTGGCGCGCGGGCGGCTGCACGTGCCGCAAGTGCGCGCAGCGCGTCCCGCGCATCCTCGAGTTTGCGCTGCGCCCCGACGTGAACGACCAAGTCCTCGAGCGCGGCGCGCGGCGCGCGCTCGTGGGGCTCTTCGGCGCGGGCTGGTGCACGCCCGAGTTCGCGGCGCTCCCGCCGAAGCTGCATGCAGCTGCTTTGAAGGGCCTGGCGAAGCGCACCACCCCCGAAAACGCGCTGGCGATTCTGTGGGCGGGCGAGGGCGCGCGTGCCCGCCTTTCCCCGCTGGTCGACGCGTGGGCGGACGTCGTAAGGCCGCTGATTGAGAGTGGGGTGAAGGAGGTGGAGCGGGTGCTGGCGGGGGAGACGGCGGCGGTACTGGGCGCGAGGGAGTGGGGTGACATCATGCGCGCGGACGGGGTCAGGTTCGAGGACGGGGAGAGGGTGGAGTGGGCGATGCGCGCGGTGGTAAAGGGTGTGGACGAGGCGAATGCTGGAAGGGTGTATCAGGTGCGGTGTTCTCTTCTTATTTTTCTTGGCTTGGCACTGATACGATTGTAGGCGCTCGTGAACGTACTCCTCCTGCCACACCCGGAGCCCGCGGAGGAGGGGACGTTCCCCGCGCAGCCGCTGCTTTCGCAGACGAGCCATGTGCGCGTGCAGGTCGAGCAAGCGAGGTGCGTCTCTCTCCCTCCCTCTATCCGTCCCTCGATCACCGTATGCTCACTCTCCCGTTTTTTCACGTAGGATGGACGTGCTGCAGTGGCTCAAGCGCGGCGGGCGCGGGCGCGCGGACCGCGTTGCGCGCGAGGGCGGGCTCGACGGCGTCGAGGGGTGGGCGGTCAGGGAGATCGGGGACTGTAAGTGGCTTTCGTCTTTCGTCTTTCTTCATTTCTTTGTTCTTTTGTGGGCCTTTTCGCGGAGTTGGCGTGTTTGTTTGTGGCGAAGGAGAGGCGGATTTTTCTTTCTTTCTTCCGTCCCTGGTGCGCGGCGATGTCTTTCCCAGGCAGAGGATGCAGGCAGTGTGCTGCGCCCCCTGCGTAGATATTCCTTATTATTGGGGGTGCGCCGCGGGTGTCTTTTGATTCAGTGTATGCGGTGGGGCACGAGGATGGCGTCTTGGTGTCCTTGACACGGGGACGTCTGTGGGTGGATGCCTCGGGGCTTTCGAGCGCGGGGTGGTGCAACTGCACTTGCTGGTGTATTCGACGGATGTCGTGCGGGGAACGCTCATGCGCGGGTCCACTTTGCGTCGGAGGACGTAGGCAGGCGCTGCCCCGTCGTGTCTTGCTGCGTGGTGGACTTTGGACTCGCGGTGGTGCTCTTGCGCGTGTATTCGACGGACGTCGTGCGGGGGATCCGCTCGTTGCGCCTCTTCACGTTACGCGACATGGACCGGTCATCGTACCTTGCCACTGGGAACTATTTGTCGTTCGTTTAAGGGCAGCGGCGTCATCCCCGGATGGCCTTCGCGGCGCTTGCTCTCTTAGACCTCGCGTCGAAGAGAGGAGAGTTTGTCTGGGAGGATGAATCGCGGGGTTGATGCACACCGCGACGCTGCGTTTTGTGCTTTTGGACGTACATTGACCCTCTTGTGTGTGTATTCAACGGGCGCGCGCCGCGAGTGCTGAATATCCCGCACCTGGGTCGGCTAACCGGACCTGCTCGAGGCTGCGGGTCTCGTATCTTTCCATCGGCTCCTCCATTTCGTATTCGTATCGTGTATCTGGCTCTGACCACTCCCCCAGTCCTCGAGATCCCTGTCGACGACCTTCTCTCCGCGATCCCGCCTGCAGCAGGACAACACCCGCGCCAGCCAACCTCGACATCGCGCAAATCCACCGCCCTCCTCAGCGCCGGCGGCAAGGACGTGGATGCACACAGTCTGAGCATCCATACGCAGCAGAGCTCTATGCGCGTGAGCGTGCTGAGCCGCAGCATCCCCACGCCGCGCGGTGCACGCAGCGTGCGCGGCGAGCGCGTACCCGAGGAGAAGGACGACGGCGAGGGCGAGGGCGAGGCAGGCGAGCGCCCCGACTCGAAACTCACACCGGAGCTCGGCGGCGCCCTTTTCCACTCGCTCGACGACGCGAGCAGCACGCTCAAGGGCAAGGGCCGCGCGAACGGCAGCACGCCACCGTCGCCCACCGTCGCATCAAAGAAGCCGCCCGTCCCAACGCGCGCGCTGCCCAGCTCGCCGACGCCGTCGACCTCCACGCTACCATCCACCGCCAGCACCAGTACCACCACCACGACGCCGCCGGCGAAGCGCCCCGCGGTCGGCGTGAGCGTCTCGCCCGCGCCGCGCCCGCGATCCTCCGCGTCCTCGCGCACGGGCACGACCCCCACGCGCCCAGGCTCCGCCGCGTCGACGTCCACCGCGCGCACGACGCGCGGCACGGGGCTGCGCCCTCCGCCGCTCAGCACCGCGGGCGGGCGGCGCGCGTCGGGCGCGAGCACGTCCGCGAGCGCCAGCGTGTCCGAGTTCCGCACGGCGCTCAGCGGGACGAGCGCGTCGCGGTCAAGGCAGAGCTCCGTGTCGAGCGTCGTGAGCAAGACGAGTGCGCGCAGCCGCAAGACGAGCGGCGCGTCGGACGTGTCGGTGCGCACGACGGGCGCAGGTGCGGGAGCGGGCGCGGGGAGCGGTGCAAGGCCGCCGGTGCCGGCGCTGGACCCTGCAGTGCGGCGGCGCGGGACGCCGAGCATACGGAGCGTTGCGAGCGCGACGGGGAGTACGAGCACGATGGACACCGCAGCGAGCGCGGCGCGCAAGGCGACCCTCGCGGTCAACCGCGAGAAGCGGCCCGAGGTGAAGGTCATTACGCTGAAGCAGCGGGGACGGCCTTCGCCAGGCGCGAAGGAAAAGGAAAAGGTGAAAGAGAAGGTGAAGGAGAAGGAGGTGGAGACGCCGAAGACGGCGGTAGAGGAGGAGAAAGAGCGGGACCATCGCAAGACGGACAGCACGGCGTCGACCGCGAGCGCGTCGACGCTCCGTGTCAAGCGCAAGGGCTCGGGCGACACGGTGTCGACCGTTACCACGAAAGCTGGCACGAAGCCCGCCGCTGCACCACCTCCCGCCACCACCGCCGCCTCCAAACCCAAAACGACGGCCCCGCCCACGAAGCGGCCGGCGCCTACGCCCGCGGGGCCGGGAACGCTCAAGGACCTACCGCTCTCGCCGCGCGGCGCGATGCTCGAGATCGGCATCCCGTGCATCATTGCGTCGAAGCGCAAGCGCTTCAAGGCGTTCGCGCGCTACATCGGCGAGGTCGAGGGCGAGGCGGGGCCGTGGGTCGGCGTCGAGGTGCCCCCCGACGCGGCGGGCGGCGTCGGCGCGAGCATGAGCGCGGCGCAGTGGCACGACGGGTCGTGGGGCGGGATCCGCTACTTTGAGATCGGCGGCGCCGGGTCCGAGTGGGAGTATGGCGACGATGGGCGCGACCGCGCGGCGCGGCGGCGGCGGCTCGAGGGCAGTGGTGGGAGCGGGGGTGGATATGGATTCGGCGCGCAGCAGGGCGTCAAGCGCGAGGGCGAGTCGCTCGGCACCGCGCGCGGCGCGAAGCGCATCCGGAGCTCCAGCCCCGCGGTCTCGGACGCGGACGGCGCCGGTGAATCACGCGGGCTGTTCGTCCGCCCGTCTGCGGTCCTGTACGTTGTCGACGCGGTCGGCGCGGATTTGTGAACGTTTTCTTCTCGTTTCTTTCTTTTCTTTTTCTCTCTGGGTTTCATTTCTCACCATACAAGCATTTGTGTTCTCATGACCTGCTGCTACTTGATACCTCACGTACTACAACATTCCTTTTATTGTCTAATGCGCTCGCAGAGCCCGCCATACACACACTCATTGAAATAATATTTATTTCTGTCTGCTCATTGCATAACTGACAAGTTTTTATCGTGGCACTGCAAAAGAAGGCCGCGACTGGATGGAATAGGTGCGCTCAGGACCCCCGTTCTGTTATCCCTGACTCACGCAATACAGCATATAGTTTCCAAACAATGTTCTAAGGATTAGGACGAGGTACGATGTACAGTTGCCGATATTGTACTTGTTATCCTAGCTGAAATTGGCATCCACCGTCCGCCGAATCTGTCGGGCATCTTCCAGAAACTCCTGCATGCCAACGCGCACAGGAACCTCATACTTGGTTTTTAGGAGTTCTAGAATCATGGCGCGCGCATTCGCGACGGTGCCCCCGATCTGAATCTTCTTGCCGTCGAGAATGTTGAACAGGAACGTGGGGGGGGGGAGGTCTGTCAGGCCCGCTCGCATGCGTACTGATACGCGTATGTCGCCGCCTGGACGTAGTGCGTTAGCGTCAGGAGCCTGACGAGCTTTATCTCGTACAGGCTGTCGCCCGTGGGGGACTCGACAACGGCATCTGCGCGCCCGAGATCGCGACGACAGCGTCGCGGCCCTGCGTGCTGACGGTGAGCTCGTGGCGTGCGAGCTCGACCTCGAACGAAACCCGCTCCGCGCCGTTGGGCGCTAGCTCCCGCCGAAGGGGATCGCACCCTCGGACGAAGTTGCGCTCCGAGATCCAGTCGTGTTTGTGGTTGGCCATCGCGACTTCCCGCTGCGGGCACCCCGACCGCTCCGTCTCGTACGCGATCGCCGCGCGCGCGAGCCAGCGCACCTGCTCCGGGACCCTCGTGCGGAAGTCTTGCGCGTCGGCGTTGAGGGTGTGGATAGTGCCCAGGAGACTCTGTTCAACGCCCGCGGTGGTGATGAGGCTGACGACGGTGCCCATGTCCTCCGAGCGCCTCGTTTCCTTGTCCGTCGTCACGTCATCGGGAGTGCGTAGTGAACAACATCTCCGATCAATCTCGGAAAGGTTGTGTGACAGATGCCGACAGATGCCGACACCTGCCCCCCACTTTCGGAATGTTCACCGCTCAGCGGGAGGCTCTTAATGAACATATTTGTTCTGGAGCCTGACCTAAACTCCACCCTTTTGAAATAAAAAATTGCACCACAAACAACATGGGAAAGGGCGGTACAATCGTCTTTACGCGACAAATCAAAGTCCGCTTTCGGGCCGTTGACTTTGAGGCACGAAGAAACTTGGTTTTTGTGTTTATGTTTCTGAGGGGGATGTTCCGAGAGGAGTTATGCTAGATGAAGTCTCTCGAAACTCCTTCTGGAAAGCAGCTGTTTTATAGTACACATCATTTGCTTTGGGTTTCGGCCACGAAATTAATAAGTGTATTGGCATTATATCTCCCAAAAATGTTTTAGAAGTAGGAGGTATGCGTTATAATAACCATTAGGCATAGCCATTTCTTCTGAAGGCAGTTTTTTTAGGCTCGGAGATTTGAATATCTCTCTTTGGTATGTTTTCTCATTTTTGTCCACATCATAGAGACTCAAAATTGAACAGAGCGCCTAAAAATATTTTCCGGAGGCCCGCCCGCGTCCTGGGCCCAACTGTGCAGACCTGCCGCTTCCCAACGTTGGGCTGTTGGCTGCCGAATAGTGTTCCTAATGGAGCTAGATCTGATGGGAGTTCTACTCATCGACTCAAGACTGTGCTCTGTGAGCACTCGTGGACGGATTCGACCATTAGAGATCCACTTATCGCATTCTATTAGCAGCCGTAACCTGCCGGATGCAGATGCCCTAGGTTCTATTCTCTCCAGTGCTCCCGGGACACCGAGTTCCTTCGTAATGTGTCCTGGAAGACAGATTGTTAGGACTCTGCTGATGTTATGAAGAAAAATCAAGGCTGACGTCTGGATTCGTGGACCTATGCGGCTAGTGGGATCAGGATTTGAAATCACTCCACACACTGGCTCGAACAAAACTTTATTCTAATTTGTAAAAGATAAGGTTTTCATATATGGGGGCTGCATGGTGTATCGGTAACCATCGCTCCTAATCTCTGAGTAAATCGGAGATTGCCGGGCCTCGCTAAGATTGAGGGTTCGAACCGGCTAAGCGTCACTAGGAGGGTTCTAGGGGTTACACTTTTAGGTCGAGTCACCACTGTCGGCATCTGCCGTTCGTGCGTAAATGCATTCCACCTTTGCGTAGGGTCATTCCCTGTCTCACTACCGCTTTGCGGACCAGCGGGGCAACCCATTGTTAGTTGCCAATGGTCATAACAACGCACTCCAAAAAAAAAAAAAAAAAAAAAAAAAAAAAGGTTTTCATATATCCTTTTCTGTATGCGGTGCTCAGATGTGTCTGACATAGCACAGGATCTTGGACTAAAACCACCACTGAACGCTGAATACCCACGACTCTCAAGTTGAAATAGCACACTTACTCATTGCGTTCTTTCCCCCCAACTATCACCACCAGGATGCCCTCTCAGCCACCGCTCACTCAAATCCGTTTGGACAACATTACAACATGTGTAACTGCTGCTGTGAACACTCTGGAAATCCTTGCAAAAAGCTTTAAAACACCGTTTTTGGAACCAATTTCAAACACTGTTCGATCCCTGTTAAATTTGCTACAGGTAAATTCTTTGTAGATCTCTTGGGCATGAACCTCACTAGTTTCGAGCAGGCTGTTAAACAAAGTAAACATGAGTGTCTAAAATTGATTGAGCAAATTCATAGGCTTCTCTATGCAATTATTGCACTTCATATAAATTCAGATATGGGTTGTGAATTGCCACCAATCATGTTGAATCATATTGGAGGATTCACTGAGTAACTCCTGTAGCCTCATTCTCCACATAGTATTAATAAATCATCTTAGGACACTGCACAAGATCCATGCATTTATTGAGGCCCAACAGGACAAAAATAGGATCAAGCAGTTTTTCCGTCAAGGGGAAACAACCAAATTGCTGAGAGAATGTAACATGGGATTGCAGGAGGCACTTGACGTGTTCAAGGCAACTTGACATTTTGATTCGTTGATTGAGTATCTAACAAAATGTTCAAGGTTCAAGGCATCGGTCTCCTTCATTCTGAAGTTGCAGATATGCAGAAATTTGCACAGAAGAGGCACCAAGAAGTGCTGGAGTTAATTGAAGTTCTTTCCGAAGGAACCACATCAGATAAAGCCTCCTCCGTATGGCCTTACTTCTTTCAAGTGAATCATGGTGATAGCTTTGTTGCAGAGGGTCTTTTCAAGTGCACAAAACAGGTATATACATCCAGCCATGACTCGGAGAAAGCCCCTTCTAACACTTTATAAGCATGAATTCACTTTCTCTTTTGCCATCAGAGCCAAAAATATTCTATGGCCGTGAAACAGAATGCTTGGATATTCTCACTGCTTTCACTAAAGAGGCACCAAGGGTTGCCATTCTAGGTGCTGGCGGAATGGGGAAGACAAGTCTTGCAAGAGTCATCTTACATGATCCGAACATCACTGCTAGATACCAGCAGAATCGGTTCTTTGTTGCCTGTGACTCTGCTACAAATCAGGTTGAACTGGCTGCCCTGATCGGATCCCATCTTGGACTTAACCCAGGCAGGGATCTCACAGGATTGATTTTACACTATTTTTCCGACAGCCCACCATGTCTGCTGATTTTGGATAATCTGGAGACAGTTTGGGAGCCAATGGAGTCTCAAGGAGACATTGAAGAATTATTGTGTCTTCTGACAGGTGTATCACACCTGGCATTGATTGTAGGTGATTTCTTCTCCTTGCTTTGATAATAGAACTAATAATTTCACCTTTAGATCACAATGAGAGGAGCAGAAAGGCCAGCTAAAGTGCGCTGGACTCGACCATTCTTGCCACCTTTGAAGCCTCTCAATCAGGATGCTGCTCGACAAACATTCATTGATATCACAGACAATTTTGATAACAACAAAGAGATTGACCAGCTGCTCCTCTTGGCAGACAACATGCCTTTAGCAATTGATCTTATGGCTCGTTTGGTTGACTATGAAGGCTCCTCCACTGTTTTAGGTCGCTGGGAGACAGAAAAAACATCTCTGCTTTCTGGGGGCTATGACAGAAGATCGAATTTGGAACTATCCATTTTACTCTCTCTGTCAAGCCCTCGAATCACATCTTTCCCCCATTCCATAGATTTATTGAGTCTACTCTCAATCTTGCCAGATGGACTTTCAGAAGTGGAACTTGCACAGAGCAAACTTGCAATGAAGGATATCCTGAAATGCAAAGCTGTTGTGCTCCAGACCTCTTTGGCCTATATGGATGGCCAGAAACGGCTGAAGATGTTGGTACCAATCCGGGAATACATACAGAAGATGCATCCTCCTACAGACCATCTAGTTCAACCACTTTGCAGATATTTTCGGGACTTACTGGAGGTTCGCAGAAAATACACTGGAACAGCATTAGGTCCTGGGATTGTTGCGCGAATTACATCAAATTTCACAAACATTCAGAAAGTGCTTCTGCACAGTTTGCATAGAGACAATCAAGACCTAGAGAACACCATAAATTGTGTGTTGCTCTTCAACAATTACAGTTTACAGACTGGTCATGGAGCAGCAAATACTTTTATGGATAAAATTCCCAATCTTTTGCTGCAGCTAAATGAGCAGCATAGACTGGAGGTTATATTTATCACAGAGGTCATTGAGTCATGGAGACATAATCTTATTCCAGATACCTTCGCCTTGGTTGATCGAGGTTTAGAGCACTTTGCTCACTTCAATGATCTTGATGTCAAATGTAAGAGCTTAAGTTGTCAGTTTTTTGGGGTCAACACTTAAATATTTTCACTAGGCAGATTCTACCTTGCTGCAGCCCTCTATGTGGGCCTAAACCACGATATCTCGAGAGCCATAAATCTTATAGATGAAGCATTGTCCATGTCTATTGCAGCTGGGAACATCAACAGACAGGCTGATGCCTTGATGCCATTGGCATGGCTGAAATGGCAGATCGGCGAATTTCATTTAGCCCAAACTCATGCATCTGCATCACAACAGTTGGCCAATATTTCTGGGAATTTCTTCAGAGAAGCAGTTGCACTCCGGCTTGAGGGTATGACTTGGATGTCACTCGGCAACTATAAGGATGCGATCTCCCGATATAAAAGAGCAAGAGATATCCTGGCTCTTTGTGGCATGTCTGATAGTGAATTAGATTTGAACACCCTCAATAGCCTTGCAGAGGTTCACAGGTTAAAGTCTGAGTATATGGAGGCTCGGAATATCCACATCCAGATCACAAGTAAAATTTCAATTGAAGGAGACTTCAATATGCATGCCATTGCTTTGCTCAGTATTGCACAGGTTGATGTCCCAATTGGGGCTGTATATCATAATGTCTTGAGTAATCTTGACACAGCGGCACCATTATTCAACAGAATTCAGTATGCAGCCGGAGCAGTTATGTGTGATATGGTTCGGGCAGCTCTTGATTTGAGAGATGGACATATGAGAGCAGCTGAAGCACTTTTCAGAAAATGCCTACAATTCTCCTGGGGAACATACACCGAAATTACAAGCTTCTGCCTAGAGGAACTTGCTAACTTCAGTCATTGGAATGCTGTAGACTGGTCATCTGCATGGACCATGATTTTTCTTGCCCATGCTCTCAAGTCAAAACAGAAGTTAGAAACCTACAAAGCATTGCAATTTCTCGGAGATGTATTCATGGCTGATGATGATGTTGACACAGGCATCAGCCTGTTCACAGTTGCCTTGGATGGATTTACATTAATGGATGTCCACCGAAGCAGGGCAGAATGCATGCTACAACTTGGAGACATTGCCAAACAGCAAATGAACCTCCCGATGGCAGCAGAGTACTGGAAAACTGCGAGACCTCTTTTTGAGAGGTCATCACAAGCAAAACAGGTTGCATACGTTGATAGGAAACTTGGAAGCATAATAGGGGAATTGTCGAGGTTGAAAGAATCAAATTTGACTCGTCTCGCAGAGCTGCATGCCCCCATTGGAGTTGCAGAAGTTGAAGAGGGCCCTGCCTCAGTGATGGTTTAATTTTGATAGGTATTATCAGTGTATTCATACTGCTATGGAATGCCAATGAAGGGTATTTCGCCATCGAAATTAAACCATTGAATTCAATGGCAAGGAAGTAGTAAGTGAAGGTCCACATTCTAGGTGAAGCGGGTTTCAGTTTACCAGGAATTTGAATTCATGGGAGAAAGATGTTGAGAGGAAAAACAACCGTACAAGGGTCCAAATTCTGCACAGCGGTGCCACAGTGCAGCCAGACTGGATGACTTTCCATAAGCATAGAAAACTCTGGGGATCATTTTTCATCATTTCGGCGAGATGCCGAGGCAGCTGCCAGTACTCCATCAAGTCGGGGACACAGAAACATACAAGAGTTAGGACGAAATGACTACTGTACATCAGGATATTCAAACTGGATGCAGCGACGATAATGGGTGCGGACTGCTTCGCTGGTCTCATGTGCAGATGCTGAACGCACAATGAGTTCACCGCATTTGTAACAAAAATGGGTCTTGCAACCGGGAGAAGGACACTACAAAGGTCTCAGCAAGGACATCGGCGGGATACAAGTGGACCCACCTGCATGTGATTGCAGCCTTCGATTTTGTCGCACGGCGTGTGGCACCCTAAGAGACGGCTCGGTCAAAGCGATGTATGTAAAAATTTGTTTACCTGGACAGTACTTCCACCCTTGTCTTCTCATCAGGACTTGCAGCTCCGCTTCGCCAGCACACTCGTGCTCGAGTGCGGCTAAATCGATGATGGTCTTCCCGCATTTCTTGCACCAAGTGTGATTGCACCGCTCAACTGGACACACGAGGAACACGGCAGCCTCGTATACCGTCCGGTCTACAAATAGCGGTTCTTTGCACCTATGCCCAGGTAAGCAATACAGGAATACTTGATGGCGAGAGACACACTTTGGACATTCCAGGAAGGTGAACAGTGGAACGAGCTCAAGCTCTTGGAACACCTGATATTGTTCGTCGGTAAGACCAAGCGTTTTGACGAGATCGTTTGTGATGACTGGAAATATTTTCTCATTTTTTGTTCCTAAAATCAAATGATAGAATGACTTACAGCCGGGATTGCCTCGTGCATTATTTACTGCGCATACGGGACAGAATGTCGGGAGGACCTTTTTTGTGAACTCGGAAACTACATAACGACACAGACACTCCCTGCAAAATGTGTGTGTGCAGCCAGGGATGGGTGCGATGTCGTCCTCAGGACACTCTTCGTCGCAGGCTATGCATGTGAATCGCTGCGCCTGGAGTGCAGCGCGTTCCGCGCCCAAACGCCTGTGTTCATCGTCGAACAGGCGTTGGATCTCTGTTGCTGCAATCGTCTGATCCCAATACGTCAGTAAGACCGAAAAGTCGGCCTCGGGCTCGTCTTGAGGGATCTGAGCGGAGATGCGACGAAGCCTTTTGTGGCGATTTTCCTGGGACTGTATCACGGGAAGATGGTCCGAAGACTCGCTACTTGATCACGCGTCAATGTCAGCGGCATTAGAGGTCCACGTCGATGGACCGATAACTCTCTTTGAGTACCCCACGCACTTCCCCCCCGATCTCAGTCCTAGATGTTGTTGGTTCATCGGCGGGACACCTCTGCGTAAGGATAGCTATACGCTGGAGTTGTGCGAGCGGCACCTCATTGGGGCTGTTTCCTGGCGGGTAGGCATCGACGCGCGGAGGGGGCTGCGTAATTTGGATGCGTGGAGGCGGGATGAATTCGCGGTACCGGAATTCGTCGTGCCTTCGCCTGTGGTCGCAGCAGCAGCAGGACCAACCACAGGCCATCCAAAATAGTGCTGGCCAGGCATGTTAAAATCAGAATATCTTATAGTGCAGGTTCCGCACCGGCGGGGAGTGCAGCCACAATAAAAAATAATCCCACTCCTAGCGCTGCCGCTTCAACATTTGAGATTCCTTTTCCGTCGGGTGCAGCACTGGCAGATGCGCTGGGCGCGGGTGTAGAACTAACAGTTCTGTTGGTTGCAGGTTGCGCACCGACGGCGAGCGCGATTAATCCAATTTCCAAGGCCAGTGACGCCGCGAGTGTGGATGGTCCTTTAGATGCAGCGGCAACAGATGCTGCCATGGCGGGAACGCAGAGGGAGAGCAGCGATGACATGCCCATCGTGGCGGGAGGGAGGGAGCTGGCCCCCAAATCATGACTGCCGCCAGAACCCGAGCGCTTCGGATGCGGGTGGCTACTACAGTAACGGCGACACGTATGCACCGAGGCCAACTCTGTTGTGGCCATCGGCTCACACGGCAGTTTCGATGAAGCGCCAGTACAACAGGGCTACTTAGGCGCTTCTTGGAACCCAGGACTTGAAACACCGCTGAGCAGCATGACAGCTGCACATGCATAGCAGTTCAAGACTTCGAGTAGCGGACTGTAACGGAGTCCCGTGTATCAGCGAGATTCATTACAATTGGCTGGTGGTTTTGGTTAGTGATGGACAGTAGCCAGACATGTCTCTCGCAAGTTTTCTGGGACGAACTGTTAGACAAGGTTGGGCAGGGAGCACTGCAAGCGCGAAGTCACAGCCTCATAGTGACTCATAGCGCCAATCACAGAACAATGATTAAACTATTGTCAAACTACCGCATCGGGATGCGATGCTAAGCGCGCGCCTGGGGGCGGCATATATTGAGAACCGTTGCCCGGTCCCAAGTACGGCAGAAGCTGCCACAAGTGAATGTTTTAAAACTCCCCACGAGGATGTGATGGTGATTCTTGCCCAATTCTTACCCCCCTCTTCGCGTTGGCTTCGCGCTTTCACTACGGGAACTCCCGTTATCGGTGACTTACTGTTATTTCTAGTATACCGCTGAATCCCTACTATTGAGTCAAGATTTGGAAATGGACCAACATTTGATAGCAGCAGCGGTACTGCAGTCCGAGTTCCACGCCGAAGACAGGTTTCTGCGTGCGGAGCGGGCTGCACTCCAGTCGGAGATATTCAACTGCGGCATTTGCGGTGAAATATACCCAAAGGACTACGTCGCCCGTGTCACCGGCTGCGCCCACGAATTTTGCAGGGACTGCTTGCGCGTTTATGTGGTTTCCAAGCTCGCGGAAGAGGTCCTCCCGACATCGTGTCCTCGGTGCGTGGCAGATAACGTGTCCGTAGAGTCGCATGGCTGTGAGTGGATCTATCATTTTAATTTCGTGGATAAAAGATGACAAGGGATTGCTAGGTATCACCCAGGATCTCGTCGAAATGCTCGGTCTCACTGACGAACAATATCAAGTGTTTCGGGAGCTTGAAATCTCACCGCAGCGCATGTACACCTTCCTTGAGTGCCTGAAGTGCGTGTCTGGATATCAATGGTGCCCGCTTTACTTACCTGGACACAGGTGCAAAGAATCTGTGTTGATATACCGGATGGGTTACGAGACAACCACGGTCCTCGAGTGTCCACTTCCGGGCTGTAAGCACATTTGGCGCAAGGTGTGTCGAGCAACCATCGCCGATTTGGCCGCCGCAGTGGAGCACCAGTGCGCCGGTACATTAAGTCTGCAAAACGTGGTGAGAACGGAAGGATGGAAGTGCTGTCCCGGTAAGTATAAATATATTTTTAATATATTTCCCATGCAACATTTGCACCGACCTATCTATCCCTCAGGGTGCCAGACGCCATACGAGAAAATCGAAGGAAGCAATCATGTGCAGGTGCGTCCTCTTCCTGCTCGCGGATGCCCACGCTGAGACTATGGTTTCAGTGTCTTTCTCCCGATTGCATGACACATTTCTGTTATGCATGTGGTGAATCGATCGTGCGTTCAACAGTTCCTGAGGAAATTGCTGAAGCTGTCACTGCCCATGATGCTCGCTGCGGTGTGTTGGAATATATGCCAGCCTGACCGCCGACGATGTATTACTGAAAGTATGTTTCCTTTCGTACCATGGGTTGAGCGAACAAAGCCTGCGCTGTATATACATCATTATTTAGATTCCCGTAAATAATACACGATCCCGAATTATGTGTAACGCTCGCGCGAGAGTACTACGCCCGATAACCGCTCTTAGATTCAGTGGAATCGAATTTGATTTCGAACGAAATGCCTGGGACAATTTCTGAACCTGCTTGATAAGGGTTCTGAAAGAGTGAGGTATGTTGAACTTCATAATATTTGAGCCGGATTCGATGAGAGCGCCCCAAAGAATAGACACAAATGTAAAAGAGACGGTGGATTACATATCCAAGATCTAGTCTTCTCGAGACGTTGAGCTAATTTGTGTGCGATGAAGGAAGGCGCAACCTACTGTTGGGTCAATTACGAGCGGTCCCCCCGAGCGGCACGGCGGCGAACACAGCAATCTTTTCGTCGATGAAATACGATGAATACGTCTTGCCCTCCTCCGGGGCATGCCACTCTCGCTTAGGCCATGCCCTGCGGACTGAGCATCCCTGCGTTTTCGAGCGGATCTATAATCGAGAATGGATCCACACATAAATCGATGCAAACTACTGCGTACCTAGCTCTGCAAGAGCGGAATCGCCGCATCGATGCGCGCGATAGCTTGCGATGACGACGGGCTCGTCTGTTCCTTCCACTGATTCCCGAGTTGCGACGCCCTTTTGGATCAGCAGCGCCTTGGAGATCTGCTTCGCCGAGAACGCGGTCAGAAAGGCGGTGGTTGCGCGCAGCAAGATGGCTTTGAAGTCCGTGAAGTCGCGATACGCGTACGATGCCGAAACAACATCATCGCCGTCGATATCGAAACCTTCGTCTTGGTCAGGTCCTTGGGCCCAGATAGTGCCTCCCATCGGGAAATCGTTGTGGAGGAGCAGAGAGGTCAGTGGAAATTTGAGGGGAGGTATACAGAGAGGTGCCATCACAATTTCAAGGCGAGATGATGGTCAAGGGTTCGATTTCAATCTCCGCTGTGATCTGTTCGGCAAATCCGATTCCTTTTCTCTGGCCACGACGTCGGAATTTTCTCCGTCTGGGTCGCCTGCCACTCTCGCTCATGGATGCCTCTAGATGCTACGATAATCTCGTCCCCAAGAGAACTTTGGGTCTTAGGAAGGTGCGGTAGCGGTGTTGGGAAATTTTCGGTACGATATTCGCGGAACTCGAGGTAGATCCCATAGTACGTATAGTCTTCCTCTCCGCAAAGTTCTCTACAAAAGAAAATCACCGACATCATGCATAAAATTTTCTCTTCGCATCCTATGTGCAGTCTTAGCAACCTCGGGGAATATATATTTCGATCGCAGATGACGGGCTGTGCGTTCCTGTGATAGGCATCTGCTTCTCTTGCACCGACCACCATGTCCTCCGAGCTCCCCCCAGAAGTCTGGCTACAAATCCTCAGACATCTTCCTCGGATAGCACTCTCCGTTCTCTCCAGCGTCTCCCCCCTCTTTCACGCCCTCTCCGTACCCCTGATATTTGTCCAGTTCCAATATCATCCCAGTGTCTATACCGAAATCCTGCAAAGGGGCACGCGGCTGCAACGGGAACTCGACCGCCTCGCGTTCTGGTCGTCCGACGAAATCGCACCGCACGTCCGTAGGTGCTTCGTCGCGATCCATTGGGCCCCGGTGAAGCTGGATGCGCCTAACACACTCGTCGACGCGCTGTTTGCGGCGGTCTCGCGGTTCACCAACCTGCGTCTGCTCTCGTGCAAATTCGGCCTGCACCCAGTCGAGCTACTTCCGCTGCGCGTGGAGGGAATTGCACTCCTCGACACCCTCAAGATCCACGGCCCGCGCCTCGCGCGCTACGACGACGAGTCAACGCGACGCAAGCTCCGCGTCAAGCACTTCTCGTACACGGATATCCCCGTTCCGCACCCGTCCCCGACGCGGGTCTCGCCCTTTGTCCTCCTAGATCCGGCAGCCCTGTGCTCGCTCGAACTCGCGGCCGGCAGGCCCGGCGGCCTCGAGCACTTCCTCGCCGATAGGCGCGCTATGGCGGCATGCCACAATCTGCACACCCTGCGCCTAGCATTCGTGGACACGGACTTTGCGCGTATCCACGCGTGTATCGCCCCATTCCCCGCCGTCCGCGTGCTCATCGTAGAGCTCAAGGGTGCGTGCCGCACGGATGTCGACCTCCGTACGACTCTTGCGCCCCAGCTCGAGCGCTACCACGGTCCTGCGGCGCTCCTGCCCCTCGTCCTCCCGGGCGCAACTCCGGCGCATGTTGGTCTTTCGCGCGGCAGCGCCGGTGATGTGCTGGGTGCCCTCCGCTCGGCACGGCGCCCGGACTGGATCACCTCGCTGTCGTTGGGTGTCGCACTTCTTGCGGACGTATTGCAGGGCACAACCTTGCGCGAAATCTTTACGCACTGTCCGCACCTTGTGCACTTGACCCTCGCTGTGTCGATGGACGGCAGACATTGCTATCCGGATGCAGAGGTACATATTCATTAAGCCTTTCCATTCTCACGCGAACTTGGTCGCTGACGTGCGATTTCTCAACCCGCAGGAGTTTTGTGCCCAACTGGTCGATATCCTCAAGGGTTTAAATGCGTTGGAGACGTCGGTGTTTCGCTGGCGGCTCGAGAAGCGGATTGTCCCGGATCGGGCGCAATTGGAGGCTCTGCTGCGGTCCGCGCACCTATATAGCCCACCTAACCCCTCTAGTTAGAGGTGGAGATGTGGTGGGTCTCCCCCTCTAATTAGGCTCGGTTAGGTGCGATGCGCGTGCCCTGCTTAATTACGCGTTAGCTCTCTGAAATAAAGCAATAATTATTGAGATATCAGACGGTTGCGATAAAATCTATTGATAGCACGGCAGATAAAGATAAGGGACTGATAAACCCACAGATAATGATAAAGCGGCTGATCAGCTGCCGCCATCTCCGCCCTCGGCATCTGCCGCGCGCCATCAAATGCCCGCCGCCGCATGCTAAGTCGGCGCGCACGGCCTCAGAAAGAGCCCTTAAATCACCAAAAAAATTGGGTCAGATACTATAGCCCCTTGAGTGCCCACGGAGGCAATACAACTACAAAAAACGCGTCACAACGCGAGAGGAACATCTATTAGTAGAATACACAGCCCTAGGTCTCCGACCCCACGTCGTGCGCGATGCGTACGATGTGCGCAAAGGCGTCGGCCAGCCCGTCGGTGTCTTCTTCCTCCTCCTCTTCGTCCTCCTCCCCCTCTGGGCCCCCCTCAGTCGCACCAGGCTGCAGGCGTGTGCGTGCCACGGCTCCAGGAGTCGGAGACCCACCGCGCATTTCCACCTCGGGGTTCGGGGATGGCATCTCCACGTCCCTGCTGGATGGTGCGATACGCTCGTGCCGCTCACGAGAAACACTCACCCCGGGTGAGATACACCCCGTGAAGCCCTTCTCGGTACTCAGCTTCCCGAGGCGGATGATATGGAGCGCATTGAAGCGCCCGCGTTCCATCCGATGCACCGCAACCTGGTACGCCAGCCCGACGTCACCCTCCACCTTCAGGCGTTCCTCGTGATGTGCCAAGAAGTCCTCTTCATCCACCATGTACGTCAATAAGCGCCGAATCTCGATATTCAAGCGCTTGATCTCCTCATCGGCGCGGAGCAGCTTGAAGTGCTGGTCCATGGCTGCTCGTCCCGCCGGCAGCGCCCACGGTTCGTTCCGGATGTCTTCCCGCCCCTCGCGTAGCAAGTCGAAGTCGGACAGGAAGGCATACTCAACAACCTGCTCCCACGACAAGGTAACCTTCGGCGGTACCATTGCGTCCGCGGCGATATTATACCGCTCGATGGCGGCTTTTACGGCCTTGGAGCGTGCCTGAAGCGCCTTCGCGATGTGCTTGCGCACTTTATACCCTGTGGGAGCAGTGTTGTCAGCATTGTCATCGTGCTCACAGAAAATACTACTCACCAGTGCCGGCCAAATTGACCTTGCACAACTCAAACATCCGTGCAACGATCAGCCCCTCCAACTCGTCAAGCGCACGCTGGTACCGGCGCCTCCCGACCATTGTCGCCGTCGCCTCCCACTTCTCACTCCCAGGCTCCCAGCGTGCGGTATCGAGCTCGAGGCGCTTCTCCAAATCCTGCACGGCCTCGAGCGTCCTCACCACAAGCTCTATTGCATGTCTCCGCTGCGTCTCGAGGGCGCGCGTTGCCTTCGCCGCACGCTGGTACCCCATTGCATCGCTTGGTGGCGGCATTTCTGGAGGCGGGAGTCTCAGCACAGTTTCCAGGCGCTCTCTATGAAATCTTCGTCAGTCCTGCACAAAACTCAGAGAGAAACTGAAGGTACGTACTCCTGGTCCCGCAGGTTTACCAATTTCTGGTAGTACTCCATCTCGAGCGTCTCCTGCAGGGGCTCCTTCGACAGCGTCCGCAGGAAGGCCTTCTCCTTCTGGAGCCAGGACTCGAAGACATTGCGCGACTCGACGCCCAGCTGGGCCATCGTTTCTTGCAATGCTGGAAGTGTTGCCTTCGTCTTGAGAGCGCGCCGATACTTGCCGCACAATAGTGAAGCTGCGAGGCGTCTGTAAGGCACAAGGGGTGGCGAGGAGGAGAAGTCAATACTTACCGAGGCCTTGATACGTGTCGAATGTGTCTGTATGCTTCATGTACGTCGTGATCGCTTGCTTCCGGTGAAATACCGTCGAGTAGCGTGTGGTAGATGCGAGGGCATTGGACTTTGAGAAAAAGCTCTCGCAGCCCTCGAGGTCCTCTGTGCCAAGGCCTTCGACATATGTCGCAAGGTTGTCGAGTTGGCAGCTCCGCTTGTGAGCCGACCCATGGAATGCACCCACCAACGACTTGAAGTTGTTGTCCGCGGCGAGCTTTGCGAGTCCGGGGTGCGCCCTCACCATCTTGCCATACTTGCAGCCGATATCGTAGCCGAGCCCAAGCTCACCCAGCACGCGGAGCAAGTGGTTGGTGATTGCAAAGCCGTATTTAGCGCTAGGATGAGCAGCCACTATTAGTCAGTAATATCGTGCGAGGAGAGAATAAAAAAACTCACAGCTCACCGCTCTGCACCATGTCTACTACGACTAGAACGAAGCCGTGGCGGCAGAGGGCCGGGAAGATACCGGTCTCGTCGTACATCCCATACGCGCGGGCGGTGACGTCCTCCTTCATATTTTGCCACCGCTCTGCGCATCCGTCCTCCTCCTCGATCCATTCCTCGTCTGCAACGAACCCCTTCAGCATATCCTCAAGCCCTTCCTTCGCCCAGCGATCCACCTCTTCCCGAGACAGGTAGTAGTCCCCCGGCGGCTCGCGGTTATCAGTGCGGTCCTTGGATGCCCCCGGCACCGCTGTGCCATCATCTTGCACGTCCTCGCGCTCACGTCGCCAGAAGCGCTTCAGCGAATTGTTGCCATCCATGGTGGCGAGGAGGGGGATGCGGAGCTCTTCCTCGCCCTCCAGCTTGTACAAGCATGCGGGGCATGCATTCTTGAGCCGCCAGTCCGGGGTGTCACGTCCAAGGGCAGCCTGCACGCGCTTGTCAACGATTGCGCGAATGGACAGGTACACATCGAAAGCCACAGTGAACTGCTGTGTGAGATAGGTCCGCGGGGGAATGCCGTGCAAGTCGCAGAGGGCGCGCACCCAGGCCTGTAGCCCAAGGCGGGGGCAGCGCAGATGTGCAACGCGGTAGGTCTCGAGGGCACGGACAGTTATCACGACGGTGGGGAAGTGTGGGGAAACTGGCATCAGGCCTTGCCGGACGTAGGCAGATGCCACCAGCAAGTCTCCCTGGATGATAGGGACATCTGTATAATATGCCGCTGATAAAGAGAATTAGTTTGAATTCTACGGCATAGGCAAGAGAAAGGCGCACAAAAAACATCCACGACAAGAACATTTTGTGTATCTTCAACAACGCAGTCCTCGGGCTGAGTATATGTGGACCCGAGCCCACCTTCACAGGTCACCAGGCTCCACGCGACATACGCGTCTGCCATGCGCTCCAATTGCACGGCAAACGCATCCACCATAATTTGGGTGCGGTCCTTCCGTGTTCGTCTGTCGGTCCGTCGCCCAAAAAGGCGGCTGGCAAATGAGAAGAGAATCAGAGTAAGAAGGCGCCACGGAGGGAATTGAAAGGCGTACTTGTGGTGCATTCGCAGCTGCTCCAGGAGGCTCAGATCTGCATGCTGCATATCTTCCTCCGTGAAGCCCTCGCCCGCATGGCTGATCTCCGCGGCAGTATTTCCCCGGAGAACATCTTCCTCATAGCCGCCATCGTCGGCGTCATAGTCGCAGGCATCCGGGATGTCCCGCCGCCGGTCGTGCTCGCGGTGCTCTGCCTCAGTCATTGCTGCAAAGTGTTAGGGTTGTAGAGCAATTTCTATAACCTTATGCTCACCTGCACGTCGCTCAGCATCCTTGCGCTCTTCTTCCTTCTTGAGGATCAGAATTTCCCGGTGAGTGAGGGTCTTGTTTCTCCTGACTTGGCGCCCCACGGCGTTGCGTGCTGAGCGGCTCACTTGCACATGGGTGGATGAAGATGTTGCAGTCTTCATGTTTGCGGCGCGATGCTGTTGGGAAAGCGTTGGGGCCATCGTCGCGTCGCCGGGGATTTGTGCAGATCGACGCGTTAGATCACGCGCAGAGTTGTTGACAGGTGATCCGTGTCACAGATTGTGACGCGGAACCAAACACGTCGCGACGCGTTTCTTCCTCTTTCCACCTCCACCTCCACCTCCAGCGGCCACCTCGGTAAGTTATACCCTCCAACTCTTTCACATTTACCAGCTGCCTTGCCGCTCTTGAACTCACCCCTGGGATCTCTGCGGCGAGGCGGCGGGTAAATGGAAAAGAGCCGTGCCACTACCCACAGTACTGACCTGCAATCTAGCCGAACCTCGCGATGCTTTGGGTCCAGCAACCGCGACAGGTGCGTCCAGTGCTTCCTTTCATTTGAATATCCCTCACGAAGCCTCAGACGCGTCGGGGGACGACATTTTCGCCCTACACCCCCGAGATTTCCCCCCTCCGCTGCGAAACCTTCGACTTCGCTCCTCTGCTCGCCGATTCCGTGGCACTGGAGCCACTTGATGAGGATGACGAGGAGCACGACCACGAGCACGACGCCCACCCCCCGCTGCCGCTGCCACCCTCAGATCCTCTCGACGAGGTCGATGACACCTACCCGCCGCCGCCGCCTCCAGATCCGTGGAACGACGTCGATGACATATATCCGCCACCTCCGCCCCCAGATCCCTGGAACGAAGTTGACGACGTATACCCGCCGCCAACCCCACCACGCGCTCCTTCCCCGCCACGCCGCACCACCCTCGACGACATGCGTGACGGCAAGACGCCGCTCACCCGCAGCCATCGCAACCGCAAGGAGAAGCGCGCGCGCAAAAAGGCCGAGGAAGGGCACACACCACGCCCATTCACCCTGCGCAAGCACCTCCGCCCCGCACTTGTCGAGCCCCTCAGGAGCGCAATTGCCGCCAACACACTCCCCGTTGCCCACGGTGCGTACGCCGCGAGGGTTGCGGACGCAAACGAAAACTGGGGCAGCAAGAAGCGCCGCACACTCGACGAGCTCACGGCGCTCGGGTTCCAGATCATCAGGTGGAATGGTTTGTGAGTTATTTCTACTTTCTACGCGCGCAGATCAGTGCTGACCCATCCACAGTGATCCCCGCCCGCTTGTCGATGCACACGGCCGCATCTTTGCGGTTCTTGTTGGCCAGCCGCGCGACAGCACTGTGGGCGGCAGCCGTCAACGAGGCGTACCGCCATATCACCCTGGAGGGCGCTGCAGCTGCCTTCCCGCGTGAAATGCGCAAACATCGGCGTGGCCTCTTCGCCGCCCTCAGCGTCGGCCTCTCGTACGGCAAGGGACAAAGCATACCCTCACGACTCAGCAACCAAAAGTACGGCGCCCTGCTCGACCGCCTCCTCAGCAACCCCGCGCTCATGCGAATGGCCCATTTCGCGAGCGGTACGTCCCTCTCGCGCTCGATAACCGCTCAAGCCGATTCTTTTTTTATCTAGCCGCGTTTCAGCTTTGGGCCCCGCGCCTATATCGTTATTATCGGGACCACAACGAGGCGCTGCACGCGCACCTCCCCGACCTCCGCCGCAACTTCCCCCACTCCGTATTCTCGTGCGCGGCCTTTAACTTCGGCCCGAATGTCTGGACCTTTCGCCACCGCGACGTCCTCAATGTCCCCTTCGGATGGTGCGCAATCCAAGCTGCGGGGCCCTTCGACGCGACGAAAGGCGGGCATCTGGTCCTTTGGGACCTGAAGCTTGCCGTCGAGTTCCCCCACGGCGCTCTCATTTTGGTCCCTTCTGCGACTATTGCGCACTCCAATGTCCCCGTCCAGAACGGGGACAAGCGCATCTCCTTTACGCAATTCACGGCTGGCGGCCTGATGCGCTTTGTTGACAACGGCTTTCGGACAGAGGCCCAACTCGAGGCGGAAGATCCGCTCGAGTTCGAGCGGCTTGCAGGGCTGAAGGACTCACGCTGGGCGATGGGGCTCGGGCTGCTTAGTACCGTAGACGAGTTATTAGACACAGGCCCCGCAGATGTAGCATGCGCCGAATAGATCCTCTTGACCCACCACCTAACTATCCCAACTACAAAACTGAGAACTATGATTTAGGATTTTGGCGGCGCGATGATCGCGAACTCCTTGTTATCGCGAACTCATTGTATCGTACTGGTGCACTACGATGGCGTCGGCCGCCCGGGCTGAATTTTTTGGAGCACCCTTTATGACCTTTTTGAAAATGATCTAGCAACTTTCATTTTTTCGACCGGAAAATTGTATGCACGGTCCGTTCCCTCAAGTCAAATATGACAGGGATTTTTCGTATGTATTCCATCTGTGTCCACACTACTTCTCAATTTTTGAGGCCATTTACAATGGCAAGGAGAGGCAGGACGAATTGATTCGATTTGGGGGGCTATCGCGAACTCATTGTTTGGACGCAAGATTTGGTGCTGATTCCACTTTAAGATCACCTTAGTCCCTCTCTTCCCTCACCATCGCACATCGTCCTCTGCGGCACCATGGCTTGTGGCCGCAAACGGCTGAGCCCTAAAGAAAAGCTCGAGCATCGTCAAGCCTCCCTCACCAAATACGCCGAGAAGTCAGTACAGGGCCACGTACTCTTCTCTCAGTCTCTCTCATGCCTCCCAGGAATGTCGATCGTTTACGAGATGCGGGGCGCTTACGCACACAGCGGTGCGTCCATACCGCTCCTACGCCCTGTCTGCCTCATTTTCTGACTCTCCTCGCAGCAACCGTGCTGCCCTCACTGATGCTGACGACACCACGGTGCGGGATCGCAAAGAAAAGGCCCGTAAGTCGGCAGCTAATTATCGCGAAAGGTGAGCTTGCTTTCCTTGCATCATGTCTGTTGCCTCTCCAGTCTCTCAGCCAACTGACCGCCTTGCAGGAACCGGGAGAAGATTCGCGCCTCGGACTCATTGCGCAGAGCTCGGTGCATGTCCTCTTTGCACAGTTTCATTACAGTGCTAAATTATGGCCGTGGTTATCTTTACAGGCAGTCCAAGAAAGCAGAAGGCCCCGAAGTATCCGAGGAGGTTCTGTCCAGCACAACTGTGTCTAAGATACAAGCTCCACAGCGCCAATCTACAGCTCAGTCTGCGCCGAAGCAGTCCTCCCAGTCTCAGTCACGAATGCACGCAAATTCATACGGTGGCGAGGAGGAGGAGGACAGCACGCATGAGGCACGCCACAGCCCCGCTGCTTTTTTCCCCGGCCGTGCTTTGTTTGCAGAGCGCACGCTTCCTCCATGCCCAGAAGGCTGCGATGATGCGGGATGCGAGGGTTGTGCATGTCTCTGTGAGGCGTCGTCGCATTGGATCAGGCATGAACATTACCGTACAGATGCATGGAGGGCTGCCGGCTGCCCGTAGACTTTCTTTTTCACAGTATGAATGAATAAACTATGATTTTTTATTAAATTTCCGTGCAATTTTCAGGTGTGTGACTTCAAATGTCACACCATTCCTCGCGCCTCTCTTCTCCCTCGTCTTCAAGTTCAAGGCAGCTTCCCATGGACACATCCGTGCTGCGGCTCCACGCGCCGCCCTCCACGCGCCTCCTTTGCACCCCGCCGTATTACCCTGACGCCGGCCACGAGGACAAGCTCGCGCACAGCAAGGACCCCGACGGATGGTTTTATGCCGTGGTGCGAGGCCACGTCGTAGGTGTCGTGAGCTCTGAGTGCGTGTTTTCTTTTTCTTTGTCTGTTTCTCTCCCTGATTCACTTAACTATGTAGAAAATCTCTTGAGAGGCTCCTTGCGCACAACGAAACTCAAGGCGCGCCCTTTCTCAAGGCCTCGACATGGCTGCGCATCCTCGATCTCTGGAACGATGAATGTACCCAGTACCACCAGCATGAGCACGATGAGGGCCAGCTCGCTGGACCGCCGGCGCCTTCTCCTGCCTCTGCAACTCACACTTCTCTCTCTCCGACGCTGTCATCTCCCTCGAGCCTGGCCCCATCGCCACCGGCCTCTGCACCGCCGTCGCGATCACCTCCACCGCCCTCATCGCCCGCTGCGCCCGAGAACGAGGAGTACGGCATGCCCTTCTCGCGCGAAGCATTTGCGGCGATCCAGGAGGGTGTGCGCATCCTTTCGCCTGCGATCGCTGCCATCAAGGCAGGCACGAGCATCCTTTCGCCCGAGCAGCATGCTGCGATCGTCGCGGCTCACCACGCTGCGCGTGAGGCGGAGCTGCTTGAGTACCGGCGTGAGTGCGAGCAGCTGCGCGAGCAGTCCTCGAGGAAGCATGCGCTGGACGAGGGGATCGAGGGGGATCTGGAGGGCCGCAGGCGCGTGCAGGAGGGAGCCAATCGTGCTCGCGAGCAGTCAGAGGCGCGGGCGGCAGTGCGGGCGATGGCGCCAGGGAATGACAGCAGCGAGGTGCGCCGCGGGCGCCGCCACAAGAACGGAGCGAGACGCCACCCCCGTAGTGCTAGGGGATTCTCCCCTATCAAGACGCATGGGCCACCACCCTCCAAGGGGCTTACGCAGGCGGCGCTTGCGGCTGCCCTCCAACCTCCTTTCATCGCCGTGACGCCCATCCCCAACTGCCATGCACCGGCGGCGCTTGTGGCTGTCCTGCAGCCTCCCTTCCTCGCCGCTACGCCCATCCCCAGCTTCCACGCGATGGCGCACCGTCGCACCTGCCAGCTGCACACCGCAGAGGTAATCTCCGAGGGCGAAGATGATGGGCCACCCGCCCTGGAGCTCGTCGTTTCAGCTGTGCGCCTGTCGCCCGTCATCATCTCGGATGATGAGGACGCCCCTGCCGCAGCCGTAACCACCGCCCGCCTTTCGCCCATCCTCATCTCGGATGATGAAGAGGACGTCCTCGGCACATCCGCTGAGCCCCAAGCGCCCGGCATTGTTTGGGCCATTGGGAGGCGCGTCTTCTGCAATCGGTAAGCTCCCCCCGTACCTCTGTGAACCGCGTAATGACTAAATTTCATTTTTTTTTGGCAGCCAAGAGGCCCGCGAGGAGTTGATACGGAATCCCGAGGAGAAGGTGTTTGCCGTATGCGAGGATGAAGTTGCGGAGTACATCCAGCGGGAAGTGGTGCAAAGGCGGGAGCTACTGCGGACGGAGGATTGAAACAAAGCGGCGGAGGGGGCTTGAAAGGCATCGCCCGAGCTCCTTTTTTTCCATTTTTTAAAAATATACATGTTGTTTCACGAGGAAATGAATGAGGTTTTGTTATTTTGTGTATTTGAGGGATTCTGACTAAGAGCATGCAAGACTTGGTAGTGAATGGGAAAATAAAATAAAACAGACAGTAAAAAAACACCGTTCATGAGGGTCGATCTAAAAACCCGATGATTGAAGGGTTGACAAAGCACCCAAGTTATATTTCTATTTGCAGTGCATGGCCTCGTCAACCCCTCAACCATCGGGTCTGAGGAGGTTGTGTTATATATAGGTTAGGGGGTGCCGCGGGCTTTCCATTTCAGACGTGATATTGTTGATATGAACGTGGGATTCTAACGTAACATCAGCAAAGAAACCTTCCTTTCCACCCAATGCCCGCTGCCACACTCTCTGCTCACGCTGTACGCAACCCGGGAAAGTCCGTCATCCCCGTGCGCGTGCGCCCCCGCACACATGTGTCGGAGGCCGCGAAGGCCAGTAAAGAGCTCAAAGCAGCACTGGCCAAGGACCGCAAGATTGCGCTAGAAGATGATGTCGACGCGTTCTTCGCGTTCCGCGCGAGCGAGGTCACGCGCATATCGACCAAGCACAGTGTCAAGGAGGAGATGGTGCGCAAGATGCTGTGCAACACCACGCAGCTCAAGACGACGCGTGGGCCCAACTTGCGCAACGCCATTATCCACGACTTGGCTTTGAAAACCAGGGCAGGTGCGCGCGTTAAATTTATGAGTCAGGCGCGGGGACCTAACTTGAATGCAGCTGGAGATACCAAAGTCCTGACCGATCTTCAGATGGGGCTCACCGATGCCGTTGATGAAGGCGAGCTCACAGTCGACCCGGATCTCCTCGACGATGCCGAGAAAAAGCGGCTTCTCGACCAGCTCGTGGCATACCGGAACACGCAGAAGCGCGGGGCGCGAGCTACGAACAAGGCGGCGGCTATGGATGGCATGCAGGTAGCGCACCGCGTGCGCGACATGGTGAGTTATATATGCCAGGCCACAGGCTTCACCTGATGCCCCCACAGCTGTTGGACCTATTTGAGCGCACGGGCATTCGAGGGATCGCCCTGTTCACGCGCGGCAACCCAGACGACGAGGCGCTGCCGCACGGGGTCGACTCCGACGACTCGCTCGACTTCTTCCAGGAAGAGCTTGGGATCTCTTTCTTGGACGCCCTCCGAAGCTTCGAGCGCTACTCCTGCACGCTGGATAATGGTGAGTCGGCGGACTTGACTGTGGAGCTAGCTGACTGACAAGTGTGCACAGGTGCTCAGGACCCCAACGGTGTAGCGCGCGTCCGCAAACAAGCCGGGAAATTGATTCGAGATACGCTTCGTATGTCCCTGTGCACCAAGTTCACATCCGAGGCTAATATTTTGCAGGGGTAGCCGTCAACAACAAGAAGGTGAATATGTCGTACGAAAATTACGACTACACCATCCGCCAGCTCCTCAAGGTACAGCTTCTCGGCTGGCCAACAGACATCGCCTTTGGGCGCCCATCCCAATTGCTCGCGACGGACGTGCGCAAGATCCGCGACGGCTTGAGGGACGGCAGCATCCGATGGCATCGGATGACGAGCAAGGACCACGCAGAGCTGGTGAAGAAGAATGCCGCGGAGCCGGCAAGGATGCGCGCGACGCGCTCTGACAAAGGCACGAAGCGCGGCCCGCAGAAGGCGAAGGCGAAGGCGACCGACGAAACCGACAACAGCGACAACGATAGCGACGATAGCAGTGACAAGGACGCTGACGAGGAGGAGGACGCCGCCATTCCTTCTACCCCCCACGCTGCTCGCACCGCCGGGGCACCTGCCGCGTCCACCGCGCTCGCTGATGCGGCACCCGCCACCCCCGCTGGGTGGGCTGCTGGCCCTGCGCTGGATGACTTTGACCATACCACGCCTGATCCCTCCGCTTTCGACTTCTCAAGCTTCGACAGCCTCGACTTTTCCCGCATGCCCACCCTCAATTTAGACACCTACGCCTTCGACAACACCGGCGGCGGCGGCGGGAGCACCACCGAAGACCCCGACTTCCCTTCCTGGGTCTTCGGCAATGCTCCTCCTCCCCCTGGACCCAACCCCAGCAGCGGAGGGGTTCCCGCTGTGCGCATCGAGCCCGCCCCCACCACCATTACTCACATCGTCGCCCACGGGGTCCCATCGTCCTCGACCTCCGTGTTTGCAGTGAGCGCAAACGGCGCCCCCACGAAGAAGCGCAAAGGAGACGTGCAGGGCGGGGGCGCACCAAAGAAGGGGCGCAAGTCCGCCCCTGACTCCAGCTCTGCCACGGCGCCCAAGGAGCGCAAGGTGCGCAGCGACAAGGGCATGCCACGCAAGCCTATCGACGAGAACGCGCCGCCCCGCGAGCGCAAGGTGCGCAGCGACAAGGGTAAGTCGCGCAAGAGGGCTGACGCTTAAGGCGCGCAAGGCGTGCAGGGTCACACGAGAAGCCGCGTGCATCGTTTTTTCTTTCCTATACACATGTTACATCCTATCTTCATGCCCTGTCATCGTTTCCTACCGCTTTATGCTCCATATTCTTGTTTCCCTCTGACTTAGTGCAGAAAATACGGACTTTTTTGTCGAAAATTGGTAGCTAGGGGGCTTGTGCTTATAAATATGTCATTTTTCAGTATGCAATATACCGGGGGATGTTATGTCATCCCACCCAATTTTTTTTTGTGATTTAAGGGCTCTTTCCGAGGCCGCGCGCACCGACTTAGCACGCTGCGGCGGGCATTTGATGGCGCGCGGCGGGTGCCGAGGGCGGAGATGGCGGCAGCTGATCAGCCGCCTTATCATTATCTACGGTTTATCAGTCCCTTATCTTTATCTAGCGTGCTATCAGTAGATTTTATCGCAACCGTCTGATATCTCAATAATTATTGCTTTATTTCAGAGAGCTAACGCGTAATTAAGCAGGGCACGCGCATCGCACCTAACCGAGCCTAATTAGAGGGGGAGACCCACCACATCTCCACCTCTAACTAGAGGGGTTAGGTGGGCTATATAGGTGGCTGGGAACGATTGATACGTGGGTTGGATCAAACTCGGGGTACCCGTCGCCTGACCAGATGTGTTCAAGGCGCGATTTAAGGCGATATTACTTGCTAAGTTGAGCATGGTTGGACCCATCATGCCGCCGGTAAACGAGGCTTGCCAGGCAAACATCGAGCTGCCGGACGTGAAATCAAAAGAGACTCCACCAGTGAAAATGGTTTGGTAGTTCGCATCGATATTGTTCTCGAATGCCACATCATCGGCAAAGTCCGATATGTTCAAGGATGTAGCGCT
Organism: Mycena latifolia; assembly: GCA_029289555.1. Lineage (NCBI taxonomy): Eukaryota > Fungi > Basidiomycota > Agaricomycetes > Agaricales > Mycenaceae > Mycena > Mycena latifolia. Next base: position 336,354 of record JARJLE010000098.1, read on the forward strand.
TGATCCGAGCGTCGAGATAATGCCTGAGGGAGAGTCAAATATCGGGGGCGAGATTTGTCGAAAAC